>JALIZH010012893.1:1432500-1982500 GCA_030522465.1 Rhipicephalus appendiculatus | reverse complement strand
TGTACTTCTCTTGTCCTCGTCAAATGTAGCGCTTCAATATTTTAAGTAACAATCCAGAAAGGAGGTGCTCCACCGCTCCGTTGAAAATGTCTGTAGACCAGGAACCGAATTCCGGGGCACAGGTGTACGCAATGGGAGGCCGGGGGGCGGCGCTCCTCTGATCATCTATAAGGGAGGCGTTGGGTCTACCCCGATACACTTACTCAGTCGCGCCAGTTCCATCATTGTTTAAAGGGACCCACAACCAATTTTTATAGTGCCCGTTTTCTTGAGTGCAACTGAAAGCTTACCGGTCAGAGCTTGTAATCACGGAATGGTAACGCGGAAAACGCCGTAGAACATTTATCATCAGAATTTTTCGATGTGCGGCGATTATGCAGTCTTAAGGAGACATGCTGCAAACAGTGGATGTGGTCGCGATAGTGATTATACGCCAGCGGTGATGAAAAGTGAAGCCCTAAGTATAAACACGTAATGTTATGTTTGTCGAGCCTGCAGTCCCGCGACTACTGCTTCCTGGCGTGTTAAATTATTTTACAAGAGTTACAGCGCTTTCCTGGGGCTTCTTATGCAAGTACTTTGGCCGTACACAGGTCCTTTTTAGGACTTTTAGCCAAGCCAAGCTGAGCTAAGCCTTCGAAAACGAAACGACGCTTTTACACGTGATCGACAGTTCACGCATGGTAGTTCACGTGCGGCCGTAGTTGGACGGTTTCGTTATGTCGTCGCTTGACAACTTGAGCAAGTTAGAGGAACGAATTTTGGCTCGCATGCGAGCGCAAAACTTGGACCCCTATCGAGTAGGCCGTGCGCATGCGCCACTGCCTCCGTTTAACTGGAAGCCACGAAAGCAGCGCCGCTTTTCATGCTCTACTACTTTTACCTTGTAAGCCGCATAGAACCAAACGGGGATGGACAATAACATACATATTCGAATTTTAAGCCCTTATTCTGGTGTGCATAAAATCATGAGACTACGTACAGCAAAGTGATTAAGACTTCATACTTGTGGTTCATGGATCTTCCGCTAGGCGCGCGACATGCCGGCTGTTGTTACTTTTGAATGCGATTTAAAAATATAAATCCGGCTCAGATCGCGAGAAGTATGCTGTCATCTGTCACCATAATTCACGGTCTTTTCATTTCAACCGGGATCTAATCACCCGTTCGGGCCAGTTGTGGGTCCCTTTAATGTACAGGGTAATGACCATGCAGGTTTTTGGTGATAATGGCAGCCGAGGAGCCCTGAAGTTGCATTCTAACAACTATTTACTTCCCTCCTCTATACCACCGGAAAGCCGGAGAGCAAAAGCAGGCCTCTGTGAAAAGCACGCCATCGCTTCGTTTTGATTCTTGTACTCTTGCGAAGCTTGTTTTCTTTAACCTCGACCAAGTTCTCATCTAGGTTCCCCTCAAGGTTCCCCTCAAGCTCCCCTCGACCAAGGTCGTTTCGGCCAGGTTCCCCTCAAGCTGCTCAATGCAGCTTTTTTGCCTGGTCATCGTTGCAACCAAGTTGCAGAATAACCCCAACTCAACTCAGTTCAACTCAACTTGGCGGAGACTGCACTGAGACTCCCCCCCCCCCCCCCTAATGGAAAACCCTGCGCGCGCCTATGTCCTGAGACTATTACTATTACTTTCAGCGGCAATGTCGCTTTGCGTGACGTACAATCTGTCACTCTGTCGCTTCATGTGACTGAAGAGGCTATTTAGCGCAGCTTTCCTCAACCAGCCAATCAGCGCGCGTAAAGCGTTACGGTGGCCATGCCTCTTACTCGGAATACGGTAGCCGAATATTCATTGCTTGTACGGGGCAGCCTTCTTTGGCCTGAGGCTGCGGGTCTGGGAGAACGATCGAATGGCCACGATGTAGCGTTTGGCCTGTCATTATAGCGTGCTTAATTGACGCCAGTGTTTTACCTGGCATCAGCTGTGACGCAATCATATACCGCAATTCCTGCGCTGACTGCGCCAGCAGGTGGTAACTGGCGTTAATAGCATGTGTGTTAGCTTAAACGCTGTTGCGAGGATAAAAGAATTGGGGCTCGTATTCACAAAAAGCACTAGCGCTAGAATTATACGTAAGAGCGAATCGCAGCCAATCATGATGTTCGAGATGTTATTGTCGAAGACGATCGACCAATGGCAAAATTTGTTCATAAATAATGCAACCATTGTTTATGATTCTCCTCTTTATTCTGCCCTCGTATGTTTAGCGCCGTAGATTGTCGATTGCTGTTCTACGAAGGAAAATCTTGATAATGTTTTGAGTGTTGGCGCACAAATAGACTATTTGGGGAAAAATAATTATCCAAGATTATTATAGTGAACAGGAACAACCTATAGAAGTGCTTGTACAACTTATGCTACGGATGATTATCTCATAACAAAACAATGTTTTGTTAAAAGATTTGGGTTGAATGTTCAGCGCGGCATATAGAGACGAAGTTTGGACTGTGCCGCTCTAAACATTCAACCAAATATGTTAACGTCTACCAAAGCGCCCAACTTGCGGTGATAATACAGTATATTAACACGAAAGTATTTTATGCTGGGGTCCACCACGGCACCTCTGACGTATTTCCGTCACGGATACGACTTTTTAAAATATAAGCGAACACACTGAGATCAAAGAAAAAGGTTCGTCGCTGGGCGTCGAACTTACGACCTCTCGATCCGCAGCGCGCAGCACGAATCCACTCGGCCACGAGAGCGTACGTACCTCAGCTTGCTAACGGCAAGCACCTCCACCCAGCACCTCCACCAGATGTCAAGGTGTCACGTGGTCCTGACGTCGACGAATGCAACAGTTAGCGGGTGAAAGAAGAAACTGTTTATTTGGCTGAACTTGTGGCCGTGAAACGTAAAGGCAGATTACAGCTATGCACACTGGCACAGATAGCGGCGAACGGAGCGTCGGCCGTCGATCAACTGAACATCGTTGGAACGCGCCGGCTTTTATAAATCACGCGTCGAACATTCTAGCCTTATCTCTGGTCGTCGCGCTGGCTCTCGAATAATCTTGGGTGTTCGCGTCTTGCGCGCAATCTTAACAAAATGATCTACTACAATCGTGAACCTTCTCGAAGACTGCAGGCGCGGTTTGTTCAGTCTTCGTGGGCGTAAACCGAATACAGTAAAAGTGAAAGAAACGCGCGTGACACTATTTATATACACCATATACAGTTGGCGGTCCTCAGAGCTCGTCGACTTCAGCGCGCTTTTTGTCATCATAGCGAGATGGCGCGAAGGTGGCACGGAGTGCGCGCTCTAAAGGTCGTCGCGCCACAGGGCGTTGTCGCTCCTGCGCGCGCGCTTATCTTGTGATCGGGGCATTGGGGCGCTTTGCACGTCTTGTGCTTCCACCGCAAGTTTGCTTTGAAGTTACAGTGGTTGAAAAGGGCACGAAGGTCACTTCGCTCGCCGCAGCGGCCGTGTTTACGAAAGGAGCGCGCTGCTCACACAAGAAGTAACAAATGAGACAGTTGTTCGCGCTCGTCCTGTGTGTACTTGTGCGGTCGTTTCATGTCTCTTTCCTTGTGTTAGCGCCGCGCGCTTTAGGTGTCGAGCTGTGATAGTTAGTCCGCGCTCGTCCTGTGTATGCTCATTTGATGCGTCCTTTCTGCTTGAGGTGCGCGCAGCAAGTTTCGAGCTGCTTGCCGTTCTTCGCGTGACATTACAATTTCTTGCTGTAGCGTTCGTTCCTTCGACCTTGTGGCGAAACAATGCACAATAAACGCTCAACTACCTCTATGAAGACACGTTTGACTTTCGTGTTATGCCGATTCCTTTGACAGAGGGATCAGCCACGTTTTTTTCTCGATAGTTTAAAAGCATAATCTAGCGCCAAGGAGAAGTCTTCCTCCTCTTGTTCTTCGAGCGCCTTGATGATGATCATTTATCATAATAAAAAAAATAACTAGTGCTCTTGGCGTAACGCAGGAAAAACAACGCATAAAAATACAAGAAAAAAAACACGAAGCAAGAGCGATACAGAAAGGGAGAGAAAGGAAAAAAATAGGAAGAAAAATAGAAAGAGCAATAAAGAGAAAGAAATAGATAAATAGAGGGGAAGAAATAAATAGAAATAAACAGAGAAACAACGAAAAAGGAGGAAAAGGAAGAAAGAGAGGAGGAAAGGAAAAGAAAACCGAAGAGAAACAAAGATGGCCGCCCAGCTCGGCACTTCCTTCAGGTTTGGCACCCCTAGTGCGAAGATGCCTTAATTTGTGTTTATGGCATGGTCATCTGGTTTTATGGCGTCACTTGCCGAGGGAAGACCGAGCGATTTCTAGCTGACTTTGAGAATTGTTTGCAAATTTGAGGCCACGTGCTGCGCTATAATGTTTGGCTCACTTGTTCTCGAGAGCCTCGACTACTGGTCGGCAGCGTTTTCTGATAATGCTGAAAAAGTGTTTCAGGGCCCCTTTAAGCCCGAATCTGGGACAACATGACATTCAAGTGCTCACACGCCCTGTCGCAGGAAGACGCCTTCGAGCCTGCGGTCCTCACTGCGACTGCCGAGCGTGCAGAGACGTAGCAGCGAAGGCCGGGGACATGCCCCGCTGCAGCGGGCCTCCTGCCGTCGGATGGCCTCGCAGGGCACCACCGCAGCCCAGAGACCGCGCTCCTGTTGCTCGGCGACCAGGAGGCGACCCCGCTCGGCGGACAGGACGCGGCCGGAGACCGGGGCTTCACCACCGGTGGTGGCAGCTGCCGACGACTTGGACGAGGCCCACCGCTTACCGGCGCTACTTCCGCAGGTCCGACCGCTGTCGTCGGCAGTTGGCCGGGGCCCTTGTGGCAGCCACCAGGGAGACGGACGCAGGCCACGATCGAGGTGCGCAGGCTTCTCGACATTGTCCGTTCTAGCGCTACAATTGACCAGAAAGAGAGAGAGATAGATGAAAGGGAAAGGCGGGCGGCCTAAGCAAGCACATGCTCGGTTGGTTACCCAACTTGTGGGGAGGGAAAAATGGGAAATAATAGATAAAATACTTGAAGAGAGAGAGAACAACTTTATTGAAAATGCCTGCAGAATCGATTAGGCTCCCTCCACGCAGGGAGGACGAGCTTTCATCTCGACGTGGCCTTTACGAATAGTTGAAGGGAAAAAAAAAGGAGTAAAAAATAACAAATTGACAGTGTGAACACACAGAACACGAACATGTGCTAGTAGTTCACAAACGTTTGTCAAGCCCAGTCGACTTCGGGAAGCACTATAGGGCTTTGGTGGCCTTGCCCACGTTCGACAGAAAATATTCTTTGCTTGTAGGGGTAGCAATCTCTGGCGGGGTGTCCCGGGTCAGATGAAACAGAGGACCATAGGAGCGTCCGGCCTGTCCTTATCGTATGCTTGCTGCCAGTGTTCGCTCGCTATTAGCTGTGTCGTAATCAAAACCTAAGTCCCGGCGGTGGCATCGCCAACACTTCGCAACTGGACTCAAGATTATGTCTGGTTGCTCTGAAACGTGAGTGCTAGTGGGAAAAAAAATCTGGTTTATAGACCTAAATATGTTACACTTGCACGCACGATTTGAAACAAGCGCGGTTAATCTGGGCTTCATCACCATCTGTCGGCGCAGCGGGATTTGAGCTGCCAAATTGCTGATGTCAGAAATGATGATGAACCCATGGCGAGCGAACGCTTTCGCCAGTATGCGTTATCTCTGCCGTTATTATTGCTTTTCGCTCCAAGTCTCGCATTAATCACAAATTATGGTGGTGTTCTTAAAGAATATGGATACGTTAGAGCACCAGATAAGCAATACACTCTAAGGGAAAAAAAGAAAGCAAAAAAGCCGGCAGATCCCACGCACTGTGGGAATCGATGTAATGCGAAACAGCCAGGAAGGAGGAAATCATGCTTTACATAAATTGCATGTCATGTTTTACATGTTAGGACCTGTCATTTATGTTCGTCGTACAGTCACGTCGCGCAATACCAAATTTGGTGTATATCAAGCTAGCGAACTGGACGCAAGTGCACCATGAGCGTGGCATGTAAATGGCGTTGTAGATGACACGCATGCCAAGATTTTCACGTCATTTTCATGTCATAGGGGACAGCCTACGTCGACCTGATGTATTGTTCATCTGATTTTAAATAAAACGCTGTCTTCTTTTTTTATTATCGAAATAAAAATATTTCGCTGCCGTAGCTACAGATGTATGTTATGTACAAAATCACCGCATGATTAGAAGGTAAAAAATTTCCGCATCTCATGCACGTGAACAGTAAACATGAAAAGTGTTATTTGCTCCAAGAAATAGGTGCCGATTAGTTGGTATTTTATTGAATATCCTTCCGACATGTGGTAGTAAATAACGCGATACACAAAGAATATTCGCATTCACATCGTCGCTTTCGGGGCCTATAACCTTTCAATTTCACCTCGCTGCAGCAAGGCAGTTTTGCGTCGACGACTGAACGCATGCAAAACCACCTCAGCGCGTAACTAACGGTAGCGCACCCATGGTTGAATGTAACACATTTGCCGAAAGAAAAAAATTTTTTTTTTCAGATTCATTAGAAAAGTGTCACCCACTTGAAGCATCTGTTAACATTCCATCATGCCCATGGGTGGATACAGGATTTTTCCGAAGGGGCATCAGCTTTTGAACGAACCTAATATGTGCTCTTCTTAGGCTGTAATTTGCAAAAAAGAAAAAAAAACAAACAAACCAGGCCCGTAGCCAGGAATTTTTTTCAGGGGGGGTGGGGGGCACTTGTTGAAAGCCTTGAAAAACACCCATTTTTATTATTTTTCCTCGGTAAAACACCCCCCTTCCGTCGGAATTTCGGGGGGGGGGGGGGGGGCTAGGGCCCCCCCCTGGCTACGGGCCTGAAACAAACAAGCGAACAAACAAATAAACAAAAACTAAGGGGCAGCGGTCAGGACATCCTGGCCGCCCCTCTGAAATTGACTGTTATAGCACATGAAATGCTTGAAAAATGCGCATAGTCAAGTAATACGCGCGCGAAGCATCCTACCGAACGCTACCTCGTTAAACTGCACAATTGGAAACCAACTACAGACAATACGCTCCAGCGCAATCGGTCCGTTCTCTGAGACTCGATGACGTGCACGAGCTGCCTGTCAAACATGTAATTGTTATCGCAATCTAATAAACAGAGTAATGTTGTCAGCAGCAACGCAGGCATGCGCGATTTACAGCCGCGATGCAGCTTTGAATCTCGAACGCGAAGCCGGTTTGTCTGTGCCTGCAAGCACACGGCGCGAAAACTGTCTCGTCCCGGCATGACACGAAAGAGTGCTCGCTGATGAGTGCCGACGCTGTCACATGCCGCGTCTATTAAGAACGGCGAACGTAAACACGACGTTAGTTGTAAGCAGTAGCCGGTGCAACGAAACGATCTGCTGCTCCTTCTCGTCGGCCGCGAGGAAATCTAATAACATGGAGTATAGTTTTCTGCAAAAAGCTTTTAAAGCATCCCAATTTCTTCAATCTGAGCAACACGTCATACGAAAATCTGACGGCACTGCCGTTCCTACATCAGCCTGCACACGTTGATACGTACGCTCCGTGTGTGCGCATGCAGAGCACCCTTAGCCTTCAACATGTCGGAAATGCGCATGGCGGCCGCTAGATGGCAGCAGATTTTGCATTAAGACAACCTTTCTTGGTAATGAAGGGAAAGCTATACGGGCCAGTGCTTTGCACATGTACTCCTATGCGAAGCAGTCCCATTGGTCGCGCGTTGCACAGAGCTGTAGCACAGCCGCTAATATATATATATATATATATATATATATATATATATATATAGTACATATATATATATATATATATATATATATATATATATATATATATATATATATATATATATATATATATATATATATATATATATATATATATATATTGAGCGGTAGTGACTGTAGAATGTCATGGCTGCGCAGCATAAGCGTTGCACGCCATTTGCTGTGTCTGCTCACATAGCCATCCATGGGTGGCGCTCGCCGCAAATTTCTCAGCCGAGTAGACGGAAGAGCCAGAAAGTGACGGACGCCCACATGAAGACGCGGACACTATTTCGCATTCTTTTTCTGTCCTTCCGTGCTACCGTGCACAGAGGAGGTGGAAGGAATGTAAAAGGAAGAAGGAAAGAGAGAAGAAGTGATACACGCGCACACATAATAACATTCGACGCGCGTGAGCTTACGATCGCAACCGAGGACTATGTTAGAGAGCACTTCCTCTGCGGTCGTCGCGGAGACAAGAGACTTGAATGCAAGATAATAATGAAAGGTTGCAAGAAGTGGTTCCAAGGTACTAATAATTTGCAGTGCCCTTAAAGATTATGGAGAGATCGGCAAAGGAAAGACAGGAAGGGTCAGGCCGCACCATGGGTGTCGGCAGGATTTTGTTTTAGGGGCGAAGCTCCTTAAGCCGTGGGTCGTGCGTCCTCGATGTATGTAGTTGTAGGTAGCCACCTCTCGTTTAGTTCTTGGAATGTCCGCTAGATGGCGGTACTTGTATATGATGAATATATTTAGGGGCGAAGCTCCTTATGGCATCACCTCGGCGGTCCCCGGTTGTCCATGCATTCTGAGTAGCCAGTAGGCACTGGATTTCGACCTCCAAGGTAGTGCCTGTGTGAGATGTCTCCTGTGCGTGATTAAACAATAAAAAAATTCACAACGTACATGTAAAATTAAAGTGAGCTGCGAGTCGCGATGACTCTCATCGACCCTTTAGTATAAATGCGCCCGATCTCACGTCGTTGATGATGTACTGCGCAGAATTCGCGGAAGATTACCGGTTTACCGACGCACCTCCGAAGCTTCGCCCACTTATCATCATTCACTCCGTGGATATGGTGTCGTCATCTCCAGTTCTCGTCTCGTTTCCGAGAGGGCGCTGTCCTATAGACATGCGTACATTATGGCGGTTGGGTGAAGGTACGCTAGATGGCGTTGGCAGTGCAGCTGCTCTCCGATTGCGCTGACCGCCGTACGAGTGCGCTTGCCGGATCGTGCTGCTTGGCGGACCATGGACGACGACCGGTCGTTGAAGTTTGAATAAAATTTCACACACACTATCGCTTTGATTACTGCTGGGCGAAACCACTGAAGATTTCACGGTGTAACCATGATTGCTTCAGTCACCATAACTCTCATCGACCCTTTAGTATAAACGCGCCCGACCTCACGTCGGTGATGATGTACCGGGCAGAATTCACGGAAGATTCACGGTTTACCTATGAACCTCCGCAGCTTCGACCACTCATCATCATTCACTCCGTGGATATGCTGTGTTTTTTTTTTTTTTTGGGGGGGGGGGGGGTAGGGGCGGAGCGTTGGTTTAGTTTGGGCAACGTTTTTAGATTGCTTGGGTGAGGGGCAAGTACTGGTGTGCCTTTAGGGGAGCAAGTGCCCCTTTTGCACCCCCTTGCCGACGCCCATGGGCCACAAGAATGTATTACAAATTCACAATATTACAGAGAAGTTAAGCTAATAAATTACGCTAAAAATTCGAGTGTTTTACGGGCCAACATAAAAATAACTATGGAGAGCATGTCGTGTTGGATATTCTGACTTGAGACCACCTGGGTTTATTTAATGTGTGTCCAAATCTAGGTATACGCAGGTGTATAGTGTTGCATTTTGCTCACTCTGAAATGCGGCCGCCTATAGGCCGGGAGTGCAACCAGTGCCCTCTTGCTTAGCAGCGCCATTCCATAGTGTTTAAGCCACTAGAATGGGATGAAACGAAGTTGGATGAATTATAAACACCCCGGAGAAACCTCAACGTTTGGTATGAAAACTCCGCATTGAGCTGACAGCCGGGCCGCTGGTAGGTTTTGATATCCCATTCTCTATACTTTACAGCAATTTCACGCAATTGCTTGATTGCTGTTATACAATTACCAGCGCGAAAAGATGAACGAAAAAAAAAAAACACTTGGGGCACGACAGAGTGATATGTCAACAGGGCTTGTTGCTGAGCTAGTTGGTTCACACTTGAGGAAAAAAAAAAAAAAACATGTAAGGCGCACAGGGGACTGCGACGAAGCGAAGAAACTATCTGAAAGATACTGGCGCCATATTCCAACGACACCACCCGCCGCTTGATGCAATGCGAGAGCAGTCATGTCCGGCATAATGAAACAACGATGACTTTAACACAGGAGTAAATCTGAAACAATGGAAGTAGGCGCCAGTGTCTATCAGATCGTTTCTTCGCTTCGTCCGCGTCCTCTTTGAGCCTTGCCTGTGTTTCCTCTTCCACGAGTGACATGTCCTCTTCTTTTCTTCGTTAGTAATAATCAAGCATTCAATTAATTTACTAATATACAGAGCGGAGGGCGTCGAAAGAAAAACCACTTCTCTGACAAATGCCAGATGCGGCGCGGCAGCTTTCGACCGGCGATAGCTTTCTACGTGCGGGCCAATGTATACGGTATACGTGCTGAATATTCTTGACACGAACCGTCCTGCGCGACTGCTTCTCGACGAATAACCTTCGCGTGCACTAACGAGCCACAGCCGTCGTGTACCGCTGCCCTCGTATATGAGGTAGTCAACGCTGAGTGATATACGTACGCGGACTAACGCCGTAAGCGAGGATACAGCTGTAGCTGTGAACGGTTGCAGCGCGTCTCGTCGTATTCACCTTCCTGGTGATGTCTTGAAACCCTTAGATGCCTCATTAAACACGAAAAGGGACCGCCTGAGGCGTCAATGCGAGTTATGCGAAAGACTATAATCTGATGACATCATCCCATTACGCCATCGTGACGTCACAGATCGCGAATATTCGTGTCGAATATTCGTCACGAATATTCTTCTTGGTCAAAGGTGGGCCGATACCGGCGGCACTGCAAAGCCACGTGAGGCACAAAAAGCTTCCAGCGCCTCCGACCCCGGAGCCAGGGCGACCAGGTTGGATGAAGATATATATATATATATATATATATATATATATATATATATATATATATATATATATATATATATATATATATATATATATATATATATATATATATATATATATATATATCAATGAGAATAATAGTTCGATGGGCCAGTTGTCTTGGTTCGGCAATGGGTTGTAACACAACGGAGGCGTTGTCAACAAGGATAAAATATTTATTTAGTTCCCAACAGTTTCGGGAGGGGACCTCCCTTCGTCAGGGGTTGAGTTGTGTGTTGTGTCGAGGGTGTTCTTTCTGTTTGTTTGTTTTTTGTCCCCTCTTTCCCATTTCCTCTTAGATGTTTTCGAAGGCGAGTGGACGCCGCTAGAGACGATAGTTTAATTCAACCCCTGACGAAGGGAGGTCCCCTCCCGAAACTGTTAGGAACTAAATAAATATTTTATCCTTGTTGACAACGCCACCGTTGTGTTACAATCCATTGCCTTATATATATATATATATATATATATATATATATATATATATATATATATATATATATATATATATATATATATGCTTTCGCCGTCGAGTAATCCTAGACTACTGCATAATGCGCCGTGTGACTTTTGTCGTTCTGCCATCGGAAAGATCAAGGTCGACGCCCTTCCAGACAAAGAAAAATGGCGATTTCAACGATGAAGCATGTAAAGCGTGCAGAGACACAAATAAGATAGAACAACAACAACAACAGCAGAAGTCATTGTACAACAGGATGAGTTGTTGGGCTAGTTGGGGTTTGCTGAACGAAGTAGTGTATATCGAGTAGTCACAAGCAGAGACACAGACTGCGTTACATGTCAGTGTGTCCTTGTACTTGCGACTATGGGCTACATTAAACAAGTGATTGTGTTCGTGTGACTGTGTCCGCGTCCGGTGTCTCTCTCGTCTGTTTTCCTTCTCTTGTGTCCGCGTGCGTACGACTTACCGCTTCTACAATACCGGTTAACCTCCCTGCCTTTGCATTAATTATATTTGTCTTCTCTTCTACGATCTCTAATTCCTATTGAATAGTGATCGTAAGCACTCTTTGAATGACAGTTGATAGCCACGTCACTTCCTACTTCCTAAACTCTTGCGAAAAACGTCACTTCCCTGCAGAAAGAGTCGTTGACTGCATAGTATGTACAAAATGCGCACAAGTAGGGGTGGGGGGTTCGTAACCTCCTTGTGGATAACGACTTTAATTGAGTGCACTTGAATGACGATTTATAGTCACTGATTTGGTTACCCTAATGCTTGACTGCTGACGTGCGAAGTTGACATGCAGTGTTGCAACAGCTCCTTGTCAGCACCGGTCAGAACAAGCGCACACTTTAGGTATATAGGTGTCACACAAATCAAGGTGCTGCACGGAAGCTTAAAGTGCATTGCAAAACGCCAGTACAAACGGTAGCAATCATTAGTTGCCTGTCGTATGTTACGTCAGTGGCGCGCCATAGTCAATGTTGCTTTTGCGCCATACCCACCGTATAGCTTAGAACTTATGGTGTCATATTGCTAAGCTTGAGGACTTGGGTTCGATTCCCGGCCACGGCGGTTTGATTTCGAAATGCAAAGAACACCCACGTGCTTAGATTTAGTTAGAGGACCCCATGTGGTCCAGATTAATCGGAAGTCCCCTGTTACGGCGTGCCTCATAACCACATCGTTGATTTGGCACGTAACATCCTCGGCAATTACTATTATTTAGCGTCATCAAACCCAACGTAACGAAATATTTGTCAAAAAAATCAAACCAAATTACTCTCCACATTTTTTTATTGGTCAGTTTATTCAGTTCATTCTGTTTTCGCCGCCGCTAGAATGCACTACATCGCGATTTGTGTTCTTTCCTGCGTTATTTTACAGGAGCATCGAGGGTCAAGAGCTGACTCTCGTTCCACTTCCGCGTGATGAAGCGCAGAAAAAATTCGTCCTCGGGTCTGGAAGCCAGAGGTACGTGAACATTTTCGGAAAGAATAAATGTTTTATCGAGAAGCAAGCGTTCCTTATACATGTTTGAAACAAGGGAGTTTTGTGTGCTCGTTTCTTTTGTTCGACACAACCTTAATGAATACCAGCCGATAATGAAGCCAATGAAGGTATAAGGAACGTTAATTGTACTCTTTTAATTGTGATATAAATGTGAAGAAAGTAAAGTGGACGGAGAGACAACTTACCGCCGGCAAGGACCGAATCACTAACCTTCCGATTACGAGCACGATGCTGTTACCAATTGAGCTACGGCGGCTGACGTCCCCCTCATCCACTTTATGGGGTACTTGTGTGCATGCAAACCTTAAAGTGTTAGTTAAAGTTTCGAAGTTTATTGCCACATAGGTACAAAACATGTATAAACAGCAAGGATGGTGGGATAAAAGCTGCGTATAGGCAGCTTGACTCGTCCCACCTCCCCGATACAATAACAGCAGCAACATGACAAGAATTCCCACTTGTTGCAATAATAAACTAGAAATACACGGAGCAAAGTGGTAAAAATCAGCAAGAAACACACATTTTCAAGAAACACAAAAGCAAGGTTGACATTCATAATATGAGTTGAAGCAATGCGTTTTTAGGAACATAACGTATGTTCTCACCGCATAGTTTATATTTATTTAGTGTTGAGGGAAGACAGTGTTTATATTTATTTAGTGTTGGGGAAGACAGCGCCGATCGTAGCCATGACGGCAAGAAAACGCTGTATTCTTTTCCAGCTGGCTTCATTTTACTCATTCATAGCGAGGGTCTCGTGCCGGCAGACTTGATGCCTTCAAGTATAGTATACGAGGGCGTTTTGGTCAGCTCGTTAACGGGGCCTTGCAACACTTTTTGATCATGGTCACAAAACGCTGCCGATCGGTCGTCGGGGCTCCCGAGAACACGCGAGCCAAACATTATAGCGCAGAATGCAGCCTGGAATTTACAATAAATTATCAAAGTCAGATAGAAATCACTCCCTCTTCTTTCTACAAATGACGCCATAAAACCAAATGACGACGTCATATACGCAAAATCCGCGGCGGTTGGCTGATTTGAGCATCGTGAACTGCATAGTTATCGCGGCCGCCGCAGGATGGCGCCCCGTTGCCGGTCACTCGCTCGCGACCTCACTGAAGGTAAGCCGCCATTGGAAGAATAAAAGAAATAGGGAAAATAAAGTGCTCAGGGTCATGACGCGTTCTGACGAAGAGGTGCATCTTTTTGTCCCCTTGTCATCCCCTTCGCTGCGTAGCTTTCACCGTGCTCGCTGATGCTAAAGGAGAGGGAAAGCGCTTGAAGCGTGCGACAATTTCCTGTAACTCCGCTCGAACTCGACGGATTCTAAAAATTTTTTCTGGCATGTGATTCGTGAAGCGTCATGCGCAAATAGTGAGACTATTCTATTATAACTCAGAAAAGGGTGGCAGGGGCTCTTTAAGGACCGAGTGCTACGTGACGCCAGCTGACAAAGAAAATAGTGTTCCACACTCGCCGTCATGGCTACGAGTGGCGCTGACTAACACTCCCAGGTTTTCACGCGTATAAGTACCCCATACAGAGGACGAGGGGAACGAGCGCCTCCGTAGCTCAATTGGCAAACGCATCGGGCGCGTAATCCGAAGGCTGCAGGTTCGGTCCCTGCCGGCGGCAAGTTGTCGTTTCGTCCACTTTACTTTCTTCACATTTACATCGCAATTACTGCAATTACTAGTAAAATTAAAGTCCCCTATACCTTTCTTGGCTTCATTATCCGCTGGTTTTCATTAACCTTATCCATATTGTCTAGTGTGAAATTTCTTTCACGTCTCGCTGTCTCTGTTTCATTTCTCTTTCGTGGTGAGGCGTAGAGCGAAGAAAACTGGAACTATGGCAACAAGACGCAGGACACAAACTGGACTCAGGGGAAGAAGACATAGGACCGCGCCCGACCAGTGTCTTGTTCCGTGTGTCCACTGTTCTTCGCGTTACGTCTCATCATGAGCCCATACCAACTCGCCCAGTACACCAAGTTCATTTTTATTTTTTTTTATTTGCCTTAACGACTAAGCGGTGGTTGCTCAGATAAACGGTCTGAATAGGTTTTAGTTCTTTCAGATCGGTGAACTCGGCGCTCAATATATCCTTTGGCTCTGGGCTTGATTATTGCCAGATTTAGACTCAGTCATTAGGTCATCTTTCGTACTTATCGTCACAACCAAATATAAACTATATCTACTTTATATAGTCTCTTAACATCACGGAAGCTTGAGTTTTTAGCAATGTCACCATTATTAACATAATAGAAGTGATGGGGATGTTCGAAAAAAAAGAAAAAGCTAGATTACTTTCCTGCTTCAGGGTGGCAGCCACTTGGCCCGGCTTGTGTGCTTTTCAGACTTTCGACTGGTTAATTATTCTGCTGTGAAACTATGATTTTTTTTCAGGAACACGTGTCCTAAGGTTCTTTGGCTGACACAAACTGTTTGGTATCTCCGAACAGCAGTGATAGAATCATTACGCTTTCTGCCTGTGAACGCGTACGGCCGTTATCCATTTTTAACTGACTCTCTACCGCTAGTTTTCTTTCTTTTTCTGTGTTTGTGACATCAGGAACTCGGGCATTGTATTAATGATAAAGCATTCGAACAGAAGCTAGTTTTCTTTGTTACATATAACCAAACTATAGTGAGGATCTCGTTGTCTTAATGGCAGAGAGGTTGGCCTAAACTTGTACATTCCTAGAAGCTTCTCTGAGCTATGAAAGAAGGAAGAAATAGAAGGGGTGGGTGAGCTGAAGAGGAATATTAGATAAGGACAGGATGGCGGCGTGAAGATGTCGGACATGGAAGCGTTGAGCTTGGTTTGCAATACTATATTGAGTTTAGTCTGCAATGGAGTATTGTTTTCTTAATAAATGTTTACTTTTTTACGCTTCGCACGTGTGAGTACTCAAGAGAAAAGTGTTTCGATGACACGTGATGACATGCGTGCTTTGTGTCGCAGGACCCAGCCGTGCGTCGGGAAACCACAGCGAGCTGTCGGCGACTCCTAAGGGCGAGGTAAGCTGCCCGAATTCATCTTACGGTCCGATCAGTAGAAAGCGCAGAAAAACAGCGGTACTTCGCCGAACTGCAGAACGACATAAATCGCAGTTTGAGTGAATAATATCTTACTTAAGGTGTCAGAGTAACAGCGTTAGTAGATTGATTCAGTGCATTTTGCCGCTAGCAGTTTAATCAGAATCGTTCGGAGTGATTAAGATTAAGTTTTACCTGATAAACCAACATTTTTTTTTTGTGTGTGTGGGCATATGATACAAGCAAGTAAACATTTTCTTACCCCTTGCGTAGCAGTGGCACACGTGCATTCCGTATATAGATTGACCAAATATGAGTAAAGAGAGAGAAAGAGAGAGAGAATAACCATTTCCATTTGGAGAATAAAGCTAAGGAGAGACATCAATACACCGGAGTGGTTTGAGCTCGGGCTTCAGCCTGAGCCGTCGCGACCACCCTGAGCTGATGATCCTCGAGATTGGAGCTGGCCAAGACTCACTCCCAAGGCTCGTTGGTGGGGTATGGGTTGGGGTGTTTTAGTGGGGATATACCCCATGAACCAAGAAGAGGAAGCAACCCCACGCACGCTTAGCACACAGCGTGTTTGCATCACCTCATAGCACTAGTGTACATCGGGAAAGCTTATGGCAGGGAATGTGTTATTGCTACATTTGTAGTAGCGTTGCCGGATTGCAAATTGTATCGCTAGCATAATAAATTGTGCATATTCAGAAAAAAAATGCTGTGTATCATATGTTATTCTGTCCATCATCCTGCGTGCTGTGCGCATGTCTATAAGCCCGGTCTAGTTTACTATTTGTCCGCCTCGGTGGATCAGTGGCTAGGGTGCTCGGCTGCTAACCCGGAGGTAGCGGGTTCGATCCCGGCCGTGGCAGTGACGTTTCGATGAAGGCGAAATGGTAGAGGCCCGTGTACTGTGCGGTGTCAGTGCACGTTAAAGAACACCAGATGGTCGAAATTTCCGGAGCCCTCCACTACGGCGTACCTCATAATCATATTGTAGTTTAGGGACATAAAACCCCACATATTATTATTATTAGTTTACTATTTGACCGCGCAGAATACAGTTATGTATACCCCTAGAAGTCCCACACGACAAGCGTTTCGGTACCTCAGCCAAACTGGATGCCCGACTAAATACTGTGGTAATTTATTGCAGCATTCTTGCAGCACCTTTAACTGTGGGAGTTCCGCAGCACAGTTACTGAAGACACGCCTCATCGTTGCCAAGCTATCGTTACGTAACAAACACTCCTTAACGCTCACTGAATACGCACCCCAATCTAACTGCTTTAAATACCGTTACTTTCCGACAGCGATTAGAGACTCGAATGAACTTGACTCATCGACTATTAACACTAATTCACTAGACAATTTTGCTAAGATAACCGATGAAGCTTCATTAATATTTAAGTTATGTTATTAAATTATTTATTTGAAGGCATAACTAATTTATCCATCGGTGTGTTATGTTGAACTGTTCTGTTTGTATAACCTACGTTTAACTTATATTTACAAATATCTATTTATTACGCATTAGTGTACAACCTGCTGTAATCTTTTGCTGATTCCATGAGTGCGTTGTTTAAGCTGGGATTCCATGTTACTTCGTGAACATTTCTACTTGAACTCTTTTTCTTATTGTTGTAGCTGCTGTAACTCCCCCCCCCCCCCCCATTTCCTGCTTTAATTGCATATGAGATTGGCAGTATTTTTAAATAAAAAAAACTAAGGCAGCTTTGCCAAGCCTGAAGGAAGTGCGGAGCTGGGCAGCCTTTTTTGTTTCTCTTCAGTTTTCTCTTTCTTTCCACTTCCCATTCTTTTTTTTTTCTCTTTTCCAGTTTTCTCTGTCTTTTTCTCGCTCTTTATTTATTTTTATTTTTATTCCTATTTTTCTTGTTTCTTTTTCTCTCTTTCCATTTTTCGCTTGCTTCCTCTTTTTCTTCTCTATTTTTATGCGTGGTTTTTCCTGCGTTGCGCCAAGCGACGACAGCACAAGACAGCCTGGGCCCCGAAAGTGCTCCGCACTTACCGTCACCTTCAAGGCGTTCGAAGAACAAGAGGAAGAATACTTCTCCTTGGCGCGAGCGCTCGCTCAATGTGCTGTGTAGCACATTTCATAGCCATCTGTACAGATGGATATGCTATACCTGGTTTTGCCTGCATTACGCCAAGCGACGCCGACAACATACGACAAGCATACGACAGCCAGAGCCCATCAAGTGCTCCGCACTTAATAAAAAATGAAAGCTCTGTCCAAATACGCAGAATATTACGAACGACACACAGCGTGCTATTAAAGGTAGCTTTGGCAATCTCCGACAACGCCCCCCGTCGCCCTGCGCACGAAACCTTTAAAATGGCGAAACGACCGATCAGAGTACTATCGCTCCATCACAGAAAGCTCTCTCAGTGAAATTTCGCTGTCATTTATTCGTAGCATAGACTCTCCGCCATATCTTCCCGGAGCGACAGCTTCACTGCAACATGCTGAGCTTTTTAAACGTAGCAGGTTTGTTTTGCCGCATAACTTTGCGAGCTAGCCGGAAAGCGATGGAGTCCGGCGGTAAAGCGGGGTCCTGTTGGCGATTGAAGAAATGGACATCTCTGCGCAATGACTGCGCACGGACTGCGCACGGGCTGCGCACGGACGTATATTGAACTTTTAGATGTGAAGCATCTTATGGCGAAGCTTAATCCGGTGGTGGTGGTGTGCGGCGTGACCACCCTTACTGCGCATGCGCAAACCCTTTAAAAAAATAAAAATAAAAACCTCCTCTCTCCCACTCCTCTAGGCATCCCTCCCCGCGGCAACCACACCCTCACTGCGCATGCGCCTCCCCTCCTGTCTCCCCTGCTACGCTCCCCCCCTCTCTCCTCTAGGCATCCGTACCCGCGACGTCCACACTCCCACTGCGCATGCGCGTCCCACCTCTCTCTCCTCTCCTACGCTCCCCCCCCTCTCTTCTCTAGGCATCTCTGCCCGCAGCGTCCACACTCCCACTGCGCATGCGCCCCCCCCTCTCTCCCTCTCTCGCCTCGCGACGCCGACACAGGCAGCGTCTGCTAGCGAGTTTCTTGGTTGAAAAAACCGACTGCTCGCGCTGCACAACCGTTCACTGGCCACCCCCGTATATATGGCAATGGATCTTGACCTCCAAGGTGGTGCGTTGTTGAACAATAAAAATTCGCAGCGTGCGCGTTAACTAAAAGCGGACTGCGAGTCTCTGTGTCCAGTCGGAGTCTTCTGTCTCTCATTGCACATTAGCGGCGATTGGCATGCTCCAGTAGGAAACACCGCTCCATCGCTGCGTGCTTTACGCATCCCCAGTTTTCTCTCCTGCGCAACGCTGCGATGAGCGCCAGCGTCAACGCCGCCGCCAGTGTAAGCGTTAGCGCCCGCTGCTTCACATCTACACATGGTTCCCTTTAGCAGAAGATGGTGTATTTGTTGCACTCTGCCTTGACGTCTCTAGCTCTCCTCGACCTTCTGTCTGACTGTTAGGTGCGATAAGAGCAATAGGTCTTACGATACGCGGCAAAGCCAGGTTATGGAAGAATTTAAATTCGTTTTGCGGCGTAATGTCGTATGCGCCAGGTCCTAGTAAAGACAATTTCGTGATTTACTACTTCCACAATATCGGTAATCTTTGCGTTAACTATCGATTACCTTTACTGTGGCTTCTCTCAATCGTACCTCAATTTTTTTCAACTCTGCCTGTCTGTACCAGGTGTTCCAGGATTGTGTTTTTTCTCCGCCATGCCTATGGTGTACAATATACTCCAAATATATAATTACGTGTCAGTGATCTCTGATTGACTACGTGTATCCCGTTAATTATTTTGTGCGTTGTTTTATTTTCAATTCTTTTTCATTAATGACTGCTCATGTGTTTCTTCCACCCATGTTGACCAATTTTGGTGAATTCCGAATATATACCCCCCACCCTATTTAATGCAATACCATAAGCAGGGGTCTTTGGGAGAAAATAATTGATGATGGTGATGATTATGGTGGGAAGGTATTTCGTACGGACGTGTCAGGTTTTTTAAAAGAATACCACAAAGAAAAGAGCATGAACATGCATGATAAGCGTTTTTATCCGGTATTTTTGTTCCTGACTTTGTTCCCGCATGCTGAAACACAAAGAGAGTGCTCAAGCGTTCGCTTGCGCTTACTGTAGAATAGGGCCAGTACAGAAATGTCGCTCTTTAGCGTGGACGTGCATGTGTTTAACAAACTGCATGTGTGATCATGTGCAACGAACTTCCTCGCTATTAACGCCAATTTCGTTCAGGCTTTCGACCTCTTTTGAGATTGCAAATTAGTTACTTGCCCTCCATCTTTATTTTTTGCTTCTTTGGATTGTGCATTCAACTACACAAAGTTGTCGTGGCACGTACTGATGAACCTTTGAACATGACCCTTTCCAGGATATGAGCAGATTTTTCCAGCAACTTTCAATTAGCAACGTCAAGGTGGTGTGATTTTCTCGACACTTCGTTGTAACACGCTTGACCGCGTTGTAGCAGTGTTTCATTCTCGACCAAAAAAAATTACGCCTGAAATATAAGGTATAAGTATGTAAATTGGAACTAGCTAGTGCACGACACAGTAAATTGGAGATCATTAAAACCGGCCTTTCGCCTGGACATAAACGATGATGTCGTCGCGTCACTGCAGCGCTTGCAGAACACGCACTGTGTAAAGTAAGGCCCACGAGCATGGCACGAGTCACAGTCCTTGCAATATAAGTTCAACTTGCTGCCTATTCCGGAGCGAAGGTTGTGGGCGCGCTCTCTCAAACGGTCACTTAGGAAGTGCCAAGTCTGGAACTTCACAAATCCGAATCAGCAGTTTATTTTTTCAAGATTATTTCACAAAATACCTGGCCTTACGTAAGCATGGTGGGTTGCTTATCGGCGTACCTGCACTTATCTAAAGTAAAAGAAAGGAACATGCGCAGAAAGCGAACTACGCAGAGTGATAATTATAGTAGAGCGAAGAAGCAGGACACAGGAAAGGCAACGAAGAGACATACACGTATGTGTGCCTCTTCGCTGCCTTTCTCTGTTACATTGCGCTACTGTAGTTATCAAGAGTACGCCATAACCAACAAGCCCGCTTTGAAACTTTAAACGTAGAGTGAATTGATGCAGTTGTCGAAAACGCAGAACGGTGCCTCCCCGAGCCTGCTCGCCCACAAAGTGGACAGGCTCGAGCACGAACTCGAGTCGACGTCCGAGCTTCTGCGCCAGGCCAACCGGGAGCTGGCTCGCCGCGAGGCCTCGCTCGCCCAGCTGGGACGACACAACGAGCGGCTGCGGGGCCGGGTCGCGCGGCTCGAGTCCGACGTGGCCGTGTACAGGGCGGCCTCCTCCGCAGCCGCCGCCACGTCTTCTTCCTCGTCGTCCGGCGAGGAGGAAGACGCCGTCGCTGCGGACGCAGAGGTCGATGTTTCCGCCGACGCGAGGCCCACCCGCTGTTGCTCCGCGAGGGACAGGGAGCTCTTGCGAACCCTGGCCGGGATCTACGACAAGATAACCAGGACGGGGTCTCGCAAGAGCGGTACTGCTGGCGACGGCGATAAGTTTGACGAGTTCGGCAAGAACCATCGGCACGCGGGTCGGTCGCTCCCGGACGCCCGCGTCCTGGAGCAAGTGTTCGCGAACTTCTGGCAGGAGTACCGGAGCATGAGCGGTGAACTGGAAAGCTGCAAACAGGTCGTGGCCAATCAGGAACTCAGGATGCGATACCTCGAGGCCCAGGTCGACGCTGCCAACAGGATCAAGACCAGCGAGTTCCTCGACGCTGACGTGCTGAAGAAGGCCGCGAATAACGGTGCAGTGGGCGTGAACGCGGGTGTTAGTTTCGGTGAAAATTGTGGTATTGCGCTGAACGGCGGTGGCGATGCTTGTTCGGCGCCCGTGGGCGGCCGCTGTGCGGCGTTGGTTAACGTCGAGAGGCGAGTGGCCGAGGAGAGCCACCTTCTGGCTCGTCTGAGCCGGCTGCAGCTGGACAACTCCAGGCTTCAGGTCCTCAACAAGGAGGCCCTGACGAGGGAAGCGGCCGTCAAGAAGGAACTGCAGAGGGTGCAGAACAAGGTGAGCCGCGTCGAGGTGTGCCAGTGCAATGTGAAATGCGAAATCGAGGTTACGGTCTGCTTGTAGTATAATGCATTATAACATGCCCTTCGTGTAGCGGCGGAGGGCGAGCAAACGTTGTCGTCCTCATTCATGGATAATTTCGACACTTCTAGAGGCAAGAAAAAAAATGATTGAAGGGATGATGGAAGCACCGCAATAGAAGGAACGATGCCATTCTGCTCTGCTATATCCCTCTTTTTAAAATATCCTGAACATATTCAACGAAGACAACTCATAAAATATATTAATTTTTAATAGGGCCCTATTTATAGTTATACGTCGGTAATATAATACTGTCGTTTTTGTTTAGGTATATCTGCCAGATAATACCTTTGACTGTATGCCACTGTGTACCACATTACCTCTGGCTGTGATTTGTACGAAAAAGTGATGGTAATAATCTAAAGGCAGGTTCAAATACAACTATTTCTTGAAAGTGTGACAAAAAGGTACCAGTTTAGTAAAACTTGTTAGTTGGTGCATGCTCGCTGGACCGCGAAAAGACTCGTACCGTCAAGGAAGGGTTCCAGACAGGACAGAAAGAGGCGTCACTCGCAAGCTGACTTTATTATCAGAAAAACGGCGAGATATATAGCCGTAGCAACCACGCGAAAAGCAAATCGCCGCACACGCTCGTCGAAAATACACCCAATAAAGAGAATGACAAGAACCATTTAATGTAGAAAAGATTCCGTCTTGAATCCTTCCTTGATGGTACGAGTCTGTTTGTACTCCAGTAAGGTACCGGTTTACCAGCGAGTGAACGGTCATGAATTGTAGGCTCAGCGGCAGGTTGCAGGTGAGAGAGAGACAGAATAAACATCTTTATTTGGCAGAGTGTGTTTAAGCACGGTGCTCATACAGACGCTCAGTCACTACAAGTGGTTTCAGACGCACAAGACGTTACAAAATGGTTGTCTACCCGCCTGTGAGGCAATCAATCATCCAGCAGTCCATCCTGTTAATTTAGTCGATGGCCATCTCACAACACCATTTCGTTGTTCATTAAGCAATTTTCCGTATTACGACGTCTAATAGACCCGCGCATCGCTTCTGTTTCTTTCTCTTCACCTCAAGCTGTCGAGCTTCAAGACGGACTTAGCTCGTGCTACAAAGAAAATCCTGGGCCGAGAATCGAGTTGCACCTTTCCAGCCGAGGTAAGCATAACGCAGTTAGTCGCGGAATTGGACTGCAAACTTCGTCTTATAAATTATATTATTTTGCGCTGATGTATACCTAAGCTGAAACGGCCACGAGAATAACCCTGGAAACTTCGACTCTATGCAGTCGTGAAGTACGCTATTTGTCGTCGTGCCTCTGGTGCACAGTTGCGAAATACTGGTCGTGCATGGTATCCCACCTCTGTCACAACTGTTGAGAACTTGCGATGCCTCAGGGGTAGCGTGCCGTAGAGTGAGCCGCATGGCTGGTGAGCCGACGTAGCCGAGGTCGGACTTGCACGAGCGCAGGGGATGTGGCAGCGGCAGAACCAGTGGCGTAGCCAGGGGGTGGCACACCGGGCCCGTGCCCCCCCCCCCCCCCGAATTTTTTTTTCGCCATAGCATACAGAGCACAAAATGACACTCGACCACACCTACCTGCCCGGCCCCCACTTCAGATCAAAGTGGTGCCCCCCCCCCCTCCCCCCCCCCGAAAAAATTTTCTTCCTACGCCCCTGGGCAGAACAATGCACAACTGCGTTAAATACGAGCTTAAAAGTGCTTGGCTGTATTTCCCGACTATATAGCGTTGTGACCTGCGGTAAATCGTGCGAGTTTAAATCTATGTTTCAGTGGACGTAATGCATGCGCCTTGTGCATGTTAGTTTCGTTTGTGTGTGCGTGTGTCACGGACGCGAAAAGTGGCAAGAAGGGTGGGGGGGGGGGGGGGGCGTCATGTGATGTGCCCTCCCTCTCCCTAGTGCAGGAACAACGCGCGCGCCTGCCCGTATGGAGATGGCGGACTGCAGCGCTGCTTGTGATCACTGCGACAGTGAGAAAAATTGTCTGTAACGTTCTGTGACGCTGTCCTCGCTTCAGCGCACGCGTTCTTGACCGTGTTGGCCCGGCTTGGCGACAGGGCACCGCTGGAGTAGACAATACCGGAATGCAGACCAGAGCAGTCGTTGCACCAGAAGTCGGTCAAGGCGTTACTGAAGTTTGTTACCTGGCAGTGGCGCGTTAGAGAAACTAGGATTCACCGGTTCCTCACCTCGCCTCTTCACGTTTCTTTTGTTTGGTGCTCCTACTTTATTTATTCGCTATGAAGCTTGTTATGCGTTGCAGATTTCGTTGGCGGCAGCGGCATAGTTCGCGGAAAAACCCGGTATCGGCCCAGTGTACAGAAATGCAGGTGTCCACGAATTCGGCCCTCGAACGTGCAATTATGTGCGCCGTTTTCCAATAATTGACGCTCTCTCGATCGTGGGAATTGTCGGCGTTCACTCGTTTCTGATATGGCAGTCTGGTGTTTTATTGAGGACCACTTGTCGCTTCGCGTTGCCACATTTCATTGTTGCCCGGATACGAACCCACGACCGTGGTTGTTGCCCGTAGCAACTGAAGCGCTTCCAAGCACGCGGATGAAGGTGTAATGCAGGCATGGAGGAAGGAAAAAGTTAGGAGGGAGCATTGCACAAAGCGATAGGAATAAATAAATAAATAAATAAACGGAAGAAAAGAAAGAAAAAATACTAGGCCAGGTGCGCGCAGGTCAAGCTTCGCTTACACCCCATTTTCCCGATAGGCAAGGGCACCTGATTCTTATCAGGCGCAGATCACCTTAACCCTTTGAGGAGCTATGTACACAATTGTGTACACCACTTGATTTTATTATTTGTATCAACTAGGGTCTGAGAAAGAGCAAGATATATCAAGCTTTGCATGAATTGAACCTCCGACATAATTGTCTTTATTTAACTTCATTTTGAAGTGTCCTGTTTCATATGATCTCTTCGCTGAAGGTACTACCGCGTTCGACGAGTCGTTCGACTTGCCGCTTCCTGCGAGCCATGTGAAAAGTATAATTTTTTCTTTTTCTCAAAATGGACATAACCAGAGATGAATGGGCACTGTATTTCTACACTGAGATTACATTCTATTTATGCCGAAACAGAGCATGCATGACTTGGTAATAAAGAGATATTTAATTACAACTTAATTTGGGATTACTTGCAACAACACGCATAAATTAACATATTATGACATTATTTTTGTTGCAACAAAATATTGAGTGCCCTGAAATAACGTTGTATCGATTTTACACATTTACAGACAGTTTTTCCATAGGTGGCGCCTGAAAGGGTTAAAGTCTCGGCTTGTCGGCGTCTAATGTAGTCACGGTCATAAAAAAGCGGGTATGCGCCACAAAAATTGGGTGAATCCCACTACTCTCGACCGGGCCACTAAAAATGAAGAAGGCAAGCAGTTAGCCCAATCAGATAGCCGACGACGTTAGTGGAGCGGCAACACCCTTTCCCTACATGCCCAGTTTCAGGCTTGGCACCACTAGTGTCTCTGCAAAGAAATCCATCTCGAAACACTGCATGCTTTGCCCCTCACCAGGTTTCACGTTAGTGAAGGTAGAAAATAGGAAGCTTCCCTTCCGGTTAACCTCCTAGCCTTTTCCTCGTGTGTCTTCCTCTCTCTCTTTCTCTGCACAGTCGGCAGAATACGGCTTTCCTTAGTGAATGCAGGAAATTTCATTTAAACCGTTGTTACGGATAGAAAAATGGGCAAGCTGGATTGTATTCGATTTACGGCGAAAAAAAAAACAAAAAAAACCAAGACATGCTTTTTTTGACAACGCTAGACTTCCTCCCGCTCTCATTATTATCGAGTTTCCGGCCTCGCTTTTAATTTTTTTTTCTGTACATTAAAGTATATTTCTTCTTATTCTATCTTTCCTTGTTAACTTGAACATTTACAACCATGTGTTTTCCAGTTAAACCTTCAGTTGCAAGTCAGCGCTCGTGTCGTCTCTCCTTTCCCTTGTCAGTGTTCTTTTGCGCGGTGATTCACTTGGGTCGCTTCGCTAATTGCCTAATGAATAGCATTCCTGCCTTTCGTAGCTATTTAAATTGAGGAAATTTAAGTTGGAGCCCAGCTCAAATTTCTCCTCGATGAAACTTTCTCGTAGTGGAGTTTTGTCTTACTTCCTTCAACATTCTTCACGTTAGAATCATAGCTGCTAACGCATTAGTGAGTAATAGCTGAGCGGCTCAGCGGGCCAGCGGACCCAGCGGAGGAGCGGAGGGGGCAGCGGAGCGAAAGACAAAAGAAAGAGTAATAGCTGAGCGGTGACTAGCTTGGCCAGCTTGTTTCAGCGGAACGCATTGCTGCGCCACCTCTTGAACAAGGTTGAAGTTACTGTCAATCGAGCAGAGGCTTTGCTTCGAAAACGCTCCCACGCTCGTCCGCTGCGCAAGCTTCGCTGAGTAGGCGAAATGAGCGGGCGAGCGGCTCGCTCCGTGAAAACGCTGGCGGTGCCAGCGTGCCGCGCATGCGCAGTTGGCGTCTCCGCTCGTTCGCTGGGCCCGCTGGCCCGCTGAGCCGCTCAGCTATTACTCTCTATTAATGCGCACTTAATCCTCCGCGGTGGTGTGAAAGCAGCGGGATCGAATCCTGGCCGCGGCGGCCTCATTTCGATGGACGCGAAACGAGAGAAGCCCGTGTTCATAGATTTAGGCGCGTGCACGCTAAAGAACCCCATAGGTGGTCGAAATTTACCGGAGCCATCCGCTACGGCGTCTCTCTAATCATATCATGGTTTTGGGACGTTAGACTCCGTAAAATATTATATATTATTGCCATAGTAATTATATGGACAGTCTCAACGGGTTTTTGCCGTTGCCGTTGCCGTCGCCGTCAGTCGCGTATTATTTAATGCGCGCTTGTCTTCTACATATATATATATAAGCTTTATCTGTGCTCGTACGGTATATGCTTTATCTGATGGCGATAACTCGACAGGTGTCGCTGCGGATCCTGCTGGAAGGAACTGGTGTCCCTGCGGCGACAGAATGGCCGACTGCAGATGGCTCAAGAACACGAGGACCATCAATGGCAACAACAGCGTCAACAGCAGCAGCAGCACAAGACCCAAGGGTCCTGCTAAAGACACGGTTAGCTCAGCTAGTATACCGCGTTTATAGTACATGTACAGTCGTCAGCAAGCTTAACACGAACGCTCCGACGCGTGACCTGGACTACTTTGACTGACGCCAGCCGCGAAGCGCTGGGCGCTGTTGCCGATATAATACCTCGGTATGCTTGGATAGTATGTCGGCGTGCATGGCTAACATCTCGGCAACAGAACACAAAGCTACTGCGGCGCCAGCGTCAATCAAACTGTTTCAGGACACGCTGCAGAGCGTTCGTGTTAAGCTTGCTGACGACTGTACCATTGGCGTAGCCGGGGAGGGGGAGTGGGGGGTATACGGGGTTGCTTGTGTACCATGTTTTGCTCAAGTGCTGATTCTCCGCGGAAGTAAGAAACGAAACTGCCAGAGAGTTGGAAGCCTTCTATATGCCAAAAAGAAAGGGTCTGATTGCGTCAGTGACACATCTATAACATTGCATTCTTCAGAAATGCGCTTTCTTGATAAAATGTTATCTTGACCACGTCGTTCCACGTCATACGTTGGCTCTTTACGCATGCGCGGAAGGTGCTTTTCCTCTAGGGGCGAAGCTCCGTAGGCCCTCACGAATGACCTGTTGTCGTCGAGGCTCGCCGTAGCCCCTAGTCGAAGCTCAGGTGCGAGACATCTGTGCGCAATACCGTCTACAGAGCGTACATAGCGCGCATATGGTTTAAAAAAAACACAAAATAAAAGGACACAACACCTGTAAAAACACCGACATTTAACCGCCAATCAATCAAAGCATATGACAGAACAAAAGGTTAACAAGAACAAAATCAAAGGCTGTTAACCAGAACAAAATAGAAGGCCACGATTCACGATCCGATGCACACTGCTTCGCCCCTATCATCAGCATTCACTTCGTAGACCTTCAGCCATTTTTCTTCCTGTACGTTTCTCGTAGTGTCATTGAAATAGTTGGTAGTTAGCGCTTCACTTTCTTATCTTTTCTGTCCCCCCTTTTCACGAAATGTACTTAGCACCACAGTCAAGCACACCTAAGCAATCCTATGATTGCCCTTCCCCGTGTTATAACCTCACGATGAATCGACAGTGGTGGACAAGTGCGCCACCAAAAGCGGCTGCTGTTGTGAGCTCATAACGACTTACGCTGTAAAGAAGAACCCAATAAACGCAACGCCCAGATAGATGCATATGTGTCCCTATTCTAAAAAAAGTGTGCTGGTTGTCGACTGTTCTCTGCGCAACCGTGCGGTAAAGCAGCACACCGAGTATATGTGAATATCCCGTCGCATTGGATAAACACGTTGAAATTCAGTCATATTAGTAAGGCAATCTTCTCTGTGTTTACATTTCCAAGTATAATAGTTCTGGCGCGTCCGCTTTGTCGGTCTCTCACCACTCATGTGACGTTCAACAGTTCAAATTCAGGTTGTGTAGTTTAGCGTTTACACAATGTCGAGGATCGGCACACTTCTAACAGCCATGTCGAGCGGCCGTTCCGCGATTCGATAAAGCTCTGTGTACACATATGCGACCTCAGCGCACCTCGTGAAGGGATGGGAAGGGCGGAAAGGGTTGTGGAAAACAATTTATTAATCTATGCACAGTGAGAGGTGTGGATGGGGCGAGTCGGAAGGGCCCGCCCTTCACAAACACTACGAGGGATCCCTGGTCCGGGATCCCTGCAGCTGCCGCGGCGGCTCGGGCTCTAGCCGCCAGTGCCTGTTGGGCTTGGAGGTCGGAGCAGCCGAGCAGGACAGCTTTCCAGTCCTCTCGGGTGGGGCGTGGGTAGGTAGGATTAGAGGGGCATGCCCACACCATGCGATAGGTGTCAGGAAGACTCCTCCGCACAGTGCGGGCACGCGCCCGAGAAGGCCGAATTGGAAATGGCGCAGCTTTGCTGCATGGTAATGGAGAACCCCGCGCGCACGCATGAGACTGGACTGTTTCGCCACGAACGCACATACTCCCCCCCCCTCCCCCTGCCTCGTAGGCTTCGTAGGTAAACACATATAGCCGTGTCGTGCTATACAACAATTTTGCGAAATGATTCGTAACACGTTATTCCCCTTAATTTTCAACGGCTTTATAATGGTCCAAAAAGAAGGCATTTCTGGACTGAAGACCCGATTTTTTTTTGTTTATCGACTGCAGCCACATCTATTAGAGGAGTCCATAGTCCTGACGTATACCTTCGCATATATTATTAAGCTGTATTTCTTTATCGCTATGTAGAACAGGCGGTATAGGGGTTTTTTCGCCTAGAAATGAGTTGAACTAAGTCCAGCTTAAATCCAAGATACCCTCCCCCCCCCCCCAAATATATATATATATATATATATATATATATATATATATATATATATATATATATATATATATATATATATATATCTTACCACCGTATACATAACGGTGTCATGAGCGCTGTTAAACTTGGTAAAATGTGTACTACGTATACGCTAAACACGCGTTTTTCCCTCAGTGTATGGACAAGTGTGAAACATCAGCCACCATGGCACACTGCAAAACACGCTTGTAGAAGTATTGCAAATGAGTTCTGCGGAAACCCGCAAGGTGACAGAAGGGTTATGAAAGGGAAAATTGACAACCACCCGTTTGTAGCACGAACGGGTGCTACAAACGGGTGGTTCTTTCTGAGAAATCCGTACGGATTTCCTTGTGGCTTCATGCTACAAACGGGTGGTTGTCAATTTTCCCTTTCATGGCGCTTGTAACAAATACGACGAGGGGCAATACTACACCTTGAAATTGACGTCCGAAAAGCAGGACATACAGGGCTGTTACACAGATATTGCCGTGAAACACTGTCAAGAAGAAAAAAAAATATTTCATTTGTGCATCTGTGGACGTGAAATGTATCTTCTTTTATGCGTAAATGAAATAAGTGGCATTTAGAGGTTCGCTCTTGTTTGTTTGTTTGTTTGTTTGTTTGTTTGTTGGTTTGTTTGTTTGTTAGACACAACCCTTAATGACAACCAACAGATAATAAAGCCAGGGAAACTACATGGGACGTTATTTGTAGTAATTATGATTATAAATATGAAGAAATCAAAGTGGACGAAGAGACAACTTGTCCGCCGGCAGGGACCGAACCTTCAACCTTCGGATAACGCCTCCGATGCTCTACCATTTGATCCACAGCGGCGGTCGTCCGCTGTAACTCAAAAGCTGTCTTTTCGTTTACTGTAATTTCTTCACATTTAAGCATCATAGTTACTACAATGCAGTTAAAAAAGACTACAGATAACGTCCCCTATATGTTCCTTGGCCTCATTTTGTGTTAGTTTTCATTAAGCTTTTTACGTATAAGCAGTTAACACGGAACGAGTAAATGTAGTCGCACAATAGGAAATAGTAGCACTACAACAGCTGCCGCTGCATAGGAAAGAGAGAGAGAGAGAAAGGGAGAACATTTCGGGAGTCGCACAATAAACAAAGGAGCATTGAAAGCGAAAACGCCTGCAGAAAACGGCGCCTGCATAGAAACGCAGTCAACCGGGGAAGGCTTCTGTCAGCGGTGGTTAGTCGCGACTGCGGAGGACAGTTAGAACCGAGACAGGGCACAAAAGGTATTTGAAAAGGAAAACTATTAGACTTTAAGGTCGACGACTCGCCCGACTTTAAAGCGACGTGAGCGATCTCGTGATGTCTGTCATCGCTCCGTATTTTTGTTTTTTTTCTACATCGTTCTCTTTCTACGCGACCACACGGAGAGCCAGATGGCCCGGCCAGATGCTTTCTCCCGCCTCCCCCGCTTCTTTTAAAATTTTGTTTCTTGTCAATTTGTTGTCATTATGACCATTATTTCGCGTGTCACGCCGTCGAGAGAAAGATACACAGAAGCTGCGGCCGGCTGCTGACGACGACACTCACCGCCTTAAATAAAAAAAAAAAGAGGCACTCTATACGAAAACCGGACTCTGCTGCGGCTGCAGGCATTCGATGCTTCTCTGTTGGCTCTGTCTCCACGGTGAAAAAAAAGGGGCGACGCCGGCGGCGCAGCGCGGAAGTTTAAACGACCTCGAGTGAACCCGGCGCCGCAGACTCGACTTCCGGGCAGCTTTCACTATCGTGTGTGTGTGTGTGTCTGTACGTGCGTGCGTGCGCTCGAGTATTCGAGTGGCCGGCCGCTAGCCGAGCGGTGTTGACGCGACAAAGAAGCACGATCGGCATGTGCCCGCAATATCGGTCAATGCCGGACCGGTTCCCCGCCTCCGGCGGCTGCTACTGCCTTTCGCCGCTCTCCGCGCCTGGCGATTGCCGCTCTTCTTCATCATTTTATCTTGTTGTCGTCGTTTTAAGGTGAAAGCCTTATATGACTGTGGAATACGATACTGGAAAGCAAGGACGCGAACTAGTCGGAAAGACATATCAACATCGACAATTTTTTGCTGTCTGTCTGCTTGTACTTGTTCGCCGGTATGTCCTATGGTTTTAAACAGAACCAACTACCCCAGCTCTCTACGTTTATGACTCATCGGTCGAAAATTACTAGGCGTTCTGAACATGAGCGGAACATGAGTGACGTTGCATGCAGATAGGATGATGCCTAATGATTAGGTGTACAGTTTAGAGTTTAAAGGGAATTGAAATTGAATCAACGCGCATTTAAGTGAATGGAGGGCATTGAGTGCTAATTAAGGCTTATTAAAGTGAATTAAGAGTGTTTCACAGAGCATATCCTTTCACCGGTGATCTCCTTAGCTTTATTATTGTTGTTGTCCTAGTTCCTGTCTTGTGCGCCTTCGCGAGCACCTCTTCTGCGAGGCGTGGGAAGGTCAATGCGGCTGAAGCGTCGTGCCGGATTGCTTGTCCTTATTGCATAGCTCTCCGCCTTTCGCTTTCCCCAGCACATACATAAGAAAACAACAACGAATATACCGTACTGGGAAGGCAGGGAATAAAATGTAGTCACACATCGCTTGCACATTGATTCAGCGGTAAACTACAACGCACACAAACACACGCACGCACACTCCTATTCTTCACAAGTAGAACTTCTTTTTTTTTTTTTTTTTGCTGCAAGCCAGCACTGGTGCTCATTGGCACCAACAAACATGCGGTAACTTCACTACATTATTAAGGCCTCACAGTCACGAGCGCCGTAACGAACTCGCACCAAAAGCGGCTTTCGTGTTGCTGAATTCGATAATAGGTTATAATAGATCCCGAATTTTAGGGATCGTAGAATTGAAATAATAAGTTTGGTAATGGCTATACCGGACTAGGTCGCGGTGACGAAATGATTGATGTAGTTAGAGACATTAGCCGTATGCACGTATACGTGAGCGTGCCGAGACGAAGTGATTGTCACTGAGCCACGCTGTCGCCCTGCTTCGAGTGCATTGCTGATGCGTGACGGGCAACTTTCGAGCAGAGATGTGAATCCGCCAACGACGCTCAACTCCTCGGTAGCGCTGGTCGGCGGTTCCATCATAGCGCGATTATGTGGCTGGCTTATGGAAGTCTTCCATTGAATAATTCGCCGTTGCTCACAAAGCCGCGCAGCTTCGTTTCCACTCGATTCCCTACCCATTTATGCTGCAATAAGGAGGAGGAGGAGGAGGAGGAAGAAGAAGAAGGAAAGGCAGGAAGGTCAACCAGACGCGCGTCCGGTTTGCTATCCTACACTGGGGGAAAGGGATTAAGGGATGAAAAGATAGAGAAAATTTACCCTAATGAAACGTTGCGAATGTGATTCCGATAATTCCATGTATTTCCTTGTGGAACCTATACATTTTCCATATATTTGCCATACATTTCAGTAAGAATCTTACGGAAACATATGGTCCACCACGATGGTACACTGGCGCTCGGCTGCTTACCCGAAGGTCGCGGGTTCGATCCCGGCTGCGGCGGTCCCATTTCGATGGAGGCGAAATGCTAGAGGCCCGTGTACTGTGCGATGTCAGTGCACGTTAAAGAACACCAAATGGCTTAAATCGAGCGTCTTGTAAGAGCGTCTGCACACGGCGGTGGACACACGAAGACTCGTTTATTGATTACAAAAGGAACGCTTGCATACAGCGTTGCCAGGTGTTGCTCTCTTGATTGCGCACAGTGTTGTCCTGTTTAGCGCCCGTTGCACCCTCCACTGCGGCGTTCTTCATAATCATATTGTGCTTTCGGCACGTAAAACCCCAGATATTATTGTTATAATTACGGAAACAGTTGGAATTATTAAAATGGCATGCGGAACGTTTCAGTTGGGTACAACAATATCAGCATCATCATCGTCATCGTCGAGAGCATCATCTACCACAACAGGACATCCACACCAGGTTGATGTTATCATTTACAATCAAGAGGTCTAAGCTCTGCGATGGTTGAATGGTTGGAGAGACCACATCTGTTACGATTTTTGTGCGAGAGACATGCTCAGATGGTTTGGCGAGCTTAGATTACGCTATGCTAAGTTGCATTAAATTATGTTATGCTAGCTTAGGTACCATTGAGAAGGCCTGAGGGTAAAGTCATTGTTCTTATAGTCTAGAACAGGGGGTCTCAAACTCAATTCAGGCAGCGGGGCGCAGTCACAGAATTGATTCCTGTGAGGACCGGGTCAGCGAAGAGGTAAGAAAGGGGGCGCGGGGGGAAAGCAGGGGGTTAGTTCATACACATTGTCAGCAAACGTTACCATTGAAAAGAAAACCAGTAGCATATCTCATCTACGTGTCATTTCCGAAGAAGCTTTGGGGCCATGATTCCATCCAACAACATGTCGATACGGATCTCCGAAATGAGTAAAATCTAGATGACGATTCTGAAATACTGTTTTTGTTTCACTGTTACGCTTAAATACATGATAAACACATGGGGTACCTCCTGAAAACAAAGCTTTTGATCAATCATGCCTGTGGAGCGCACGCACATGCCTATTACGAAAAAATAATAATATGCGACAAACATAGCCATGTGTGGTCCGCGGGCCGCAAGCGAGAGGTTTGCAGGCCGCATGCGGCCCGCGGGCCGCGTGTTTGAGACCCCTGGTCTAGACTATTCATAATAACTTAATAAGCATACAGATTCTTTTTATCAACTGTACAATTTTTTCTTTTTTTGTCTCGTGTCATCGCAATCTGCCTTTTGCATCGCCCATATATATGACAGTCTCGCTTGGGCGGGCTTTTTCACACTCTACTGGCGGCCCTGATTTTTCTTGAAGCAGAAAGCGTTAAGCTCCTTAATCTCTTCGCTCGGATACGGCTTTCAGGAGCCGTACAGACGCGAATCAGGCATGCGTATCCGCCGTGCGCAACACGCTTCGATTGTCGCCCAGTACTCGGGAAAAAACTTAACCCGCGCCGCAACTGGCGCAGGCGTATAAACGAGTCGAACGCAGTTTCGAGAATCACGACTTTCAAAGAGGTCGATCCACCGAGATTATAACGATTGAGTCATTTCGCGTACCAAATACTGACAACTGCCTATTTAACCAGCTGTGTCGTCGAAACCGGACTTTGGGTTTGGCCCGTGTATTCAACTACATTTAACGCTTGTCTAACTTCACCCAGGAGCTGACTGCATACTGTGAACTAACTGATTGCGGCACGCCTTTCTCGGAATAAGCGTGATATTTCTGACTAAAAACACGGCGGATATCCTTGTAGCTGAAGTTGCCGCTTGGCCTGCTGGACAAAAGAATAATGATCAGCCTGGGAATACGTTGCTGCTATAAGTATAGCGAAGCCGGTGTATGGGGACATTACAATGTGTAGTGGGAGCGCAAGAGCTGATAATACATAACAGGTTTAGAACTGTCACGGCCGCTGGATAAATGTGAAAATGTGTCCTTTGTGTTCGAGTGCAATGCTGTAGTTGCATACAGCAGCGGCTTCAAATGAATTGTGGCTTGCTTATACACGCGCGTTCTGTGTACATACATACATACATACATGATACATAAATGATACATACATACATACATACATGCATACATTCATACATACGTGCATATATACATACATACATACGTGCATATATACATACACACGTGCATATATACATACATACATACGTACATACATACATACATTCATACGTGCATATATATATACATACATACATACGTGCATATATACATACATATGTACATACATACGTGCATATATACATACATACATACGTACATACGTGCATATATACATACATATGTACATACGTACGTGCATATATACATGCATACATATGTGCATATATACATACATATATACATATATACATACGTGCATATATACATACATATGTACATACGTACGTGCATATATACATACATATATACATACATACGTGCATACATACATACATATATACATACATACGTGCATACATACATACATACATACATACATACGTGCATATATACATACATATATACATACATACATACGTGCATACATACATACGTGCATATATACATACGTGCATACATACGTACGTGCATATATACATACATATGTACATACGTACGTGCATATATACATACATACATACATACGTACATACATACATACATTCATACGTGCATATATATATACATACATACGTGCATATATACATACATATGTACATACATACGTGCATATATACATACATACATACGTACATACGTGCATATATACATACATATATACATACATACGTGCATACATACATACATACATACATACATACATACGTGCATATATACATACATATATACATACATACATACGTGCATACATACATACGTGCATATATACATACATACATACGTACATACGTGCATATATACATACATATGTACATACGTACGTGCATATATACATACATGTATACATATATACATACGTGCATATATACATACATATGTACATACGTACGTGCATATATACATACATATATACATACATACGTGCATACATACATACATACATACATACATACATACATACGTGCATATATACATACATATATACATACATACATACGTGCATACATACATACGTGCATATATACATACGTGCATACATACATACATACGTGCATATATACATACATACATACGTGCATACATACATACATACATATACACACACATACATGCATACATACATGATACGTGCATACATACGTACATACATATATACGTACATACGTACATACATACATACATACATTAATACATACGTGCATATATACATACATACATACGTGCATATATACATAGATACATACGTGCATATACAGGGTGTCCCAGCTATCACGTAGCGCGATTTAAAAAAGAGGAACGGCGTTACGCGAAGCAGACCTAGTGCATATTGTTCGCAATATACTGTAGTAGCCGCTACTAATTTTTTCGTTAATGTGAATTAATTAATTAGTCATAATTAAAATTGTAACTCAAAAATACTCACCTAATTATAAAAGTGTCATTTCAACATGCCCACATTTGCCTCATTGACACTTTGATAATTAGGTGAGTATTTTTGGAGTTACAATTTTAATTATGACTAATTAATTAATTTTCATTAACGAAAAAAATTAGTAGCGGCTACTACAGTATATTGGGAACAATATGCACTAGGTCTGCTTCGCGTAACGCCGTTCCTCTTTTTTTAAATCGTGCTGCGTGATAGCTGGGACACCCTGTATACATACATATGTACATACGTACGTGCATATATATATACATACATACGTGCATATATACATACATATATACATACATATATACGTGCATACATACATGCATACATACGTGCATACATACATACATACATACATACATACATACATACATACATACATACATACATACATACATACATACATACATACATACATACATACATACATACGTGCATACATAAGACTGCGCACACTGTACTATGGAGGCGGGGAAGAAAATGTAAGGCACAGATCGCGCGCACATAAGGGATAAACTTGAAGAAACACCAATCAGCATTAATCTTAGTTCTAAAGTCACTTGTGTACAGAGAGAGAGAGAAACAACTTTATTGGTCAGTTGTGTACAGTTTTTTGTACATAAGAACTACGGAGCATTTACAACGTCCCCCATTTTCCGCGACGGCTTATTATTACTTCGGTAGGCCAAGATCTTTTACTTTTCAATTGTTTCCATTGTCTTACAGTGCCGCGGGCCCTGTGTGGCGGAGAGCCGAAAATCAGAAAAACGTTTTCCCGTTGCGAGTCATCACGTTTTTTGTCTTTTTTTTTTTTGTTTCCACTCGTCTGACAAATGCTTGCGAGATCCAATGTCTACAAGCTCTAAAGTTGCATTTCCATTTCGTTCCCCCCGCAACATGCTTGAAGATAACAACAACAAAAAAAGTACGTGGTCTCTGCTACATAGCAGCCCCTAGCATTTGTTTTCTTTGTTATTATTTTTTTTTCGCAAGTTCGCAAGTTACTGCAGTCCTTTACGGCTCTTACTACGGTTGTGAAAGCGGCGCTTGCCGCATAACACGATTTGAAGGGGGGCCCCGCTAACGGGGACGAAATACCGCGCAGACAACGGAGGAAAATCTCGACAGCGCTCGCGTAGCAACGCCGTGGTCGGTCGCTATGGCCATTACGCTTCGTCCACCACGACCGTAGCGTAGGTAGCCTGGCAGCCACGGAGGCTGTCAGTATGAAACCTAGCATTACGTGAGCAGGCTCGCGCCTCCGTTGTTGAGCCGGTACGCGCTACCTCTTCCGACTAGACTCGTGTCTAGTCAGGTGTGATAAAGACGTGTGGTTGTGTGAAGTATAACTTCAGTCGGTGGTTGTCAGCCCATTAGACAAGTCAATCGGTGCGTAAAATTAGAGCTTACGTTATCAAAAGAAAAAAAAGTTTACACTAGCCGTGTAAGGCTTAAGAAACAGCGAATCTGGTCGATCTTAGGGGCTTAACGTGGCCTTCCTGGCTAATGTTAGGTGTTTCCTCGGCGTAGACAAAGTAGAGTCGAACCAGAGCCTGTCACAGACCATTGCAAGAATGTCCAAACTCCAGCGCCAGAAGCTCACGTGCAAACCTGACTGTGGCACACCCGGTAGAAGCGCGGGCCTTTCGTCGCTCGTACTCGGCTCGCGCCACGCCGGGCAAACTCGGCGCGGCGGCTGCGCAGGCTGTCTCCATCGGTGGGCATCGCTTGGCTGTGGCTGCTCCTTGGTGTATGCGTGGCTAGGCGGGGTTAAATCCACGTGGTGCGGAGCTGTGGCTTGGGCATTGCTAGGCAACGGCGCGGAGGGTTTTTCGCGGACGGCGGACGTTTTACCTCGAGCTTTAAGAGCTTCGCTCTTAAAAACGAATAGGTGTGCCGGCAAAGTTCTGTTGCTCATTTAGGGCAAGCGAATGACGGGGCATTCAAGGTGGGGTGACAATACCTGTGTAGGTTTGCGTGATACGTGACAACGGACTATAGAAACAGATTTTTATTCCGTGTCGTTCTGTGAGCGCCAATGTGGCCCAGTTTCCTGGAACCTGTGACATACGTAGCCACCATTTTCCACGCCTACTTAAGCTGCTTATCAAGTGCTGCTTCACTGCGTGTTACCTTAGTAAGGTAGCTGACTGAGCTAGTTGCTTGTTCATACTGATAATATACAACGTGAAAAAACGTACATAATGCATTCATATATAATGCGTTAATACCGATAATAAACAGCGCGAAAAACAAATGTAATGCATGCATTTATAATGTCAATAAAATAATCAGTTGAAAGTCAGCGCTTGTCCTGCGTGTCCGTCTTGCGTCCACGTCTTCCTTTTGCGGCGTTTATTTCTAGCGTGTTACTTTAGTTGTGTATGAAAGGGAGCGCTAGGCCACAGTTGGGACCAAAAAAAAAAATTAAAGAAATGAAATAAAGAGAAATGAAAGAGACCTCGGAAAATGTGGCGTTGTTAGCAGCTGATAAATTTGACCAGAAATAAAGAGACAACGACCAGTTTAAAACAGCCACTTCTTATATAAGCCAGCACCGGCTAACGTAGTGGATCCAATTGGACATAATGTATCGGAGCAATGGACACATGTGCCGCCAGACGCAAGGTCATAGATGATTGCTTGATCCCGATTGATTTTTTCAACATGAGGTTGTACAACTTGCGCCGAAGTTGAAGTGCACGAGCGTTCTTACATTCCCATCGAACCTGCTGAAAGCGAACACCACGGCCGGAAGTCAAACCCGCGACCTCCTTGCTAGCAGGAGAACACCAAGGAGGTTGAGACAATACAGCGAGTTTGCAGCTACGATGAGGGGCAGACGACAGAGGCGATATGTCTGTCACAAAGAAAATATTGGTGCACAACTGTAATGAAAAACAAGCAGATAATAAAGCCAAGGAAGGTAGAGGGAACGTTAATTGTACTGTTTTAAGTGTATTGCAGCGATTGGGATATATAGAGATTTGAAGAAAGTAAAGTGGATGATGACAAGACAGCTCGCCGCTGGCAGGGACCGAACCTGCGGCCTTCCGAAGGTCGCAGGTTCGCTGAACGTTTGAAGAAGTCTGTTAAGTCCGAGCATGGTTGCAGAAAGCGATAGGAAGAAACGTGTCGTGGGTATTCTGTACATTCGTTGCGTACCTCACAGGCTAAAGAAAGTAAGAAGTAGATACGGCGTTAATGTTGTTTTCACGGCTGCCAATAAGCTAGGTAAGATTTGTGCGGCCGTGCAGAGTAAGAATGAGCGAGTAACAGGGAATGAGCGGACGGACATTAGTTTCGTAAAACACACCAACAAATTCATTGATTGCCGTACAGGCGTGACGTTTAAAGTTCCTTTCAGCTGCGGCCGCTTCTACGTAGGACAAACGGGCCACTGTATTAACCAGAGATTATTGGAACATTAAGAGATCGCTAACCGGAGGCTCACCTTCTAATCTTTCTTTACATTGTCGAGAGTGAACTGCACGCCAAAATTCGATGAATTCGCAGTTTTATCTCGGCATAGGAATAAAGAAACGCGTCTGATGATCGGGGCATGTCATATCGATAATAGTGGTAGCTCATGCGTGAGCCAACCGTCGATTAGCTTGCATAAAGATGAAATCAAACGCCTTAACAGTTATTTTTCACGTAGACCAGCCACGCGTGCCGGATTGATAGGTTCGCCTATTGCATGGGCATGCGCAGATAAGTTTTCGTGCTTTAATTCTTTCTTTTCCGCCGCTCTGCGCATCTTCAGTTGTTAGTCGGCGTTTGTGGTGTCTTGGCTTCTTTCTTGTGTCCGTGTGTGCATGCCCTATCTTTTAGAATGTCACAGTAATGATTGCTTGCGGACGTTTCATTGTCCATCGCACACAGTGTTTCTGAGCATGCAGAATGCTAGCGTATCTATAGAAGAGAGACGCATGGCGTAAGGTTGCCAACACTCAAGTCCAGTTTTCATATGGTGGTTTTGGGACGTTAAAGCTCCAACAAGTAATGCAAATGAGTTCTGCGGAATCCCGCAAGGTGGCGGAAGGGTTAAGAAAGGGAAAATAGACAACCACCCGTTTGTAGCACGAAGCCACAAGGAAATCCATACGGATTTCTCAGAAAGAAAAGCTTCTTAGTTGCCGAAAAATTTGTCCTGGTCCGGGGTTCGAACCCGGGACCAACGCCTTTCCGGGGCGGTCGCTCTACCAATTGAGCTAACCAGGAAGCTAGCAATTGGCAGCGCGAGGGCGAATCCTTGTGGCTCCGTGGTACAAACGGGTGGTTGTCTATTTTCCCTTTCTTAAACTCCAACAATTATTAATATCTGCTGAGACGGCTACCCTCCATTCGTGGTCTTATTTGTGGCATGGTGAGAACGCTCTCTGTCCCGTTATAGACCAAAGCGCTCTCCTTGAATCTGTCTTCTTTTCCTTTATTGCTTTTGTATTTCCTGTTTCCCACACAGCATTGGCAATGCATGACGCGTATTTTATTATACTACGCCTGCTGCGTTATGAGAAGGCCAACATTTGTAAATTTCTTCCGCGCTCCGTTTCCCTATAGCCCACATGCAAGTAAGAAGGTATAGTCTCGCAGATAAAAAAGAAAAATCGACGAAAACTAGTTTTACCTCCTATTCGATTCTCGTTTCTTTTTTTTTTTCTTTTTTTTTTTTTTATCTCGAAGCGATCGCGTCCAGTCACGTTCGGCACCGTTACATACGGGTTCTCAGCGACTTCGCCGAGTATAGATATAGAAACACCCTGAACGAGACACATGCGTTAAAAAAAAAAGAAGACAAAAACGTTCAGAAGTAGTGAAACGAAGTCACTGCCGCTGCAACTGGACCACTAAGAGAGCGAAGAAAAAAGTGGCACTGCTAGAAAAACTGCTTTCTTTCGCATTCCGCACTTGAATGAAAACCGAACTGCGCGACAGTTGAGCCTTTTCGGTAGCACTCACAGTGCGCGACCTCTCACCCGTTTCCTCCTTCACCTGTAGTATTCACGATTGCGCTAGACGTATAACTGGCTGTGTGGGAAGTGGGCAAGAAGGTGGGAGAGGAGGAGGAGGTCCGGTAGCGGTGTCAGTGTGGCTACAAACACGCTAGACGTATGAAAGTGCGAGTGGGAGGAGGGTAAGGGTGGGCAAGGCCTCTGAGGCGGTGGTGGAGAGCGTGTACAGGTAACAGACGAAAAAAAAAGCGCACGCTTTGGTGGCGTTCAATTGCCGTGGGCTCAATTTTTCGCTAGCACGTACGGCTGGCGTTGCGGAGCTCAGCCCTCAACCCAGACACCGGCGTTTGCCCTCATTCCTTGCGAGTGAACGCAAGAAGCGGAGGAGGAGAGATCGCATTGTTCCCCCGGAAGAAAAAGGGGAGAGGAGGGTGGAGATTGGGGGGTGGAAGGGGTCGATGTTAGTGCGTAACCCGCCTGCGAAGCGGTCGTGGTGCGAATGAGGTGCGACCGAAGCCGTGCAAGTCGCGACGGGGGCAATTTCCGAGTGGCGAGGCGCTGTTGTTTCCTTTTCTATTCTCTCCCACGTCGCGACGGAGGTGGCAGTGTAACGAAAGAAACGGTAGCAGACGACATCCCGACAGAGTGGTGACAGTGTTTTTTTGTCGTCTGCTAGCTATACAGTGGACGGAGATTCCAGCAACACTGGAGAAGACTTTCGCAACGCCTGCTTGTACAGTGTTGTTTCGCTTTCATGGTTATACGACTGCATCGACTCCTACAGCAAGACTTGTCACTTTCAACTAACCGAAGCAGTGCCAAAACCCCAAGCATTGCTCAGAAAGTGCTCTCCGCCAGCTGCAGTAAGTTCCGCCTCAGCAGCAGTGCTTGAATAGCAGACGATATCTGCGGCTGCGGTGTGTGTCGTCTGCTAGCTGCCGCGATAGGCTGCAGCACTGCTGCGCGCCCGCTTGTGCAGGCCTTATAGGTCCTCCGTGCAGCTGTGCTCGAGCTGGCTCGCCTCCGCCAACGCCGCCAACGCCTGTTTGCATCGCGTGCGCTGCTTGAGTTTCGCCAGTTTCCACGCCGGTGATTGCGGCGAAGAGGCAGGTGCCGTGAAAGGTCGCGTTTGTTTGCCTTCTCTCGCCCTTTCTCGCGGACAACGTTGCCGTGTTGCGTGCGTGTCGGATGTTTCGCTCGAAGCCGTCACGATTCTCCGCAACCCCTTTTTTTCTCCAGCAATCGAAGGACTCTACTCGTATAGAAGGTGCGACCACTTTCCGACGACATGCGTTGACATCCGGGAGTGGATCGGCGGAGTAGTGTACCAGTTACTAATATCGCTAATAGCGTTCGGATTTCACTGACCACGCAATCCCAGCTGCCAATTGTGCTGTGCACGCGAAGTGTGTGTGTGTCTGTGTGTGTGTTGTGCGCGTTTGACTCGGCGCCTTCCCTGTACAACTTGTTTCGCACGCATGGCGCTAAACCGGCTGAAGGCTTGTGGCGGTCTTCAGCCGGTTCCCGAGGAATCTGCAGCCAAGTGGAACGACGGCTGGTGCAAACCCGGATGCTACTGCTGCGGCTGCTGCCCTTCCGGTGAATCTACTGGAGCACTGTGTCAAAAGTGAGTTATTAACCTTTTTGTTCCTTATTTTTTACGTCAGCCGTAAACCAAATCGCTGAATACTTCTTTTTGTTCATTCGCAATATGGAATAGCAATAAACCCTCATGTCAACTAGGCTTGAAGGCGCGGGTTCGACTGCCGGCCACGGTGGCCGCACCTTGACGAGGGCGAAATGCAGCGAACATCCAAGTGCTTTAGATTTAGGCGGACCGTTTAAAGAACCCCAGGTGGCTGAACTTAATCCCAGCATCGCCCACTTCTGCGTGCCTCATAATAACATCGTGGTTTTGGCGCGTGAAATTACACCATTTATTATTACAATCATGTCAACTAGCACGGCAGTAGGTCTCAAATGTTGAAGTCTGCGTTTATAACTTGCACGTTTACGGATGCGACATTCACCTACGACTCCGTGCGGCGCTCTTTTAAAGAGCGTCTGTGACGTGCAACAAGACACTAAGCTACTTCCGACTGTGCGGTTAAAATTATATAAATAAATTACTGACGACAAGTTTGCTTCGAACAATTGGGTCAGACGTTGAAGCCTGTAAGAACAGCTGTCGCGTCTAATGAGTCTTATGAAACCTTGGCCAGGGCATTTCAAGTCATATTGCATTGTGAAAGGCGCTCGGCGCTATTGCGATCAGCTGCCAGAGATGTCCGCAGATAGCACAGCCGGGCGCAGCTACGCTTCTTAGCTCGATCCGTTTGTCCGGCGCGATTAGTCACCGGGTATCGCGGCAGCCGTTTCTCCAAAACGTGTTTCTCTCTGCCTTTGTTTTTTTTTTTAGTAGGCAGGTATAATACTGCGTTAAAACGCGAGCTTTCTTCGACGTCTCGATATAGAAAGAAAAAACGGCAGCAGCTGAAGAAGAACAATAGTTTCAATCCCTTACGCGGCTCCCTTCCCCGGTATCATTGTTCGAAAGAAAATAACATTATATGGTATATTCTTTTGGTAGATTTTGGTGTAGACGCAAAGTTTGCGTGTAGACGCAAATGTTTTCGCAACAACCTTGTTTATTTATTCTGACCGTGGATGTTCACTGTTTCTTACTGTTTTAGTTAGTTCATACATTATGTATATCATGTGCTTCCGTTTTACCGCTGTGAAGCTGCCCAGTGTATGAGGTGGCCAGGTTCCCCTCAAGCTGCTTAATGCAGCTTTTTTTACCTGGTCATCCTCGCAACCTTGTTGTTGTTAATAAATTCAATTCAATTCAATTCAAAGAATCTCGTGCAAAAATTTCGCTGTAGAAGCCTATCTGGCGCTACTATCGTCGAGAAAATATCATCGGAGCGATTGTTAGAGCTTAGATTTGCCTCATTTGGGTGCTTGACGATTTCACATTTTCTTACTGCTTCAGTTATGGCGCTTTACTCTTCTAATTTTATTAGCAATCGGATGTATCCCCTTCTCAGCACGTTTCTCAACACTCTGCTCAGGTGTATACTGGTTGCGAATTATTTCACTGGTACGCTGTGTATACAGCGTTTACGTGCTGATGAACGCAAAACACAATCGACTAAGAAGAAAAAAGTTGATGACGATGGCTGTAGCCTCCGAGTCCGTTTTAGGCAAATACATGTAAGAGGTGGTGTAAGTTTTCTTTTGTCTTTTTATTATTTGTTTACGATGTACTATCTACGTTTGCAAACACTCCTGTTCTAACGGTCTCTTTCAGGAGTTCGCTTACACCAATATATCCTAAACGTTTGTTGCCTTTATCAGCGGTTGATTAGGTAATACTTCCATTCACTTTGAAACCTAGAACCTCTGAAAGATTCACGCCTGCCGCTTGTTTTTTTAGGTGAATAGTTAGCCTTCCACTGCGATGCGTTGAGCAGCTTTCACAATTTTCCTGCAACCCGTTGATATAAATATTTACTGCAGTATAAATTACGGAAGAAAGCTGTGGGCTATTTGGGTATATGACACTTCATGCAATTTCAGCGCTTAAGAGGACACAGAAAGAAATTAAGAAAAAAAAACAGGACAAGGAGGACGGTCTCTGTCCTCCCTGCCCTGTCCAGTGTCCTGTCTGTCCTGTCGCGCGTTTTCTCTTCTTAATTTCTTCGTATTACTTCGTAAGCGCTGAAAATGCATCGAGTGTTACTCCGGCATGTTTTTAGTTCTCAGGCAGCCAGCCCGGTATTAAAATACCACAGCGCTGCCCCTTGTGTTATCATAGAGATTTTACCTACTGATTTCTTTTTTTCCGCGTTTGTAACTCTGCATGGTCTTTGCTCCACTTCCTTCTCATGCAGTTTACCGTCTCTGATTCGCTCTTTTTTATGACTTCCGGTTATCTGTCTACATTTGAAATAGTCTTCCACTTGACTGCCAAATTTCCTGACCTCTCCCTTCATGCCGTCGTGCCTGCGTTTCCGATGCACAGCGGCAGATGTTTGAGACATTAGCGCGAGAACACCTCCTAAGAATTTTCGTAAAAAATGAAATTATAAAAAAAAAGCTCTCAGGCATTCCGGAGAAATCTTTGCTTACGCACTGCACGTGTGCCTTGGGCGAAATTCGAAGGCAGGTGAGCGAACCATGAGCGGGCGACGGAAGCCAGGTTTCGAATTCTCCGCAGGTTCGCACTTTTTCCGTGCCGCGAGCAGGAAAAGGTAGTTAGTATGAAAAACTGACGATACGTGCAAACCGGACCCGCCGTGCATGCGCCGCGTACGACCCCCCGCTGAGCTCCTCGTAAGCACGGTGTGGACAGAAAAATATCGGTCGCGGAACTTGACGTCACGTGATGCGATCGCAATATGACCAATCACAACATGACCGGCAAACCACGTATGCTAAGCTTAATAGTTTAGTTTATGAGACAGTGAGATTTCTTCGGGTAATGGCCGCCGTCATATTTATGTCCCCTGCAGGAAGAAGGCCCCTTCCAAGAATTTTCCTAACACGCGGGTCTTGCGCTGGCTGATTCCCCTTATGAGCGCAATATTTCTAATTACATCACACCACCTAATTTTGACTTTGAGTTTGAGTTTATTCAACCACGTGACAAGTACATGAAAATACGCTGTATGCGTGGTTTGGTGCAAAGGGAAAAAAAAGCTGCATTTCACAGCTTGACTGGCTCCTTCACCCAGAAAAAAAATCAAGATTACAAAAATTACAAAAATAAAAAAAATATATAAAAAAAAGAATCTGTTCTCCTTCAATGCGCTTCCATTTCCTCGCCATCCATTTTGTCGCTGTAACCGACCATTGGTTGCCGAAGTTTATCCCCCCCGAACTTTTTTTCATTTCCCACGTGTATATTGCTACAACGCACGACACACAGCCAGTCGAACATTTCGGCAACGTTCTCTATTCCAGAGGCATAGTTTTCATTTTCGGGGCGGGGGGAGAAGCTCTTCCATTTTACCCCTCTCTTCTCTCTCTCTCTCTCTCTCTCTCTCTCTCTCTATATATATATATATATATATATATATATATATATATATATATATATATATATATATATATATATATATATATATATATATATATATATATATATATATATATATATATATAATAGCTTTGTTACTTTTATTCAGTCCTATTTACCGCCCGAGCATTTCGACCGTCTGTGCGACAAGTCAGCGCTGTCCTTCCCCTTCAGCGCCAATCCAGTCTAGCCAGGGGGTGATGGAAAGGGAAGAAGGAGCGTAGGCATTGCCCATGGCTGAACAGCCGGGCAGTAGAATAGGGAATGGGATATACGTAAAAGTTTTTGGAGAGTCCAACCTTCCGATTCAATATTTTAACATAACTTTTTCCTCTCTTACGTGCCGGCCTTCCAATCTCGTGGTGAAGAGCCGTAGTGGGAGACTCCAGATTTATCTTTATTCCCGCCAGAGATTACTTGTTTTGCGCATGAAGCACAGCGCAGAGGAGTAGCCCTTCATCCGGAAAGCCAACCGCTCTCTTCACGACCGGTTTTTCTTTCAAAGCAGTGCGCCTTTGTTTTCGTTGTGTTCTGCGATGCTACTACTTGGCTTCTTTGTTTGCTTTGCCATGCTTTATTTAATCTGTTAAAGCATGCAAAAGTCAGGGGAGAGTGGGGTAATGCTGATACCTGAAGCTTTTATTATTCGAGTGAAATAAACTTAAGATGGGCAAAAGTAATTCTCAGATGGTAGCCCTCGCTGTTCGGCGACAGAACTGGCATTACAGCCCTTGATTGACCAATCGAAAAGGCGAACAGGATTTTTTTTCTCTCGGCAGTTCTACGGGCAGGTTGAAAGGGCATCCATTTGTAGACTTCCAAGAAATTACACTTTCCTCGGTGAGCAAGTCGGCGCGAAAGCATCCAATGACTCATTGTGTCGGGGAAGCATTTTTGTTTTCTTAGAACCAAAGTATGTCTCTGCGCTATTCAAGCCTTTTTTAAAAGCCTTGTCATATATAGCTGAAACAGGGGACTTCAATTGCTCATCCAGGCAACACATATTCCACGCATATAAAGCCGTCTGAGGGGCATTTACCGATCGGTGTTTGACCTGCCACTATAGCCCAATATCCAAATTTTGTAAGCCCGAAAGTGAAAGAAGCGGGATTAAACTGGCCACTGTGAAATAGTTGCCAGACAGGAAGGCGAACAGTCCAACTTCGATGGGCTCGGACCCAAGCCAAGCTCTTTTAGAGAACAAATACGGTAGGGGTCGGGTTGGGGGCAGGGGGTGGATTTACGAGCACCACTACACTTATTACTCACCATTTTTATGCAATTGAAAAAGGTGTTTAACGAAGTAGCTCAGCAGAATGCAATTACTGGCTAGTCGGTGGCGTATTCATAAACATTTTTTTTTAACGCGGACGAGACATCACGAGAAGCGCATTGTGTTGTCTCCTTTCTTGCGTTGTCTTGTTCGTGCTCAAAAAAAAAAAAAAAAGGTTATTGTTAACAAAGCCAGTCCGGATAACATCTGTTCTATAAATGTCTTTCGAGCACGCGCAATAGCCGTCTTGCGCGTAAGATAGTGTCATACGATACTTTTAATATAGGGGAATAATGCATAAAACCGGATGCCTGTGAAAAACAGCGCCTCGTTTCTTTTTCTGCGCCTGGAAGCATTACATATAGCTTCCTAAATACGGCTGTGCTGTAAAACATATGTTAGCGGGGTTGAATTTCTTTCATAATTTTAATATCGCACTTGTATTCAGTCTGTGTTTTCGTGCTACACACATACTGCTTATTTTAATGAAAGAGCTTTTTTTTTTCAGTTCTTCTTTGATGCGATATATTGTGTGCAGCTCCGAGCAGGCATCAGAGCAAAAAGTAAAGAGAATGTGAAACTGGCCTTGGGCTCTTGTGTCTGCGGTAAAACAACTTTTGGTATTTTACAGTAATAACGGTCGGAATAAGAAGATGGCGCTATCTCGTGGTCCACACTGTAATACTTATCACGAACGTGTTCCAACGCGTGAACTCGCGTTGGGCTCATATTATGGCTTTAACTTCACGTGTCCGCATAAAACTTATACGGTCGCGGAATTTTTTAAAACAAAAATGCACACTATTGGACTACACAGTACTAGTTATAATAATGCAGGTGATAGTATATATACGCGTTCAACATTTTTATTCCGGTATTAATTCGTCTAGATATAAACATCGGCAGCGTAGCGTAGCGTCTAAGGCTGCAATCGACCCGTGTTTTTGTAAGTGCTGTACGGTAGGGAAGCTTGCTTTAACGGTACAGCATATCTACACCTATGTTGATCGGCTACAAGCAAACTTAAATGAAGCGAACGTGCTTGTGTTGAACTTACCATTCTATGCGTTTGAGTTGTTTTTGTACAGCGGATATTCACTGCAGTTATACTCTGTGGAGAGAATCTAACCGTTTTGCATGTCCTCATTGAATGCCCCGGACTTCATCCAAGAGCGGATGACTCATTTTAGGGAGCTCTACCGGTATCGTATTCCACTTCATCCCGCGCCTATTTTATCACTCGATTCAATGTTTAACCTTAAGAGACTTTTTAGTTATCTTGCGAAAGTTAATTTTTTATCAATGGTCTCACTCCATCCTAGTCACCAGGCTGGGCCTCACGTGTGAGGTACCGCCTGATTGCCAAAAAGGTATGTCTGAGCTTTCGCAGTTCTTGCTCAAGCAAGGACTGGGCAGTGAGGGTCTCGGGCCTTGCCGACTCACATATACCATGACTGCAGCCAAGGAGTTGAAGGCCTTGTAACAGAGTGACACTCATTTTAGAGGAACTGTACTTTTATACATTTGTTTCATAGATATGCGCTGCAAAGCATTTATTTTAAGTTATCTTCAGTCTAATAACCTGAAAAGACATAACACTTGTACTGGCGCTCTTTGGCCTCAGATGCCCTTGCGCCAATAAAATTTAATGTAATAAAAAATATTCACTGCAGTTAATTAAACAGGATCATATCGTTAGGATACAGGTTTGTTTGTATTGCGCCCGCAGATGCTGATGGCACCAACCCGAACAACGCGGGCGTCACCACGGGCCGCAGCCTCCGGCGATGGTGCTCCGAAGACGCGGCTACGGAGCGGCCTCCACCCGACAACGTCCCCGAGAAGGAGTTTCGCATCTGGTTTCCGCGCGCCGAAGTCTCCCACGAGGATTCTACCGACCGTGCTTCGAGCGACTGGCGGACCTTCCGGGAGTACCGGTACACCGAGTGCTCCCGGGCCGGTCGACTCGAGAAGACCCTGTCTGTGGACGAAGTCTACAAGAACAAGGACTCTCCTCGGTATTTTGGCCGCCGCCGTCCATCAGCCCACGTCGGCGTTCCACTGCGTCTCTTGCTCCAGCAAGGACGACGACAAAGGAGGGTCATTGGGTGAGGAGGGAGATGGACGTTGCAGGATGCTATCATCGACCAAGAGCGAACTGTTCAGGGAGCACCGCGGTCAGCTGCTCTCGCGGCTAATAGACGACGACCTCTCTACGTGGGAAAGGTCGCCGCAGCCGCTGGAGACCTGGAAGCCAAAGCTTTCCCAAGACCCAGGGACGGACGAGACGGGCCGCTGGGAAAAGGAAGCGCGGACGTCGTCAGTGTGCCAAACGAACACCGAGAAGGTCGCCTTCGAAGGTGACGACTTTGCCAAGAAACGTAGAAGTTCGGACGTTCCGAGTTCCGACGTGGGAGGGCTGTCTTCGACGCCAGCGTCGAGGTCTCTTTCGGACGGTGACGTCAAGAGCGGCAGTCATCTCTCTGTGAGCGCCGGTGTACGGGACGCGAGCCTCGTGTCCGTGGACGACGAGTTTGACGACTCTAAGTGCACTTACGTGAAGGTGGATAGTGTGGACTCTGAGGTGGAGGACGAGAACGGCGCGGAGGATAGGGAAACTGTGATAGGGGCACCGTCGCCCGACGAATTGGGTTACATAGCGGAGGAACCGGAAGAAGAAGCGGACGAGACCACTGAAATTTCTGAGGTTCAAAAATCATTTTCCACCACGACGAGCGTAGCTGCAAAGACTGAAAGCAGCAGCGTACTGTCTTCAGCTACAGAATGTCGCCACCAGGAGTCGCTGTCTTCGAAGCTTGATGTTATAGAGTCGAGTATGACTGACCAAAAAGGAGATGGTTTGCGCTTCAACGGAAACACTTTAGACGCTGCTGCTCGTTTGACTGCTGACCTGGACGCACTGGTAGATGGAAAGTCCCTTAAGTGCCATAGTGAAGACTCCATCGACAATGAAAATGTAAGGCGGATTAGCCACGAGCAGGAGGAGCAGAAAGATAGGGCTGACGCGGCACCACGTCTTGATGATTTGTCTGACGCGGAAACAAATGAAAGTGACACTAAATCGATGGAATCCGTTATTTCAGTGAAAGGCGGGGCCGTTATTTTGCCAAACACGAATGGCCAAAGCAGCGAAGGGGTGCTTGAAGATACTATTGCTAGATCAGCCAACGGAAATGGAAACAATTTAGGCACCGTAGAAATGTTTGGTACCAGCGATAGGCTAAATCAAGAGCTGATTTTGAACGAAACTGTCAACATAACGAAATCAACTGACGTAGCGAAATCACAAGAAAACCCAAGAAAAACGTCTAAACACGCGTCAGTCCTTGATAGTGAGTCTACCTCTAGCACTGGCGTTTTTCATCACGAAACGTGCAGAGCTGAAAACAAGAGCGATCAATTTTCAGTGCATGCAGGAGACCTTCAAGGAGCTAAGCACGCCCACAAAGACCTCACTGAAAGTCTGGATAGCATTGCACGCAAAAATGAACGCGTGTTTGGCGAAGCAAGCCTCAGTCGCCGAGAAGAGTTACGAAACTTTGAAGACAGCCACGAGTTAACGAAAGATGCAGCTGCGCATATCCTTCACGTCAGTGAAAGTATCGAGGAAGCACTCAACACTACCTCAAAGACTGTCGTAAGGTCTGTGACATCAAAATGCACATTGAACAACGAACAGGAGGCCAGTGTTCAAATTGTCAAAGAGCACACCTCCACAGTAGATGAATGCAACCGAAACGAGTCCGGTCCAAGCGCAAGTGAACTTCCAGAACGATCATCGATAGAAGCTCCTGGACTGAAACAACACGAATTTTCTCAGCTGCTTAAGGCAGGAACGTTGACTGAAGAGTCAGCGTTCGAATCGGTGACTCGTCTCACCAGTGTGGACGAGGTCTCAGAGAAAACGCAGGAGAGTGTTACCTCCATCACGGACGACTCACTCTTGAGTAGGGACGTTGCCAGTACAAACAAGGCAAGTGCTGGCAAAGATGGAGGCCAGCGTGAAAATCCAGACGCTTCACGAGGCGTCAAGAACGGCGTCGAAAAGATTCTCGAGATCGGAGACGTGCTGAAACAAGACACCTATCGAAGTACTGAAATGCGCTTTCTAGCAAATACTGAAGTCGAGGCGCACAACATACTCATGTGTTTCACGGACGATGAAGAGCCTTGGAAGCAAACATCGAAAACTGTTTCAAGCATTCCAAATGATTCGCCGTCAAGAAAAAGTGTCCTGGATGATGATGTTACCGCTGACGTTAAGAATCGTGATGAACATTTAGGAGATAAAGGAATAAGGGAATTTCGAGAACACGTCATAGAACGGTTCGATAATCTGGCACTCAAGAATAGTCGTGGGTTTCAAGCTGAGGGCGTGTCTGTTCTTGATCACTCTCAGGTGCCGAACGCAAGCCCGAATAAAATTCAAGATTCCGGTGGGATTGTAGAAAAAGGAAGCGTGGCTGGCAATGACGAAAACATTCCTACGATACTGGCTGACGAGCATCACCTCTTCAAGGAACCGGCAATCTCTTCGGTTGAAGGACAAGAAGGCACGGGAGTCATGAGTACAGTGACCAGCAGTGTTCACGAGGAAAGCTCATTATCATCTTCTATAAAAGTCAGCATGCTAAAAGACGTCATCGCACTGAACAGGACTGACGACGAAACCAGCGTCGACGATGTGTCACTTCAGGACGACAACGACCAAGGATTCGAATCCCTTCCTTGTGACCAAACACTTGATTCGGAAGACTTGAATGACGAACAAGTGAGAGAGAATCAGGCGATCCCAAAAACATCCCGCCCGCGGATAATCATAGCAACAAAAGTGCGGATAAATTGACCGCCTTATTGGATGAACTTAGTTGGGCCTGAGAAAGCCTCGCCCATCCAGTTTGCAACATGAAACAGCCGCACAAACTTCGTCGACTGAAGCCACTGACCAGAAGAATGAGGTCTTTCCCGAGCTTGATCTTCGAAGCAGAAAGAGCAAAGACGATGTCGACAATGAGGGCACAAGCGTAGAAAGCTGTGTTAATGGAAGTGCAATTAGACGAAAAACTTCACCCCCCTGTCGGCAACGAGCTCTGAGATTGAAGAACACGAGGAGACGAAGCTACAGTCGACAGAAAAGAATTCAGGTGAGGGTGATTCCGCAGTTACTGGCAAACACAATATCACTGAGATTGCAGGACACAATGGAGACAGCGAGGATATTTACGTCAAAGGCATAGAGGAGAACACAACGAAAACATCCGACCCTCACAGTATCGACACGTCGACGAGTCAGCAAAACTTACTGGAAAAGGGGGAAGGAGCAGGTGCGCATGACGAAACGTCAGAAGAGCTCGCAAGTGAACATTCCGGGAACCGAACTACCGGCGATGACAAGATCGGCCAGGTCATTGACGACACCTCAGTAAATGGCTCACAAAAGATCGCAGAGCCTACTGAATCTAGCGAGGGAAATGAGATATTAGAAGACCTTGTAACCGAAAAACATGTTAGCTGGAGCAGCAGCGACGAAATTATTGAACTGAAAGAAGAGCATTTCATGAAAGAATCGACCGCAATTTCATCGCAACATGAATCGAGTCTGCGACGCGAAACTTCGGAAGGACTTCCGAGCGAAGAATCGGTGAATCAGAGCACCAGTGACAGTGAGATCGTCAAACTAGACGCAGGTCCATCACAAACAAAGTTGCCGAGCATTGCAGTGCCCGACGAAGAAAATGTGCGCAAAGAAACGTCGGAGGAGTCTGGCAGGGGACGAACTACACATCCTAGCTCCAGTGACGTCGAGGTCACCGAACCGAAGGCATTGGTTGAAGAAATTTCAGAGCTTGTAGATTCTGGAGCGAGTGTGCCAAATGAAGTGTCAGAAGGATCTGAAGGCGGACCACCATTGAGCCAGAGCACTATTACCGAGATCACCGTAATCAAGGCTGATACACCCGTAAGCGAGATATCAGAGACGATAGTGCCTAACGATATGAGCATGCGAGGTGAATTAATCGAAGTTTGTGCAGATGAAGAGCCTCCAAATCAGAGCACTGGTAACAAAGATGTTACAAGGGTAGGGGAAGAGGCATTGACAGAACTGATGTCAAATGATTTAAGAACACTAAGTAAGGATCCTGATGCTGTTGCAAGTGAAAAGTCTGTGGCCCAAATCGCTGATGACGAGCGTGCCACTAATTTTCGAGGCAGATTTCTCAGTAAGTGAATTTCCTGAAATGGCAGTGTCGAATGAACTAAGAGTGCAAAGCGAAACATTGGTTGTACTTGCAAGCGAAGAACTTGCGAACCAAAGAAACACGAACGTCGATGTCACCGACGTGAAGGCGGAGATATCAGGGGGTGAGGTTCCAGAAATCGTAGTGATTACTGAAGCGAGTGAAATAAGTGAAACGTCGGAAGCGTCTGCAAGTGAAGCGACTGCGAACGAGAGCACGAACGAACAGATCACCAAAGTGGAACCACATAGAGCTATAAGCGAGTTGTCAGAGATAGCATTTTCCAGCGAATCGAGCGCACAAAGCAAAGCACCTTATGTACCTGCTAGCGAAGAATCTGGGAACCATGACAATATTACCATCGAGGTCCCCAAAGTGGGTGAAGATGTATCAATTGGCGAGGTGGCGGTAACAGCGGCGTCTACTGAATCTATTGGGACAAAAGAAACAGCGGAAGAGCCCGCAAGGTAATGCGCCTGTGGACCATAGCACTAATGAAAAGGATTACCGGGGCGGAGCAGGACACATCTGTGTGCGAGTTGCCAGATGAGGCATTTTCCGGGAAAATGAGCGCGCAGAGCAAAGCATCGGATCTACTTGCAAGCGATGAACCTGGGAACCACGAGAAAGTTAATATTGATGCGACCAAAGAGAATGCAGAAATGTCAGCCGGTGATGTTCCGGATATCGCAGCGTCTGCTGGGCCTTTTGAGCGAAATGGAAAGCCAGAACAGCCTGCAAGCGAAACGCCTGTGGATGAGAGCTCGAACGATGAGATCACCAGAGCACAGCAGGACACATCTGCATTCGAGTGGCCGGGTAGAGCATTTTCCAGCAAATTAAGCGTGCAAGTCAAAACATCAGATGCCCATTGCGAGCGAAGAACCTATCAATGGCAGTGCCGATAAGCACGTTGTCACCAAGAGAATGCCAAGACGTTGGTGAGTCAGCTGCCGGAAATATTGGTGTCTTATGAACCGAACGTCGAGAATACATATGATGAGCTTTGTGAACGGAGAAACTCCTTGCCCAGGCGCGAGTGACACTGAAGTTACGAAAGAGACATCATTTGGCGAGGTCCCAGGAACTGTAGTGTCTACTGAAGCGAGTGCGCTATGTGAAACGCCGAAAGAGTCTGCAAGTCAATCACCTGTGAACCAGAACAACAAGCAAGAAGAACTCAACATGACTGAATCAGGTGCATCAGTAGGCGAGTCACCAGCGACAGCAGCGTTCAACGAAGCCAGCTTACAAAGTAAATCGTCTGGTCAATCATCGAGCGAGGAAACTCGGGACCATGCTGATGATGACAACTGGAACACCAATCCGGAGATAGATATATCGGTGAAAGAGTTGTCAGAGATTGTCGCCTCTAATGAAACGACTACTCAAAGTAAGAGTCCTGAAGAGTCTGCAAGCGGCGAAGCTACGCACCAGAGTATCGCTGACGACGCTGTCGAAATGAAAGAAGATACAACGGCAAGCAAATTTTCAGTCTTCGCAATTATTGATGACGCGAGCTTGCAGAAAATATCTGGGAAGGGGGGAATGTGAAGAATCCGCGAAAGAAAGCGGTGGTGACAATGACGTCATTAAAGTGATGGCAGAAACATCGAACGAGTTGCCAGATATCAGAGTGCGTAATGTAGAGTGCGTCAAAGATAACACGAGTGACGATAGTACGAGCGAAAAGCCTGTTAACCAGAACACCAGTAACGAACAAATCGCCAAAGTGGACGCAAAGGACACTTGAAGGCGAATCGACAAATATCACAGTTTGCAATGAAGTGATCATACAGAGTAGGATAACGAAAACCTTACGGGTGGAGAAGCTGTGCTACAAAACGTCGGTGATGATAACACTGAAGTGGAGGAACAGATATCAACAAACGTGCTACGAGACGTTGCAGCGCCTGATAAAGATAACGTTCAATCGAAAACATCCGAAGAACCTGAAATTGCAGCGGTTGAGAACGAAGACCCCAATGGTGTTGCAATCATAGAAGCGAAATCAGAGGGTGTAGATAGCGGGTCGTCAGATATCTTGCCCCCAAACGAGGATTTAACGCTGAATACGGCGGCTAAAGAATCTGCAAGCGAAGAAATTTTACACGAAACTAAGGGTGACGTTGAAATTCACAACAGTCAAGGAGAATATGCCGATAAGCAAAGTGCCAGAGATCAATATGCCTAGTGAACCGATCCTACGAAGTAAATCGCCTCCAGAGCTGAAAAGTGACGCTGGTGTCAAAGAAAGCATCATTATTGAGGATACTACTGATGTGAAGGAAGGTAGGTCAGTAAAGGAGACGCCAGTGTTCGCAACGCCGAATGAAGTGATCGTGGAAACCGGAGTAACGGAAGAACTTACGAGCAAAGGAAATTCGCCCCGAATGAGTATTGATAATGAACACGTCGAAACGAAGTCCGAGATATCAGCAAGCGTTTTGCCAGAGATTGCAGAGCCTCATCATCAAAACGTGCAAACATCCGAAGAGCTCGCTAGCGAAGAACCCGTGACGGGAAATGGCAATGAGAGCTATGCCACCGGAGTGACGCCAGGGACTTCGGCAGACAAGTTTCTTGAAAGAGATGAAACAACAAAAGGTCCTGGGTTTGATGACCCCAACAATAGTCTCTCGGAAGTCGCCGAGACTTGCCTTGAAAGCGAAACAAAAGAGGATACAAATCACAGTATCATTGTAGATGGTGTCGCCTGCACAGGAACAAGTGGGAAGCTGCGTTAGGGTGTACAAGTTTGAAAAGTAACATGGCGAAGAGGTTCGCGAATGCGGATTCTTGCGATGAGCTCGATGAGGATAATGAGACAGCCAGCACAGGGGCAGAGAGTGTGGAAAGCGATACAATAGAACTGGTACGCTCTGACGATGCGACGCAAGGTGACAGCATCGAAGAGGTTGACAAGGACTTTAAGGACATCACTAGAGGCAGCCTTGAAGACATTGCAAGGGAACGTGTACAAATTAATGACTCACGGGATGCCCATGCGCTGAACGAAGTGCGACACAACAATCCAGAACAAAACGTAGGGGAAGATGCACATGAAACGTCTGCAGAGGAGGAATCCCTATATCATCTCGCTGACGATACGAAGAAACCTAGTCGACATACAAAGCACCTCAGAAGGCAGTGTGCTGGAGACGGTCCCTGCAGAGTTTCTGCGTGAAACAACCGAGGATCACCATACTACCGAGCTTGCAAATGGTAGCGAAGCCGTTTCAAATAGCCTTCTTGGGGAGGAAGATGGCGGCACCTCGGAAGCTCCCAGTAAGGGAGGGTACGCGCACACGCCAGAGCCTGAAAAAAGTTCATGCGAAGGAACGGAAGGTCGCGTTGTAGCGCCAGAACAGTTTGCAACCGAAGAGCTCGCTAACGTTATCGACGAATTTGAAGTTCCTACGAGACTCACAACTACTCGGTCAGAAGTAGAGAAAGGGGATGCGCTCGACCCTGAAATTTCGGCGTCTCAAAACATAGTCGCCACAATGCCTAGCACGGCTGAAGCGTATAATTTAACTATGGCAGGTAGTTCACTGAACTATCATTTTGCGCAAGAAACCGAGGACGACAGGTCGTCATTACTGGCGTACGCAGAGGAGGTTGTGTCGACCGTTCTGTCAATGTGCATAACCTTATCTGGAAGAAAATGACCAAGAATGGAGGACAGTAGAGCTGGCAGGAACGAATCGCTGGGAGTCGAACGCTGACATGGAAAGCACAACTGAGGAGAAAGATATAAAAACTACTTCGGGTGATGACGGCGAAGAGTATAAGATTTCTCTTCCGCATTTGGATTTCGCAAACAAACGATCTTCTACCAGTGGTGATCCCTTCGAGCCGATTGTTTCGAAGACAATCTGTCTTTGAGGAAGCGGAACCGCTGGCTGACCATCAATACGTTAATACCAACCGTGATCCGAACGAGGCGGTCATTATAGCTCCAGTCCGTGCAGAAAAGGCGCGAAGTCCGGACGAGGTCCTCAGTTCACCACTCATTAGTGAGAAGCAAGACGAAGTAGGTGGTGGTGGTGGTGATGATGTTGCCACAGGCGGCACGGGGAAAACTGAAGAAACGGCAACAAGCAGCAAAACGGCAGAGAAGTGTTGAAACTGGCGTGCCGCTGAACAGCGCAGAAGACGCGGGTCTGTCGCAAGTAACCTGAGGAGCACCACGATGGAGACGCCAGTGACAACTCGGCGAGTATCTCCGAAGCGTTAACCGAAGACGCTGGGTCGAGTGAGACTCACAGCTCCACTTCCGGAGCAAATAGGAATCAACTTCCAGACCAAGCTGTAGTGCAGTCCGACCAATCAGAGGAGACGCGGAGGGAAGAAGAGAAACCAGTGGTAGCACGGGTACTCGATGCAGCCAGCAGCGAAAGACCCGCAGAAGTGTCAGAGACACGGCGAAACTTCGTCGAGAGTGAAAACAAGGACGACAGCGAAGAACCTGAGCACAGCATTGTTATGACGGCACCTTTAACAAACCAAGAAAGTCAGCTGCACGAAGATTCGTTCACGGAAAGTGCAGCCCGTGTCAGTGGAAAGTGCTCCGAACGCTCAGCATCCGAGATCGAAGCACGGCGAGGTGATGACAGTAAAGAAAAGGAAGAGGCTGAGCACGAAACGGCAGCCAATAGTTTTAGTGAGTCATCCGTGACAACGGTTTCTGTGAAGACCGAAGATTCAGGAAAAAGCTTGTCGGAGTATTCCACGAGAACTAGCAAGCAGGAATCAGACACTGCTCCAGCCAACGAGGCGAACAAGGACAACAACGGTACTTCGAGTGCATGCGAGGCTGATGTTGAGAACGTACCGAATAACGAATTGAATGAAACACGCTCCCTGGATGCACAACATACTGTGGCCGACTCGAATAACAACACTCCAAGAAGGTCGCGAAGAAACCGCAAGTCAGGTCGAGGTCTTTCAAGAATCAAGTGGGCGATCCGACATTCCACAAAATGCAGAAGATGGCCATCAGGATTGGGATATCAGGGAAGAAGAAGCTAAGAAAACCATTGTACCTGACAGCCACGACGCGTCTTCGCAAGACGTGTATACAGAAGTGGCCGTGAATAACGAAGAAAATAACAAGAGCCAATGAACTTTGTACAGATACTTATTACGACGGCTCCGCGAGGCAAAACGACAGATATGTTTTCAAGCACGAAAGTTCAACAGTAGTCGACAACGACATGGAGAGCTTAGGTGCTCTGAGCACTGTGTACGAAAGCTCGCTGGAGTACGTTAGGTCTTGCACTGACGAGCACATCAGTGCGAGCGAATTCACCGCGACCTTAAGCGGGGATTTTAACACTGCTGGCGAAGCAATGAATTCGAAGATAGTTTCCTTCAAACATAGTACAACAGTCGGTGGCGTATTCGAAACAGACGAACACAGCGACGAAGAAAAGGCCGAACAGAACTCCAAGGAATCAGTGCAACTTCTGTCAAATGCCGGCGCTGAAAACGAGAGCACTCGGGACGTGGAAAAGGCGATGAAGGACCCAGCAGTACCACCGGGCTTCGTCCCTGAAGAAACAGCTGAGGCTATAGGCAAACCTGTTGACACCAATGATTCGTTGCCCTGTGAAATACATACGAATGCTCAAGAAGCAAAAGAGACAAATATTTCAGAGGCTTTTAACGACTGGACAACCACACGGGAAGCCAGCAATGAGAACGTCGCAGTGATGAAAGATATGGGCGTTCCACTTCAAGTGCGAGAAGAAGTGGGAGAAAAACAAGACATTCCGCAATCTAACAGTTGTCGATATGTAACTGAAGATACTTCAGATGAAAAGAAACCACGCGGCCTCAAAGCTAGAAGCTTGGATGAGGAGTACACAAAAAGACACGAAAAGGAACAGCGTGGTCTCAAAGCTAGAAGCTTGGATGAGGAAAACATAAAGCGATGCGATACTTCAGTCTTTGATGACAGCGCGAATGGCATCGTTCCAGAAGTGCACGAAAGAAAGATTGAAAACGCTTATGAGTCGCTCCAAGAAAATCGGCAGGCACTGGAACAAGACGAAGTTGCAACTATGGACTTCTCTGACGAAGACGAGCGGTCTTTAGAAGACATGAGAGCGCACGAACACGTCGTTTCTGTGGACGTGCACGAAATACCGACACTTCATGAGTCAGACGACGTAGGAAATGCCGAAACTGCGAAAGAAAGTGAACGTGAGAAAACCATCTTGAATGGCAGTAGTTCTGTAGTGACGACTACAGATGTAGCCGACAAAGAAGACAACAATGCTACCGAAAAAACAAATCGCACTCAGCAGGACGTCGAAGTACCTGTGCAAAATGGTTGAAGTCGGTACCGAAGAAACCACTGCCATCACCACTCAGGACCACGTCGAGAATTCGGATGCTGAAGGCTTATCTGAGAAACCGCAACGGACCATCGGAGCGATAAAAACGGCAGTGATGGTGCATGATGAAACAAAGTTAGAAGCTCTGGAGTGCAGCGAAGACCTTCTGCAAAGTGTAGCCACAGAGGCCGACTTTCCTAGCGACATTTACGAGCACGCTGATGATGACACTGACGCTGGGATTGGCGAAACCAACGGTGAGCAACCAGCAGAGGGCCTACCATTAGCGTCAGATTATGTTCAGAGTACACACGGAGATCAGCGAGTACCCAACTGAAGAGCACGAAGGTCTTGACCAGGTGGACGCATCGAACCAAGCTAAACAGCGAGATGAGGACGCAGAAGTACCGCACAATAGGTCGTCCAGTGACGCTGTCGAAGACGCCATAGTACCGGAACACATTCAAAGCCCATCTAACAAGTCAAGCACCGAAAGCGAATCAGTATCTGAAAAACAGGACGTCGTGTCAAACGGTGGTTTGAAATGTGCCGTAGAAGATTTTACTAGGTTGATTTCACCAGACGGCGACGACATCCAGGCTTCCAAGAAGAAAGGTGATGAGAAAGGTAGAATTCACGACGCAGCTGTCATCGCGGAACCATCGGACGATAAAGTCGATCCCGAAGTCGCCGAAGGTGAAAGGGGCGACAAAAATCGGGAGCGCAACGCGGCTGGCGCCAAAGAAGACCGCAAGGCCGACAACGGAGATCAGGAGGACAGTCTTAAGACAGATTCCAGCGAGAGCTTCGACCTTTCAGCTGCGGGCGCAGAAGATAATGACAGTGGCTCGCGAAACGTAAAAGAGAATACAACCCACCAGGTCACCGAAGCTGTCGAACAGTCCGAACGAACCGAGGGCGGAGCCACCGGAGATCAAGTCCGGTCGACCAGAATATTCCAGAAGACCGTGAAGCGTACGGAATCCACTCGAACCGTGCGGAGGACGCGTTCTTTCTTGCCGTACACGAAGTGGATCAGGGGTGAGACTCGCCAACGAGCTCGACAGGAGACGCGGGACGAGGACGACGCCACGGAGCCCGTGGAAGAGACGCTCGTGGCCCCCCCAGCAAGCCTTTCCCGCGATGTCGATTCCTCGGAGGGGCCTCTGCCCGATGCCCGAGTCGTCTCCCGGCAACGTATGCAGCGTAGCTGTCCAGGCGTTCCCGAGCGTCGTCGACCAAGGGGTGCAGGTCGAGTTTGACGAGCCCGACTGCATCACCAGGCTCGTAGAGCTCCAAATTGTAAGTATATTGTGACATCCTGCGTTGTCTTTCAAGCGAATAGAGGCTGTGAGGAAGAAAAAAAGAGAGGAAGTGTTCATTAGAGGACGGGAGAGAGGCAATCTGAGCTAGTATATTCTGGCAGAAACTGCTTTGATCAAAGCAAGCGACTGTGAATCATTCCTCCGTGGAATGATGAAGGCATCAGCACGTGCTCAATCTCGCAGGAACTGCATGAGCCAAACTCTACTTACGTTCGGATGGTATAACAATAGATGGCGCTGTCAGCATTTCGTAGCGTTGTTTTCGGGTCATGCATTCTAGAACTTGACGGTTGAGCATTGAACTCTTTAAGCACAGCAGCAATGCCTCGTTGTTTCATGTCAGAATCACATGCCTCGAGTCACACTGCCTTTTAGAGCATGTCCTAGTCGACAACAATCTTGGGGAAACTGCTCGCATTTATAGCTGACACTCAAATGTTCGAGCTTAGGCGATTCAATGTGTGCATCTCACATACAGTGACTTACCAGCGTAGTTGCGTAACGCTTAAACGAACGGGATACTGTACTAACCATCCGCGCCTACTGTTGCTGCCGACACTTAAGTGATGTTCTTATTTGTATTCTCGTACGTAAAAGAAATCTACTGCTGTGTTTCTCAGGCCATGAACGAGCAAGAGGAGGTCCGCCGTCAGGACATGAAGGCTGCCTGTGAACTGGTCGAAAAACTAGAAGCGATGCAGCTCTCCGAGTCACTCATGAGGACCCAGGTGAGCTCAGAAAGTGGTGTGGAAGTTTCCGCGTGCTTGTTTAAATTCCTGTGCGATTGGATTTGGAGAGAGAGAGAGAGAAAGAACAAAGAAATTCAACTGGGCTGTAAAGTACGGGTAACGCAGGCACACAGGAGGAAGTCCTGGTTTCACGTACAGACGGAATTACTGTAAGGTCCTCTCTCATCGTCGCTTAGTGGCTGTGGTGTTTCTCTGCCAAACACGAGAGCGTGGGTTTGTTTCATGGCGGCCGCATTTCGATGGGGTTAAACTCCAAAAACGCCCAGTGTACGTTAAACACCAATGCACATTAAAGAACCCCAGCTGGTCACAATAATTTCCGAGTTCTCCACTACGGCGTGCGTCATAACCACATCTTGGCTTGGCACGCAAGATCCCCGAGACCGAATTAAAATATTCTTTTGTCTTTTTGCCATTGGCTGGTCGCCACAGGCTGGCATGGGCGATTCTGGTAAGATAAATTGAAGAATCGAAGCGTCCTCTGATTGGTTCCCACGGTGCCTCGAGTCTTCGCTGTGCGAACGTTGCTGTCTTCCGTTTTCGTGTCTCAGCTTCGTGCCATGGACGCCGAGCGGCGGGAGCAGAGTGCGCGCGAGGCCCGCCTTCGGGACGAACTGACCGCGTGGCAGGAGACGGTGCAGCAGCAGCAGCTCCTGTTGCAGCAGCTCAAGGAGGACCTGGACGACACCGAGGACACCCTGGCCGCCCAGAGGCAGGAGGCCAACAGGCTGCGGGAGCAGATGCTCGGTGGGTGGACGTTATATCGGAAGCTTTGCGCGCGACCACTGCATAATTCGAAGCGGCCTCCAAGAAGCTTCTGGTCCACTCATAGGCGTGCGCATGGTTCTCCACCAGAGGGAGCGGGGGAGTTTTGCCGCAGTGCCCCCCCCAACTGTTGTTCAAATCTGAAAGAGAATGACCGCCGCAGTGCTTGCAAAAATGAAAATAAAGCGATGTCGTGCTTTTCACAAAGGCCTGGCATCGGTTCCCGGCTTTCCAGGGCCAAGATGGGAAGAAAACAGTTCTTTCAATGCAACATCGGCAGCCTTTGGTCGCCATTATTGTTAAAGAAAAAACGTGCGTATCCGTAACCTTACGCATTAACAAATGGTGGGAAAGATCCGGCTGAGTAAACGTATGGGGCAGAATTGGCGTCCCCCCTGTATACGATAAGAGGTGGGGGGTGAGGTCTCCCCGTGCGCACGCCTGTGGGTCCAATGCTTTACAAGAAGCAAGCTCTCGAATATATGCATCAGACTATATCGTCGGGAATAAAGGCAGGTTCTCAAGTTATATAAGCGCCGCTCCATATGTTTTAGAAGAAGAGAAACGCTCGCCGTCCTTGTAGTGCAGATAACTGTAGTTCTTTTAATGTTGTACAGGCAAAATTAATTTTTGTACTTGTGACTACCTGCGTCTGAAAATAGTTGACAATTTCTTGGGGGGTTTTGTACTACAGCGCAATTGGCGTTCACCATTTTATATTTTCGTGCTCGCACGACGAATGTGGTGAACACTGGATGCCTGCCGACGTCTTTGTTAGCAACCAGCAGAGTGTGGCTTAGAGAACACGGACAAGGAATATCGTGCGCGTGGAGGTAGCTGCATTAACACTGTGCGTCTGCTGTTAACACTTCGATAGTCAAAAAATTACACCATCTCCCGCTAAAGGGAACCATGTGTAGATGTGAAGCAGCGGGCGCTAACGCTTACACTGGCGGCGGCGTTGACGCTGGCGCTCATCGCAGCGTTGCGCAGGAGAGAAAACTGGGGAGGCGCAAAGCGCACGCAGTGATGGACCGGTGTTTCCTACTGGAACATGCCAATCGCTGCTAATGGGCAATGAGAGACAGAAGACTCCGACTGGACACAGAGACCCGCAGTCCGCTTTTAGTTAACGCGCACGCTGCGAATTTTTATTGTTCAACAACGCACAGGAGAAATCTCCCACCGGCACCTTGAGGTCAAGATCCATTGCCATATACGGGGTGGCCAGTGAACGGTTGTGCAGCGCGAGCAGTCGGTTTTTTCAACCAAGAAACTCGCTAGCAGACGCTGCCTGCGTCGGCGTCGCGAGGCGAGAGAGGGGGGACGCGCATGCGCGCAGTAGGAGTGTGGACGCTGTGGGCAGGGATGCCTAGAGAAGAGAGGGGGGAGCGTAGGAGAGGAGAGAGAGGGGGGACGCGCATGCGCAGTGGGAGTGTTGACGCCGCTGGCAGGGATGCCTAGAGGAGAGAGGGGGGAGCGTAGGAGGGGAGAGGAGGAGGCGCATGCGCAGTGATGGTCTGGTTGCCGCGGGGAGGGATGCCTAGAGGAGAGAGGGGGGAGAGGAGGTTTTTAATTTTTTTTGAAAGGGTTTGCGCATGCGCAGTAAGGGGAGGCCACGCGGCACACCACCACCACCACCACCACCGGATTAAGCTTCGCCATAAGATGCTTCACATCTAAAAACGCACGAACCCTGACATGTTGCATTATGCTCACGTGTCATTCCAACAGCATGGACACACCCTTAACCAGCCTCGTTATGCACCAACTCGTCCTGTTCACCACTCTCCTTCACACGCAGTGTCTTGGAGGTTAAGAATACATGACGGGTGGACAGGCCCAGGGTTGCCGTTGGGTGGATATGAAAAGTAGTCAAGAATTCAAGCTAAAAGTAGCCAAAGTAGCCACGCCATTGGCGTTTGTCACCAAATTTCTAGCCATATAGAACAGACGCGGTATTATGAGTGCAGTTGTTATCGTTAAACAATAAATATTACCGTTTCGGATAATCAAGATTATAGAAATAAGAGCACAGGGCCCCACCTCCTTGTTTGATCTTCAAGCCACAAATAAGCTGCTAATGAGCGAATAAATTATACTAAATGCAGTGCACCTGCATATACATAATATATACATAATAGATAGATTTCGTGCCAGATGCAGAGCGATATTGGAATATTCCAGACAACAAATCAGTAGGAACCTTAAACGTTGAAGCAGTTTTTCCTTGAAGCCGCGAACCGAATACCATTAGTGGTGTTTACATAACAGCACTCCAAACTTCAGATAGTGAAATCTGATTGAAGCGGAACAGGCCAGCTTCAATTTGTTGCGGACCTCTGTTTTTGTCAAGTTCACATTAGAGCACGCGCTGCGCGTCAGAAACTTGCGCTTAGCACCATAAGAAGTGGCCGGTAGCGTGAACAGCGTGCCAGACACGCGTTCGCCAACATACACGCAACTTCATCACTCCGTGTCGGCAGGCGGGCTGCGCGTCGCTTTGGGGTGCCTCGATCCTGCTGGTGTGTAGGGAAGGACGCCTCGCGCATCGGCTGACGCGACACAGAAGCTTAGAAACAATATCTATTATCTGCAAATAATAATTATTATTATTTGATTTGCATACACAGATACACAAGGACACAGAAAAGAGGGAGACAGCAAGCTGGCAACTGCCACCTGGAGGGGCACAACGCCTGCTTACTCTTTCGGGAGGAGGGAAGAGATAGAGGAGAGGAGGAGAGAAAGAGGAAAGAAGGGAGGGAAGTAAAGAAAAATTGACGAAGACTTATGACAAGCATAAGTAAACACGAAAAAAAAAAAACGTCCATAAACGGGTGGCCACGCAGGTCCGTTTGGTTCATAAAGGTCAGGAGCTCGATGGGCCTGGTCGCTTCAAAATAATGAGAAGAATGGTTGCTTAATGCGCCAGAACAGACGTTTCAAAAGTAGCCATAAAGTAGCCGTGGAGCCAACCTGCAATTTTCGGCGCCAGACGGGGTCGTAAATTAATCAATATGGCGCGAAGTACCCACCAATGGCAACCATGGACAGGCCTAAGGGCGAGACGATAGGCCTTCTGTCTTTAGGCGTGCCGTGTGCTCGGTAATCCATCGTGAAGTACTGGAGGTCCCACAATATCGCGTCAGGAAATGCGCTGAAGCACGAGGCGGCACAAAATGCATGCCTCGATCTGCGGGCGGCTTTCCTCTCGCCAGCGTTGCGACAGCCAGTGTTCATGGTCATCATGTGATATACTTTCGCGCTGCAGCCCGGATTCATTACTTTCTGTTTGCGCGCAATGCACTTGCCGAACTCGTACGAACTTCTTGGAAGCTATACTCAGCGACAACTTATCTTGGCATTGGAGCGAAGCCTACGGAGCCAAATCGCGCGTATCTCACCGCTAATTAATATAGTCCCACAATTTCGTCCGCCTTTTCTGCGTAAGATATAAAAAGTACTCCTCTCTCATTTTTTTACATGTACCTCTTTCAGACACAACGCAGCGCACCCCAGTGAGATGTTTGTGCTTGTTATACTTTATAGGTTGTCACTTTGCGTTTTTGAACGCGTGAGAAAGACGTGCCTTTTGCCAGTGCCTCAAACGCTGCAGCGGCGTCTGCGTCGAAATGCAACGCTGATTTCGCGCAGCCATCACTTTCCACAGCGGTACGAGACGCATGCCAAGCCGGACTACTTCGCGTGGGGTTACATGTGCAGATGCCCCGCCCCCGTAGCTTTCCCTTCAGTGCCAAGAAAAGTTGTCGCCGAGTATAGTATAAGTGTAAACGTACTAGCATCCGAGAAGCATTTGAGCGCTATAGTATCTGTAAACGTGCAATCCGTTTTCAACAGTGCTCCAGGAAAGCTGCGATAGCGGCCTCCTCATGGTCGACGTCTTGGGTAGGGCTGACAAGGAGGTCCAGACACCTGACGGCGGCCAGCAATCCCTGCCCAGCTCGTCTCCTTACAAGGGAATCAGGTATGCAGTGTGGCCAGATGTTATCAGTATCGAGACACGTGTTATTTGCGCCGCCTCTTTCTTCGATCCTGCTTTTAGCACGACTTAATCGCGTTTTTTTGGGGGGGGGATCTGGGACAAATCTTTCTTTTACGAATGCAAGATTTCGGATGTTTTCGTCACACTAGGTTGGAAACTTCCTGCACTTAGATTTGTAGAGTTAGTGTCGGAGAATGCGAAGCCTCCCTGCGATTCGTGTGTCCTCGCTTCTTGTAAAGCTAGTTGGACTTGGAAAAACTGTTCAGCTTCCACGCTCGTCCGAACAGGATAGCCAGAGCGACAGAGTGAGTACTCGATCACTTGACTTTTGATATTGAGACTTCAGTATGCCTATTCATAGGCGTGCGCAGTATTCCCCTTCAGGGGGGGGGGGGCGAAGGGTCGTCGCAGCGCCCCCCCCTCCCTATTATTTCAATGCATGGGGCTGACTTTGCGCCCCCCCCCCCCCCCGAGTTGCAGCGCCCCCCCACCCTATGCCATGTCAATGAATGGGGCTGGCTTTGCGCCCCCCCTTAGGTGACTAGGGGGGCGGCCGCTCCCCCAGCCCCCCCCCCCCCCCTCCGTGCGCTCGCCTATGTGCCTATTAAAATCCACCTTTTCTGCCGTTTTATTGATTTTCTCTCGCTCTCTCTCTTGGTGCGCATGCAGGCTGGACAACCCGTTCGCCGGTGTACCTGGACCAGCTGAGCCAGCACCGGCGGCTGTCGGCCCTGGTGAGCTCCCAGCTGGAGGCGAACCGCCAACAGGATCGCCCAGCTGCGAAGGGAGGCCGCCACCAACCGACCCAGGGGATCGACGATCGACGACTACGTCCAGGACTTGGCTGTACGCACCCCCGACGACCTCATTCGACGCCCCGACGCGTCGCCGTCTGAAAGCGCTAGCGGAACGTAACGCGCGTTACACATTTAAGAACCGCACTCAAGAACTGCGGTCGATTGAAGATTCCGTTAAAGAAAGCCTATGTACAGCACGCTGGATGCATCGAACTGAACGAGGGATATGGAGAAGTTAGCATCGTGTAATGGTGCACGATTAGCATATTTTCTTTTCTTTTTTTTTTTATTGCAAACTGGAAGTATGAATTAGCGATAAATACCATGAGTTTGACTTGAGGACGCCAAACATTATACATGGCGGATGCCGATGTCATAAAGCGTTAACGTAATCATGCTATGGCCTGAAGTGATGCGTCCGGGCAACAGATGCGACAGAGCGATTGTTTCGGAAGTTAAAGAGATGGTGTTTCGAGGAAACTTGAAACACAGATCTGAATACGTGCAACAGTTGGCTAATTAAGAGATGGCAAAGTAGCAGATTGAAAGGAAAATGAACGATACGGCTTGGAATTGGCAATTTGGCGCTTCTATAATGAGTTCGCACTAGCGCATGTGTTAGCATGACGAAGTTCTGACGTATTCATTTACCTGTGACGTCGGTGAAAACGCTGCAGCATTTCTGTTAAAATGATGATCCTTTTTATCAGTTGCGATAGCTGCGGGCGAATTCAGTGAAAGCGTTAAAACTAACTTATTCCGACAAAAAAAGACGCGCAAAATGGAATGTAGTGCCAATCTTTTCTGTTTATTTTCTTCCTCAGCCGCTAGCTTCGGAAAGGGAGTGACACTTTTCGAAAAGAAGCGGTGGTGAACAGAAATGAAACAGCTTTTTGTTGTATTCAAATGTTCTTTGGGGACAGGACTCAAGAACAGATTATATGGTTAGCAAACCAGAAGCGGTCGCTGCACCTGCTGTTGAACTAGCTCTGCGGTATACGAATATTCGAGGTAATAAACGGGTGATCGATATCAGACACGGAACATAAGTGTTTGAAGCGTCAGTATGGGCTGATATAAGCAAGTTAACTGATTGCGAAGGGCCGACACAACAGGCCACCAATTTGGTCCTCGGCCGTTTAGTCACGAGAGGCAGCGTGATGACGCCAAATGACTTTTTATCTGCCGAGGAGGCCTTCGGCATTCGTCCTCGTCATGAAATAGTTAGGTTGGATTTAATGGCGCTAAAGCGACAAAGGCTACGCTGCGCCAGCCACGGCCCTCGTAAAAGAGCTTCTACCTGTAAATCGTAGCCGTCAATGAGGATCCTCTGCCATAAGGAGTCCAGATGTCCATTAGTTCCTAGAGAGGACTTATCTTCTCGTGCTATTTATTACCTGTCGCAACTGAGTTAGGCTTTATTGTTACGACTGTTGAGCGTATGTCTGTTCCCACGCCGGCTTTAACGGTGTGTTTCTGTCTTAAATGTGAATATCTCAAATATAATCACTTGCTTGGACCACATGACGCAGTTCTGTTTAGTAGTGAGGACCGTGGGAACCTCAGTGATGAACCATATTACGTTCCATAGTAATGAAAGAGGTAATTTTATAGCCTATATTTTTATTGATGTGAATTTACATAACGAAAAAAAAAAGATGTATCAAACCTTTCTTTGTTCGAATGAGAGTTACGAGGGTTCACGTTCACCAGATGCCCGTAAGAGTTGATCGGATTAAATAAACGAGCTATTTTTACTTGGTTTTCGAAGTGTCGTATTAACCTTCTCTGCAGCACGAAACGCGTGTTTCCGAGATGAGAACGCAACGGCTGTAGTTCGTTTCAGAGTTTACGCGTGAAAGGTCTCGATTTCGCCGAATTGTGTTTCTCACTCCGTGTGAATGGACTGAGAAGCGTGAACCGACTAAAACGGCCCCGCACCGCACTGATTGCGGATCTAGGACAATAAACAAGCAATAACACAATCCTCCAGCGCCGCATGCAGGCGCGTCGTTTTCTGAAATTTATCAAATTGGAAATTTATTCACGTCAAATCGACCGCGAACGCGTCGTTTTTTTAACGAAGAATGCGTAAATATATAGAAAAGAATGAAGGCGGCCCTAATACTTGACTTAGGTGTCTGTTAGGGGCACGTCGGCGTTTTTGTGCCCTGTGTTAACTTTGTGTATCGTAGCGCTGCCGGAGCAGATCTCAGAGGCCGCGTAGAGAGAAACGCGTGGTTGAGGTATGCTTCGCACAAGAAAACCGTCCGCTCTTTCAATTAATCCATTCAGTTTTCATTATCCTGACAGTTAATTGTTCCTTAAGTTAAGTAAGGTTATGCTCAGGTATCATATTTATCCAGTATGACGCATTGACTTGTACCGGCAAACATCGATTTCGTACCGCCTTTATTTTTATTTTTACAAGACTTATTCTGAATATTCGAAAGACCGGAAGTGCCCCACCGGAATTGCTTCGAACAGAAAGAGGTCACCCGCTGCTCACGCCACTAATAAAAAAAGAGGCCATAAAAAGAGCGAAACTCGCAAATTACACCGTGTAGGTTTCTTGAGCAATAAGTTTATGGATAGCATCGGGTCTTACACTGGAAGGAAGTTTCATCTCAAGCCGTGTACGGCTTTGTGCGCAATGCATGTGTACAGAGTGTGATTATAGGGGTGACGTTAAACGAAAGATTTGTGCTTTAACCTGTGTGGTCGCACTGAAACCGGTCATCTTGCATCGGTCGCCTGCGACCGCGCTTTCAAAAGGAACGCGAGTTACGTGCCAAACATCTTGTTCCATATCCTCTGCTCCCTCCCTAAATCAATAAATAATGCTCGCGGCACGTCATTCCGTACTGTCCGAAGACATTTCAAGAGAAACACTCCACTTAAAGCTGATACTTCACCCCTAAAATTATTATTTTTTTTTTCGAGTCTGCCCTTATACCGCTTGTGGGCAACATTCACCCGTAAAGGTTTCGTGTCTGACGCCACTGAGTGAGAGCTGAGTAAAAGATGCCGCCTCTGTGCAACACATATTGTACCACTGTCAGAAGTAGTCATCTTATGAAGCGTGGAAACTTGGGCAAGTTGGTAGGACATAATTGAATATACGAACAGCGCATAAGGACAAAGACGGAAGAAGGTAACAACACACCGCGCTGACTTTCAACAATGATTTAATAGCGGAGCGATGTACATATATATGTGAAAAAATGGGCATGCGTAGAAGGGTGCAGTTAACAACCACTGCGATACAACGCCAACAGAACTCTTGTCATTTATTGATTGAGCAGTAAACCAGTGCACAGCTTAAAATTGATCGAGATACGCAATCTCTTTTTGCAATAGCGCAACTGATGGGGAACTTACTCATGTACCGTCAAACTTACTTATGTGATAGGTCTCAATTATCTCACGCGTGGCCTGCGAGTGGTGCTTGCCTATTACCTCGCAACGCTCAAAGAGGGGCACGCAGCCGCAGTCACGGCAGTGAATTCCGAGGTGTCCTTGAACCGCATTGTGCACATTGTTATTATGCTCTCTTAAACGGTCGTTCAAGCACCTTCCGGTTTGCCCTATGTATTTCTTACCGCAGGACAGCGGAAGAAGATACACGACACCAGTAGCACAAGGAACAAAGCGCGTTCTGTGTTTCACAGAGCATCTTACTCTATTTGTAGCTGGTTGATTCACCAACTTACAGAGCTTTGATAGCTTTTCCGGAGCGGAAAAGACAACAGTGATGCCAGCGCGTTTCCCAATTTTTTTTCAGCCTATGCGAAACGTTGTGCAGATAAGGGACTGCAACACAGTTCTTAGGAACTGACGCGTTTTGAGGCTGAGATTGCCCTCCTTGATATTTGATTTGCTTCAAAAGCTTTTCCGCAACAGCAGAAATCAGGGCATGCTCGACCTGTGCTTTGAAACTGCGTTGCATCGAGTGCGGGCATGACCTCCTAAGAGCGTTAACGAGGCAAACATTAATGATGCCCCTTTTCACCAGCTTAGAATGAGCTGAGTGGTAAGGTAAAATGGGTTTTCCACTTCTCGGTGTGAACAGCCAGCACAAATGATCACACTCGACGCAACGCAGCACTCGATTGATCAGCACTCGATGCAACGCAGTTTCAAAGCACAGGTCGAGCGCCTCTTAAGCGCTGGTTACCCGAATGCCCTGATTTCTGCTGTTGCGGAAAAGCTTTTGAAGCAAATCAAATATCAAGGAGGGCAATCTCAGCCTCAAAACGCGTCAGTTCCTAAGAACTGTGTTGCAGTCCCTTATCTTCACAACGTTTCGCATAGGCTGAAAAAAATTGGGAAACGCGCTGGCATCACTGTTGTCTTTTCCGCTCCGGAAAAGCTATCAAAGCTCTGTAAGTTGGTGAATCAACCAGCTACAAATAGAGTAAGATGCTCTGTGAAACACAGAACGCGCTTTGTTCCTTGTGCTACTGGTGTCGTGTATCTTCTTCCGCTGTCCTGCGGTAAGAAATACATAGGGCAAACCGGAAGGTGCTTGAACGACCGTTTAAGAGAGCATAATAACAATGTGCACAATGCGGTTCAAGGACACCTCGGAATTCACTGCCGTGACTGCGGCTGCGTGCCCCTCTTTGAGCGTTGCGAGGTAATAGGCAAGCACCACTCGCAGGTCACGCGTGAGATAATTGAGACCTATCACATAAGTAAGTTTGACGGTACATGTGTAAGTTCCCCATCAGTTGCGCTATTGCAAAAAGAGATTGCGTATCTCGATCAATTTTAAGCTGTGCACTGGTTTACTGCTCAATCAATAAATGACAAGAGTTCTGTTGGCGTTGTATCGCAGTGGTTGTTAACTGCACCCTTCTACGCATGCCCATTTTTTCACATATATATGTACATCGCTCCGCTATTAAATCATTGTTGAAAGTCAGCGCGGTGTGTTGTTACCTTCTTCCGTCTTTGTCCTTATGCGCTGTTCGTATATTCAATTAGTCATCTTAGGATCCTAAACTTACAAACCATCGCAGAACAGGGCTCCAAATGTACTGCAGTTGTTACGAAAAGCTAACCTGCATGAACGACTTTAGCGTACTGACAAGCGTCAACCTTGTGCTCTTAACGGTAGCGATCGTGTGCATGTACAGGTCCACACGCTTGTCTAGAACGCCGGAGCGTCGTGCTTGGGGCCGCACGGTGTATTTTAGGTGATTAAAGGGGCGCCCCTCCTGCCCCCCCCCCCTCCTGCCCCCCCCCCTCTTGCACGCCTATGCTCTCGAGGAAAAGGTATATAGCCGACATGGTGGATTGTACGTACCGGAAAGACTTAGACGTAGCAAATACTTGACGCCAAAGTTGCAGCGGTCGCGGGATCCGGCTGCTGGGTCCGTTCCAGACGCTGGCGAACGCTATGAAGAAGGTGGAAGACGCCATGCTGATGCCGCCCAAAAAATAGAACGTTCTAGGGAAAGCCTCAACCCTAGCTCTACTGTTACGCATCGCTTAGACAACTACAAGCAGGTTAAATATAAACCTCATTGGATAACTTCCAAATTAGATACTGCGCGGATATTTCATTTATTAAATCATTTATTGCTACGAATACCATTGCTTCTTTTGGGTAGACCCTGCCCCTTGTTCGGGGACGAATTCGTAGCAGACGTTTAAAGATCACCATTCCAATCATATTCTCTACCTTGCAGTCGCTTAAAGGATAAAATGTAAACTTAGTTTGTTATCTTGCAGTACGTTTATTGTGCAGGTTACAAGGAAACATATTTTGGTTAGGCAGCGAACTCTCAAATGTAACCAGATCTAGCACGGAGATATTCGGGATGACTCAAGATTAGCGTATCGTAATTTGGCTGGCTTTATAGAAACTGTCGGGCGGGGACGGTGAATCGGAACTTCTCTGTACTTCTCTCTGTACACTAAATTGTCCTTCTTTATGCTGCATTGTGAAGGCACCCTTTATCGGACCTAATAAGGAACAATCATGAGTTACTCCGAAGCCGCGTATTTGCGAACTACAGGCGGCATCGCGCGTGTTCTCCACGTGCTCGAGTACACAGGCAGTAGCTTTTGAGTATGGGTATAACTTTGAGTATGTGTGTGAGCATGTTTTTCCAAGGTGCCGCCGAAATCCTGAAGCGACCATCCTGATTGCACCAAACCGAATCGGCAAATGACTCGCGGGAACGCTCTGCGCGAGATCACGCCGGAAGTTCTTAATACACGCGTTACGCAAGCCGGTTCCGGAAACCATTCCTGCTTCCATTATGTATACGTTTTTACGGCAGCCTTGGTCGCTGCAATGCGTGACTAGAGCTGCTCGCAAACTACAGGAAGTAACCTATGTCGCTCGTTTCATTTCCGACAAAATGCGGGACTTGGCTGCGGAGCAAGAGAGAGCGATTTGGCGCGGAGCGAGTTGCTCTGAAAAGACCGGTGGAACGAGCGAACCCGCTCCAGATTTACCAGTGAAAAACGACGCCTTACGTTTTGTGTGTTTGTTTTCCATACAACTAACTACGGACTAACCGTCACTTCGTTAGAATGAATCCCCAGCCATTTTTGTCACTGCAACACTTGTTCGTCTCACCTGCACCATTAGAAGCAGTGATCCGCGCAAAGATTTGGATCGCCAATCCATTATACCAGCGCAATTACCGGCGAAGTAGCCGTCGGAGAGGGAAATGCGCTGTACGACCGAAGAAAAATAAGTGTCGCCCAAACACACGCTTCCGCTCTGCAGGCAAAGTTACGGCAGCGCAACCGCACAAGTGTACATTGATTAAAAAAACTTGGGAGGAGCGAAGAATGTAGGGAAGGGTGTTTCCACTTCCACTAACATGAAACCTGGCGAGGGGGGGAAGCATGCGGTTTTTCTTCTTCTTCTTCTTCCCTACATGCCCGGTTTCATTTCCCTACGGCACGTAGGGATGGGCGTTCCAGATCCACTAACGTCGTCGGCTATTAGTTGGGCTAACTGTTGCCGTCCTCATTTTTAGCGCACCGGTGGCGAGTAGTGGGAATTTACCCAGTTTTTGTAGCGCATACCCGTTTATGATGGACCGTGACTACATGACACATCGTGACCATATTAGACGCCGACAAGCCTAGCCCCTAAGGTCGTTCGCTCCTAAAACGACCCCAAATCGAATAATTTTTTTATTGGTGCGGTATGGGCCGATAGAACGAGAGAACGCCAGGGCTGGCTGCACGACGTAATGCATGTTCAATGGTATGGAAGAGAGGGCAAGCGCTTGACTCCGACAGGTGCGCCACTACTCTGAACTCGAGAATGCGAAAGACACTATAGAGAGTCACTCTCATTCGCCCACCATCTTCTTGGCGAAGCACCACAGTCGCGGCTCTTGTTGATCATTTCAGTACGATTTCAGAATCTCCGCGTCGCTCGTGTCACTGTCTGTACATCGATTAGTCGAAGAGCTTTAATCGATTAGGTCGACTTAATCAAAGGCGGACATCGATGAGTATCAATCGCTTTTCGGGACTCTTTTCAACAGTTAATCTTTCATCGATATTACCATCCCTACGGGGGCGGCGGCTCGTGCTTACATGTGGCCTATCTCAAACCACGAGTTGTCTGTAGATGTCGCCCGTGCAGCTCCGAGCACGACGCGCCGGCGTTCTAGATAAGCATGTTGACCTCTGTGCTGTGTTTTCTCTTTCCTTCCTAATTTTTCTAGTCTCTCCCGCCCCCCTTTCCCATTTCCTTAGTGTAAGGCAGTCAAACGGATATTTGTTCTAACATCGATTCCTTTCACGCCTCTCTCTCTCTCTCTCCTCCAATCCGCCTCGCGTGGTGACTCAGGAGAAGGAGGCCATCGTGCATCAGCTCCTGCTTGAGCAGCAACAGATGGACGAACTCCTGTCAGAACAGTAAGGGACTCTTGTCCAGCACGACGCCACTATACACGGCAGATCTGCAAGCTCCACCAATGCACTCCTTCGTTCATCGACGCTCCCTTACTATACATGCACCTTGCACTTTACGGAACGCACTTTCTGTATGCTTCACGGAAGTCGTGTATCCTAGGTTTTGTCTTTGTTCTTGTTATGGCTCACGCAATCACGCCCACCTTGCTCAATTTTTTTTCTTGCGTTGTTGCAGAGAGCATCCGCATGAACATGCAATATTGCCTTTGTGTGTGTGTGTGTGTGTGTGTGTGTGTGTGTGTGTGTGTGTGTGTGTGTGTGTGTGTGTGTGTGTGTGTGTGTGTGTGTGTGTGTGTGTGTGTGTGTGTGTGTGTGTGTGTGTGTGTGTGTGTGTGTGCGTGCGTGTGCGTGTGCGTGTGCGTGCGTTTATTTCACCTGCAACTCCTTGTCGGCAGCTAGGTAAGTAAATATGCGCCATTGTAACCTCGGGTGCCGGCAGAGATACCTCTATTTTTTTTAATCGTGTCCATTTAAAAACGGCCAATGTTACACGCACCGACGTCCTTCACATAGGTTAAGGTGTCCACCGAGAACCGAGCATTGCAAGCGAATGAAAAAGCGATGGGAACAGGGCCAGTTTGCGCTATCGCGCGTCACTCGTCAGCACAAATAGTAGTAAACAAATTCAATCAGTGCAGAAGTTAATAGACTGAGGAGAAAAAGAGCTAGATGGATTTCGCATTCCAGCAGTCTTAAGCTATTGCATAAGGAACCACGTGACTTTTCAGTGTAGATATCAGTAGGCATGGAAACACTATACATAGTAAAGGAGCGCAGTAACTGTACTTGAAGATTTTAACAAATCTATGTAAGGACTGCACATCTACCTCAGTTGTCCACCAATGTGGTGGAAAAACATATCAACCGAAAAAGGAGTCCTCCATGAAGACACAACCGCTCAAACGCAACTGACTTTGTATTTAGAAAAAACGGTGTTCAAATCATTCGACTGGGGATGATTGGGTTTCTGCATCAACGAAGACCATTCGAGCAACCTTAACCTTTACAGATAATTGTCCAGTTGAGGAAATGTTGGTGATGACTCGCAAGAAAAAATCGAGGACCATAGCCTGCAAAGCGCAAGATCAGGTCTGAAGTTTAACAAGCGAACGCTGAGGTAATCTTCGTTGCGCGATCTCGAGATATTGTTATTGGCAGCGCCAGTCCCTTAGAACGTGCGCAAAGGTACGTTTATCCGTGCCAACAAGTCGCGCTAGATGATGATGATATAGAAATTTACGGAAGGTTTGAAATTTGTTCAACCGTTCACTGTCAACGTTACCAAGACAGGAGCGGCAGCTAATCGCTATAAATAGATCTATGTTGAGATCCTGAAGGAATCCGTCCCCGTTTTACAGGGGAATGATGACGGGCTGCACCCATGTTGGTACGGGGGGCGCCTAACCTCAACGCCGCTAATCGCTATGAAATTATATATATCCCCTTCAGCGGCGGTGTGTACAATTCTGCACATAAAGCTTCGGAGGCGCGTCAAGCACCGCGCGTTTCTTCAAATGGCCTGAAACTGAGTGTGCACATTCTTGCAGGCTTTCTGGGGGGGACAACTAGCGTTCACTTAAGTTTATTGCGCTGTGTATTGCTGCAGAGGATTACTTTTCGGAAGACACTACCATGTTCGACGATCGTTCGACGTGCCGCGTTCCAGGACCAACGACAAGAATGGTTTTTTTTTTCTTTGCTCGAAACGAATACAACCAAAAAACGAACTGTGCATGCATTTGATCCTAATATTTGATTGTTTGTATGCAAGAATTGATGTCTGATTGCAGGACAATTAAATATTTAATTACATGCTAATTAAAACTAATTACTAAACCTCATATATATATATATATATATATATATATATATATATATATATATATATATATATATATATATATATATATATATATATATATATATATATATATATATACACACAATGTCCACAGTCTTTATTCCTTTGAATTTCTCTGGAAAATGGAGTAGCCGAAGCTTTACACAGGCTCCAACGTCTTACAAACAACTAACATTTTTAAAGATTTCATTGCATGCTAATGGTACTCATACAAGGGGCGTAACAAAAACTCGTTCTTGTGTAGCGATTGGCGTAGCTCCAAGTTCTGCGCTAAATGCAGCTTCCCTACCAGGCCCGTAGCCGGGAATTTTTTTTTCGGGGGGGGGGGGGGGAGGAGGGGGGCACTTGCTGAAGGCTTGGGAAAAACACCTATTTTTATTATTTATTTTCGGTAAAACACCTACCGCCACCAAAATTCGGAGGGGGGGGGGGGCACACCTTTCCTGGCTACAGGCCTGTTCCCTACTGTGAAACCTGAGGTAGTGCGTAGCAAGGGCACCCGGTGATTCCCGTTCGGAGAGTTCCCACAGCTCCGTTCACGAAACCGTCCATGAAGTCAATGTTAGAGTTTGGGTTTCCCCCGGCACAAGTAGAGTGTGCTATCTATCTATCTATCTATCTATCTATCTATCTATCTATCTATCTACCTATCTATCTATCTATCTATCTATCTATCTATCTATCTATCTATCTATCTATCTATCTATCTATCTATCTATCTATCTATCTATCTATCTATCTATCTATCTATCTATCTATCTATCTATCTATCTATCTATCTATCTATCTATCTATCTATCTATCTATCTATCTATCTATCTATCTATCTATCTATCTTCATCCAGAGAACTTAAGTTAGACCACAAAATTCTCATGTTGCTTGAATGCTCGTGGTTGGTCAATCGATAACTTTCTAACCCATACGCGTCCCATTAGTCGTCAGATGAGTGACGACTATGTGTATTCTTGAGCGACTAAGTTGAAGCACGGACACTAAAGTTGACGGAAGTATTGTGGTCAGAAAGAAACATTTCCATGAAGGGAAGTTTATTGCATACTAGCAGTAGCAGTTCAGATGAGTACAACTGCACCGGGTAACAAAATTGACTTTAACGGCACATACAAACAGGAGAGCACAGGTGCGATGTAACTTATGGCACTGCGACGCTATCACAGATCACGATCACTGATAAAAAAAAAAAGAGAACACAGAAACTCATTAAGTTCGTACAAAATCACGTATCAGTTGGGAAGAAAAGCTACATTTGCACACAAAACATGCGGTGATCACGCATGTGGCCGCCTTAGGCCGGCTCATATGATACTTGACTCATTTCTTTCCCCGTACCAGTCGCTTTTAAAACGTCAGTACAGGATATTCAATACTCCCCTTCCTCATCTTGAAAAAACGTGTACGCCACCTTTCTGAGGAAGGCTTCTTCACCTTGCGTTTCTATCTGTTCGGTAAGGCACCGAACCATGATCATTCTAATCTGCTGTAAAGCTGGGTATGCAGCTCGTTGTGGTTGTCGGCGTGCTTCGGCTAAACAGCGCCGACGCCACAGTACGGACATCGTGACAGAAAATACGAGTTGTGCAAATAAATCCCCCCCCTTGCGCTGACCGCGCGAAGACTCCCCGAATTGACGCCACGCGACGTGCCACGCGCCTTTGGCCGCCACGCATTCGGAACATCCGTATGGCGGATCGTTTCTTTTTTACCACAGTTATTGGGGCAGCGATCGTTGGTAACTACGCCACACTGCGACAGTCTCTGGCAAGTAGGCAACACCAGTGGCGTAAATCATGGGGGGGGAGGAGGGGGGGTCAGGGGGGGTCCTGACCCCCCCCTGTGTTCAGGCTGGGGGGGACACCCCATGCAAGTGTCCCCCCTTGAGATTTATCTTCCAAATGTCACATTTGAATTTCTTAACAGTAAAAGACAACCCACTTTCCGTAAACCAACTCTGAACTCTGAAGCACTTTCAAGAACAGACACGAAGTACTTCTAGTCGATACACATGATGGGGAATACTTTTATGCGTTAGCACGAAAAGTGCTACCATTTTTATTGCATACTTTAACGCGAATGACGCAGCTGCAAAAATGCTGGCGCCTGCCTACGCGTCGCTATTAGAAACTAACTTCGCCGTGCGATGTCGTTTATATACTATTGTATGCTCAGCGCTATTTTTTCTGACGCGGCGCCGACGCTCATACTCGATCTTCTTCTTCCTCTTCTTCTATTATTATTATTATTATTAATACTATTATTATTATTATTATTATTATTATTAGTAGTAGTAGTAGTAGTAGTAGTAGTAGTAGTATTTCATTGAATGCATAATTTGAATTTTATATGATATGGAACGCAGAATATTATAAAAACAAAATGGCCGCCATTGGATGTGTCCCCCCCCCAGCAGTTCTTGTGGATTTACGCCACTGGGCAACACGTCCCACCGCCGCAGCCAGTCAAATTCTCTAACCACTTCCGGCATGTGGTTGTTGCGCCATCTTTTCCATTTGTTGGGCCTCCATCTCCGTTCCTCCTCGTCGATAATGGAGCGACCGATCAGCATTTCGCTAATTCGTGCGGGTGCAAGCTTTGAAAAGCAGTCTTCGGTGGTGTCGCCGTCGACAGAACGCTTGAGGCCCGCTGCTGCTTCATGAAAGGCGTCCGGGTGTTCTGCTTGTGGCCCTCAGCACCCCCAGTACCTTTCCCATGTGAATGCCGCTCGAATAGTTCCGGTCCAGTACAATAATAGACTGTTTAGAATAAGTTAATAGTTAATAATCGAAGTACGTAAGCACTTGAAAACCGTGTCTATACGACAAGGACAGTAACTAACACACACAAACGACTAACCACAATGTACATGAAACGTAATTACGGAAATATCCAAGTCCAGGGACGTCCTAACACGTGCTATTATTTATCATGGACTTATTTAGAAAACATTTATTCAATCGTAGGACACTACGAGCACACGGAAACAGTGTCTATACGACAAGGACTGCATGAAACCATAAACAACGGCTCATTAACGCTGTGGTCACTTGAGAGGGGCGCGACTACGGAACTACATCCCGAAACCATAAAAAATGCATCAAGTTTTAATCATGGACTTATTTAGAAAACATTTATTCAATCGTGGGACACTACGAGCACACGGAAACAGTGTCTGTACGACAAGGACTGCATGAAAACCATAAACAACGGCTCATTAACGCTGTGGTCACTTGAGAGGGGCGCGACTACGGAACTCACATCCCGAAACCATAAAAATGCATCAAGTTTTGGCGTGTTTGGCACAAAATTTTCGCAAATTCGGAATTCTTCTAATGTGCACAATTGTTTACGACGGCATCATATGTTTTTCAAGAAAGGGCTTTTTATTCTACCACCACGAAATGTTACAGGAATATCTTATTGAAAAGTATTCTACCCCTTCATTCAATGTGCGCTGCGCGATCTGATCGCCTGCAGGAGGACGAGGCGACGCCAAAGAAGGGGCGTTTTAAACGAAAAAAAAAAAAAAAAAACTCACATGGTCTTCTATGCATTCACCTCGAAGGCGAAAGCCATCTTCTTTTTCTTCTCAGACGATGTGACTTTAGATGTGTTAAGATGTGTTGATCCTGCCCCGCCAACCTCGGAAAGCTTTCTGCACCTGACGTGGTTTTGCACTGCCTCCAGGGTCGGCGGCACCTTGGCTGATATTGCACTGCCTCCGTGATCGGCGGCCCACCTTTGACCAAGCAAGGATGTTGTGTGATGACGTCACGATGACGTCACAAATTTAAGCGATATGTGACGTCATCACGTAATGACTTTTCGCATCACTCGTGTTGACGCCGCCGACGCGGTACGCCGGTCAATTTTCGCATTTTGACGAGGCATCTAGAGGCCTGACCACGCATGCGCGTTGCAGCGCGTCAGCGCGTGGCGCATAGACTCGAAGCAGCGCCATCTCCTTATGTAGAGTGAGGGCACGTAGACTCGGCGCCGCGCCCTCTCCACAGTAGAGAGAGGGCGCGGCTTCGCTGCCGCGCCCCATCTCTACATTGGGAGAGGGCGCTGCTCCGAGTCTACGCGCCACGCGCCACGCGCTCACGCGCTGCAACGCGTACGTGTGGTCAGGCCTTAAAGGGGCCCTGCAACACTTTTCCAAGTAGCAATGGATTCAATAAAGGAGCTTATTGCCTTACAAATTCACCGCCGCAAAAATTTTTTAGAATCCGTTCAGTACGAGCGGAGTTACAAAGATTTGTCGCACGCTGCAATTGCATTCTCTCTTATCTCGTCCCGACGAAAGCGCTGGAAGCTAAGCAGGGAGGGATGGCACGGGGAAAGAAAATACGTTCACGCGCGCCTCGTGACCTTAAGCAGTTTTTCGATTTTTTTTTCTTCGAATACGCCGATTTTCAGCGCGATCGCGCGCGCACGCGTGGACAAGTCGCGGCCTCCCGCGGCGGCCACAGTAACGACCGAGCGCGCCATGCTCAAATCAGCCAATGGCTGACACAATGGCTGTGACGAGTGATTTTTTGAACTTGTAGCGTCATTTGTCGAGAGAAGAGGAAAGCAATTTTTAGCTGACTTTGAGAATTTATTGTGAATTCCAGGCCGTGTGCTGCGCTATAATATTTGGCTCGCGTATTCTCGGGCGCCTCGACTACCGATCGACAGCGTTTTCTGAGTATGCTCAAGAAGTGTTGCAGGGCCCCTACTTTCACCTTAAAAAGTTGCAGCCTTTCCACTCTGTGAAAGTAGTTGACCAGAGGAGGTGACGAGCGCACTCCCGTCTCTGCTCTCGTCGCCATTCTTGATAAGCGCAACGCTCCTCGGGCGTTTTAAGTCGACTATGCGCCGTAGATTTCTTCCACTATGTTTATATGGGCTTCGTCGATGCCCTGATTCCGCAGTGCCTGCATGACTGCTGATATCTCCACCGAATCAAATGCTTTCTCGTAATCTATGAAGGCTATGTATAGGGGTTGGTTGTATTCCGCGCATTTCTCTATCACCTGATTGATAGTATGAATATGGTCTATTGTTGAGTAGCCTGTACGAAATCCTGCTTAGTCATTTGGTTGATTGAACTTTAATGTCGCCTTAATTCTTTAACGGTCATTTTTGTAAAACTTGTAGTAAGCTGATCGGCCTGTAATTTTTCAAGCCCTTGACTCTCGTAGTCTCGTCTCCCGTAGTAGGTACCGCTGAAGCACTCCGTACAGGCGCTTCAGCAAAAGGGAGAACGTTTGGGCTTGTTGGTTGTTCATCGTTCTTCGTAAACCATAGCGCAAAAAAGAACACGGGACAAGAAAGATACCAGGACAGGCGCACACTATCAACTGATGTTTTATTGCTGAAACAGGGCGTATATAAGCACCCTTTGAAGCTGCTATAAAGAAAAGAGAAGAAAAGGAAGAGTATGCTCAAAGGAAGAGTATGCTCTTCCTTTTCTTCTCTTTTCTTTATTGCAGCTTCAAAGGGTGCTTATATACGCCCTGTTTCAGCAATAAAACATCAGTTGATAGTGTGCACCTGTCCTGGTATCTTTCTTGTCCCGTGTTCTTTTTTGCGCTATGGCTACAGCAAAGCTGAACCGTGTGGCCGTGGTGTTTTTCACTGACCGTTTATTAAGGCTTGTTTCAATTGCTGGTTACGTTGGTCTAGAAATCTCAATTGGTGTTTGCCGCCCGTGCGCTGCCTTCTTCATTTTTAGTTGGACCAGCGGTGAGTAGTGGGATTTGCCCAGCTTCTGGGGAGCACATTTTTTTGCGCTTAATAGCTATGTCGGTACATGCCCGTTCATGATGATGATAGTTTTAACAGTGAAGCTGTTAAAACTATCATCATCAACGCCGGAGACGTTAAACAGCGAAGCAGTTTAACATCTGCGGTGTTGTGGTAGCGCTGCTCACGTGGCCGCGTATTGTGGCGAGAGTGAGCCTCCGTAGGAAGGGTAGGGCTGCGTGCGCCGCGGGACGCGAGGGCGTGCTGCCACAGGCGAGGGCGGATGATGTCGAGGTGTGAACCTTCGAGAAACGCGCCAAGATGGGGTGACGGCGAGGCGCAGTGGAGTGTAAAATAGCGTATCGGTGTCAGTTTTCAGGAGTTTGCGCTTTCAAGATGGCGAACGTTTCTCATTCTCTCGATGAAAAAAGGTGCCCGACGTGAGCGTCAGCGAGAGTTGACGCGAGAGCGGGCATGTCGTCGCCGAGCCAAGTGCGATGTTCGTGCGAGAGAGGCCGACGCTAAGCGCCAACGAACGGAAGACTTGAAAAATATATAGCCTGATGGAAGGGCATAAGCCTCGCTGTTTCGACAGTGTTCGCGAAGTGGAGCTGGCTGGATTTTTTTTAAAATGCGAATGCATTTCTTAGTCGGGCTATGTCAAGGCGTCGGTGTCCGCATCTCTCCGCTCTCACTCCCTCTCCCATAGCAACAGCTGCGGGCGCGCGCGCTTATCTTCGCCCCTAGCAACCGGAGCAGGTGGTGCGGGCGGAGTAGCGGAGAGTGAGTGGAGAGGAGGAGCGCGCTCTGGTGTGTGAGGGCGCTCACATTGCGGGAGCTCGGCGGAGCTCCCGCGTGTGTGGAGAGTGTGTAGGTGCAGTGCTTCGCCGCTCCTTCTCTCGCCGTTCGCTCTCTCTCCTCCCTGCGCCCCACTCTCCCGTCCGCTCGCTCACACGTATATATATATAAATATATATATATATATATATATATATATATATATATATATATATATATATATATATATATATATATATATATATATATATATATATATATAATAAAAAAACAAAAAAAGAAAAAAAAAACAAGCGCTGCGCCGTACTCCCGACCGGGCTGCAGAAATTAGGCGCCTTTTCCTTCTTCGAACCACAACCACCATATATAAATGGATTGAAGCGCGCGCGAAATGCCTTCGCATTTCCTCACGATTCCCTTCGGTGAGGGGGGGGGGGGCATTTTTTTTTTTACACACCAGTGTTCTTACGACCGGCTTAAACAGGTTCGCCGTTAAAAACAGCATAAATGTCAATCGTATTAGGTGCACCCCCTTGGCTGCCTTCGCCGCTTTCGACATGCACGGACTAAGGATACCTTAAAAAAACATGAACGAATGAGGAGTCATTTAGAAAAGAACTGCTCGGCTTAATGAAGTCACACTGCGATTTAACCTTTTCGTTTTTACTACAATGAGATGAGGTTCCGCTTTAAATGTTCTGCAATGAAGCAGTGAGACGCAGGGCCGTTATATTTTGTACGTTGTAAAACGATAGCAGTAATATTCTGAAATTATTGTTCGAACCATTTCAAATTGTAGTTCGTAGAAGTAACATTCCAAATCATCGCCAGTAAATCTTTGAAAAAAATTGTGACTTTTTTTGTAGCATAAATCCTGCTGGGAAACTCTTGCTTTCACCAAGTGTTTCATTTGTAAGTTTCCTGCCAGCTGCCACGTCATCTATACATGGCAATTTCGCGTTTCCTCGGGGCAATCTTTCAGGACGTAGTGGCGGTGGTGTTAAGGGCCTTACATGCAACGCAGGCGACCACTTTCCATACTGCAATTCTGCTACATGGATGTATAATCGTTTTTGTTTAAATAATTACCTGTATTCCCAATGTCATAAGCAAAACTTGCGTACTTCTCGTAAAAGCTTACACGTATAAGATCACTTTGAAGCCTTGCTACTATTATAGATTTATGGAATTTAACATCTAGCATCCTATCCAGATTGTACTTTGGAATAAATTAGGTAACTTCATGATAGATAGATAGATAGATAGATAGATAGATAGATAGATAGATAGATAGATAGATAGATAGATAGATAGATAGATAGATAGATAGATAGATAGATAGATAGATAGATAGATAGATAGATAGATAGATAGATAGATAGATAGATAGATAGATAGATAGATAGATAGATAGATAGATAGATAGATAGATAGATCAGAAATATGCCGTGCAAAGAAGGCCACCAAGCGCTTGACAACTTATAAAGTCTTCCTTAACCTTCACCACATAGCACAACTATGGGCAGTCCAACTGGGCCCGCGACGTGGCGGAGAGGCTACGCCTATGTCCTGACGTGGAAGAGGCCCGCTACGTGCTAGTTCACGCCCCTAAAGGACCTAAATAATGTTCTTATATTCCATTCATCACCTGAATCTATAAAGTATGCAGTGGGAATTATTGTGTCTCAATCCCCCCCCCCCCCCCCCCACCCCCCCAAAAAATGCGGCTGCGTGGCGTCCAATCGAACATGCGACCGCATGCTATATATATGCGTGTGTTGTTATTCAGCGTATATATTTGCAATGTCATTTAGGACAAGGATGTCTTCATACATTGTAGATAATTCTGTGAGCATAAGTCTTTCAATCACAGTGGTACGTATGGTTGATGTTGCTCGTAATGTTTACGTGAGCGCACCGATAATGCGGCCGGTGTTGCACACTTGTACATGTATATATACGTGACCATCTCTTCTTTGTCTTCGTTTTTTCAGTGCGCTGTTCTTCTCAAATATGAATACGCACCAACTCGCCCAACTTGCTATTTTGTTACGTGACCTTTTGTTATTTCTTTGCCGCGCAGCGACAAAATCTTGGCTCATACCAGGAGTGAAAGTTTGAAGTCTAAGGAAGGCCAGATGACCCCCCACCTTGCAGACAGAGGTGAGTATGCGGTACCGTCATTCTTTCCCTATCCCTTCGCCCAGCGGGGGGTAGCATACCAGTTTTTAAGGCGAAAATCTTTTTGACTACTTTGGAACTTCCGTATCGACGCATTAAGCAGCCACTTTTCATATTTGCAGATAAAACACATTATTTGCAAAGCTGTTCTGTCATATCAGCCAATGCGCGCAGGTATCCTCCCCCCAGAACCAGCAGGCTCCCCAACGTAACGCACGGTGTGCCAGCAAATACAAAGCGGCGAATTTACATGCATGTTGGCAAACGTGTAACTAGCGCACTGCTCACGCTGCCCGTCATCTATGCTGGTGCTACGCGCAAATTACTAATTCTGATGCGGAGCGCGCGTTCTCGCGTGAAATTAACAAAAACGGAGATACGCGACAAAATGAAGCTCGACTGTTCACCCTTAACCATATTTGACTACCTGAAGCTGGACTGGCATTATGTAAGCTCTACCAATCGGATTCGATCTGCGGCTTCAAGGAAAACTGACTTCACTGGAATGTTCCAAAATTACTTATCTGGCAAAAACTCCATCTACTCTACGTAATCTATATGAATGGTCTTCCTTTGTTCAAAATGGTTTTAATTTGTTGATCAATGATAAACATGCTGTTCCTAACACCTCTTGAATTTGGCGACAAATCTAGCGATAAATTTAAATGACATGGCTATTTTGGTTACTTTTACCTTGAGTTATGGCTACTCTTCAAACACATCCAACGGTAACCCTGCTTGCTGCTAACGCTCGACAAGCTTGCTTTAACTGCGTTCAACCAAGGTATGTTCTTCGTTTAGTTACTGCTACGCACGCAAGGTCCCACTCAGATAATAGAGACGGGAAGGGGGGCTGAAGCTGGAAAACGGTTTTTCAGCGAAGGACATTCGGATGTTATCTAACCATGCACATCCAATATTCCTCGAGATGTACTTACAATAGTTGAGTTATGTGATCATATGATGTTTCTTCGAAGGGGAACATCGCCGACGACAAAGGACGAAGGATATACATTAAAAAAAAAAGCCGGGGAGGGGCGAAGCATGTAGGGAAGGGTGCTTCAGCTCCTCTAACGTGGAACTTGGGGGAGGGGCGAAGCATGCAATGTTGTTGTTGTTGTTGTAGTTGTTGTAGTTGTTGTTGTGGTTGTCGTTGTTGTTGTTGTGGTTGTTGTTGTTGTTGTTTTTGTGGTTGTCGTCGTTGTTGTTGTTGTTGTTGTTGTTGTTGTTGTTGTTGTTGTTGTTGTTGTTGTTGTTGTTGTTGTTGTTGTTGTTGTTGTTGTTGTTGTTGTTGTTGTTGTTGTTCTTCTTCTTCTTCTTCTTCTCTACATGCCCCGCCATGTAGGGAAGGGTGTTACAGCTCCACTAACGTCGTCGGCTATTGGTTAGGCTACCTGTTGCCTTCTTCATTTTTAGTGGACCGGTGGGGTGTAGTGGGATTTACCCAATTTTTGTGGTGCATACCTGTTTATGATGGACCGTCACCACACGACACACCGTGACGACATTAGACGCCGACAAACCGAGCCCCTACGGCGCGTCGCACCAGAAAGGTGCCGAGCGTCTTTGGCTCTCGCACAGTTCTCCTTCAAACGTGCGTAAACTATCCCAAGCTTGTACGCTGATGCTTCTTTGCTTCGCAGCATTGGAATGATGTTATTTCTTTCTTCTTTTTTTCACAAACGACTTCAGCTTCCATCGTCGTTAGCAACAAATTCTCACTTGGAGAGACAGTCCGCCAGCACGCAGTGCAGATTTCGGAGCGCGATTAGCTGTCTCCCACATAGACACCGTGAGCCATTCGCATAGCCTGACCAGCCTCAATGTTGCTCTAGAGAAGGTCATCTGCATATGGTAATGCTAATAATATCTCTAGCATCAGAACCACGCTTTAGCCTGCGTAACAGAGATAGAGAATAAAATTTAGTAAACAAGACATTAAGTGTATTAAGTCATTCATGGCCCTTCTTCCAGGGCCCCACTGCAGGCCACAGCGGCTCGCCAGGGCTCACCCAGGGTCACCAGGTGGGGAGGCGCAACTTGCCGATGTGACCCTGCGTGACAAGTGTAGCGCTAAACGCGCGGTTCCTCTGAGTGCGCGCTAACGTTTTGCAGCGTTGAAGACGAGCTCCGACCTCACTAAGGAGCGGTCATTGTTTCCAGTCACGCACTGGCGTCGCATTGTTTACGCCGGACGAGAAGAAAAAGGCTGCCGCTGCCGGCGGGACGACTTCCGGGACATGCACGCATGAGCGCTTGAACAACGTGCACGTATATGCACGCACGCCATGGCGCTATGGCCCGTGTTTTTCTCGGCCTGCTCTGTAAGCCTCATCTAAATGAAGCTCTGAAAAATTCCATAAACATAAAACAACGCATAATAAACCAGGGAAACCTATAAACGTAAAACAACATAACGGACTGTTTCCAACTTGACGCTCAATATGTCGTCGCGTCCCACTCGATCGTCGCCATGAACATCGGTACGTTCCACGTTCGCGTACCAACTATACGCGTCCTTCAGATGCTGGAGAGTAGCTTAATTATATTGAGAATGACGCTAAATAAATATGAGCTGGACGACGAACAGATGCGTGTACTATAACAAGGAAATATTATTTGTAGTTATTCATTAACACGTACTGTATGGTCCGAGTGCATTTGTACGGAAATATTGTTTACTGTTTATTGCTTGTCTCGCTATGCATATCCTTTCTATTGTAAAATTCTTACTCTCTAATAATATCTGGGGCTTTACGTGCCAAAACTACGATATGATTATGAGGAATGCCGCAGCGGAGGGCTCCGGAAAATTTTACCATCTGGTGTTCATCAACGTGCGCTGCACATTGCACAGTACACGGGCCTCCAGCGTTTCGCCTCCATCGAAATGAGACCTCCGCGACCGGGATCGAACCCACTACCTTGGAGTCAGCAGCCTATATGGCACCGTAACCGCTACACCACCGCGGCGGACAATTGTTACTCTCTGTTATTACTCCCATTTTATATACGTACCATGCTTTGTAGCTGTCGCGTTTACTGCCAGGTTGTGTGGGGAGACGGGGCTTGCGCAGCTGCCCTTGACGCAGCTTTTATCCTATCTTCTTCACCACACCTTGTGCATACCCTGTATTTGTTGGGGGAAATAAACACAAATCAATAATAATAACAATATCTGGGGCTTTACGTTCCAAAACCACGGTATGATTATGAGGGACTCCGTAGTGGAGGGCTCCGGCAATTTGGACAATCTGGTTTTCTTTAACGTGCACTGACACCGCACTGTACAGGGACTTCTAGCATTTAATGAACTCAAACAGAAACTCAAGACTGGTGGTGAAAGAACGCTGTGAGACAAGCTTCTCTCCCGACATCGGGGTCGGGTATCATTGCATTATGGTATAATCCTTCAGTAATACGCTTGTGACCCGATAATCCTATTGTCCAGTATTTCTACTGAGCAGCCACTTCGTTTATTTACGAAAAAAAAAATGGCTTGAGTTCAACGTTCAGAAAATCGATTCCCGAACTTCAGTGACGCAATATTACTATATGAAACTACGCTGCTCTGCATATTTAATTTGTTCATGTATACCTGGCGCTTCCTGTATAACATTTGGCTGTCTGCTCAATACATGCGTATGATTACGGGCGTCGAAGAAGTTCAAGTCCTTCCACGTCACAACAACAGCGGGATCGGAACTGGCGGTTTCTGAAAGCCGCTCTGTTCACTATTGTCACGGGGTAGCGATGGTGAAAAACGCAAAGCTCAAGATGGTAAAGCTTAAATTCTTTATTGGGCGTAGTCGTACCCAGAAAAAAAGTAGCGCACAAAGTGCAACCGATAGCGGCGAGCCCAATCGTCGGTCTTCGAATAATCTAATCGTCGGTGGAACACGTCCTCCTTTGAGGCGAAAGCCTTTAATGTCTCATGCTCACGTCCGTCCGTCCGTCCGTCCGTCCGTCCACCCATCGGCCCGTCGGTCCGTGTCCGTCCATCCGTCCGTCCATCCTTGTCCGTCCGTCCGTCCGTCGGTCCGTCCGTCCGTCAGTCCGTCCGTCCGTCGGTCCGTCCGTCCGACAAAACAAAAAAGACATGGCATAGTCAGTTGAATCGCCACAAGCTTTCGCCGAACACACTTTGGAATGTACAAAGTGTCCTTCAATTTTTTACACTGAGTGATCGGAAATTTCCGTGTTCTTGTTGGTGCACGTGTTAGCTCTAGAATACACTCGACTATTCGCGTCGTGCGCACACTCTTATCGGAACAGCCTAAAACATTCGAGAAGTTTCTCAAAACATTGCGGCACGGCCTGCGACGATCGGTGGTAACAGTTCTTATGGGTGAAGCCCAAACACATTAAAATAGATAAGCGCGCGTGGCAATATACTGTGAGTGCAAACCACTGGTACCATCTATCTGCATATATCATCAATGCAGGCCAGTAGCCAGATAATTTCTCTTCACCCCCCCCCCCCCCCTCTTGAAATTCTGATGGATGGGAGCGTTTACCGCAAATAAGGAATGAAAATATTCAAGGTCTACAGCAAGTGTCCCATCCCTCCCCCCGAAAACAAAAATATTCCTGCCTACGTGCCTGCGTCAAGGGCATGGTTTCATCTACCTCGTATGTCGAGCGCGGCTGGAATAAAGCGGTTCCCTATTATAAGTGTAAACTATATTCGTCAACAGCCAATTATATAGCCGGTGAACCATTATGAGTGATTTGAAAGCGGACCTCCACTTACTGCAATCCATCTCAATTCACTACCGTTATGAAACGCTGGTAACTGAGATCGGAAAACTCTCACTACCATGCACACTGTCGAAAGCGGTCACATAAACAAATTCAATTAAGCGACTTACGGGTCACCGCGACATCATCGTCAGCGAATTAGTCGACGAAGCTGCGTGTTATGCGAACGAGTCCAGTGGGCGTTTGTGACAACGTCAAGGACAGATGCAGCGCGGTAACTTCGCATGCTTGCTCGTCGCAGGACTTCGGGGCGCCGCAAAGCGCCGGAATGTACCAGCTCGTGACTACACTCACTTGACCTTTCATTGCGCACTTATAGCAAATCGCCAAATCTATCACGACGCCACGCTACATACTTTACTGTGTCGCTTGTGGTTGGGTGTCACCGAACGCCGAATATTTATGTATTATCGGCATGACAGACAGTGCATCTCTAATCGTTCGTGACTGCAACGATACTCTGCAACGTACACTCATTTACTGCGTTTCTATTAACAACGAAACGAAAACATTACGTGGAATTTTAAGTCTAGGGGACGACAGAACGTTCACTAAACAATAGGTACTATGGTCACAACCTCGATCGGTCACCCACGCTGTGGCCAAAAGAATAGTTTATGGGGTTTTGAGTCCCAAATCCACGATGTGATTATGAGAGACGCCGTAGTGAGGGCTTCAGATTAATTTCGACCGCCTCAGCTTCTTTAAAGTGCACCTAAATCCGAGCACACGGGCGTCTAGCATTTCACCTCCATCGAAATGTGGCCGCCATGTCGTCCGTTTTTAAGACGAAAACCTTAGATGGCTATGTTGGGGCTCCCTTCCGCGAGACTTACACGAGGCTCTGCGGGACTTTGCGAGACCTTATGTTCTCGCAAAGGTCTCGTAACGTCTCACAATTTCTCGCCGAGAACCCACGTGACATCGTCCTAGCGATGATGTCACACCATTACATCACTAAGCGACATCATTGCGACGTAACAGATCGCCAAAATTTGTGACGTCATCGGGACGTCATCACACAACATCGTCGCTTGGTCAAAGGCATAGTTTCATAGCACTACACTAGAAGGAAACGTGGCGCTAGTGTCTGTGGAAGCTGCAACGCGCATGGCACTTCAGCCAGCATTGGAATGACCAGCATTGGAATGGTTCTTTCGGCTCCGTGTGACTTCGTGTAGCCTGCATCCGCTTCGTCGCTAGACGCAGTACGGCAAAAGTTCAACAGCCCCACTTCACCGCGTTGACCCTTTTAGGCTGTCCGATTGAAATCAGCTCACGAGGTATACGTTCACAACGAACCATTCTTTTATCCGAAAAAAAAAGTCAAAACACCACAATAAACAAAGCCGGAGGCAGAGCGATAAACAAACGGAGCCAGAGCAAAACCACGTGAGGCGCCGAAAACTCGCAATGCCTCAGATCCCGGAGGGAGTGCAATACCAAGGCTACGTTCAAAGAGCTTTCAGGGGAACTGAAGGAAATATTTTAAAAAATCGACTGAGGAGAAAATGAGGACGACTTTCGCCTTCGAGTCGTCTTAGGCGAATTCATAAGGGACTGCGTGAATTTTAAAAATCACTTCGTTTGCTTCCCAGATACCACTGTTTCGAGTGACGCTTGTCACTCTGTCCCGTCCTTTTTCTATCGTGGGCAACGCAGGAAGAAAAGCTGTGCCTGGTGGGCGCCCGCTGCCTCCACGAGAACCACCCCGAGGTGATCGCGCGCCAGGCTCGGCTACTGCAGCGTCTGCAGGTGGACATGATCGGAGGTATATGTATAGGGAGGTTCTTGACAAGCGCCTGCTGCCCGAGCCGCGATTGCTCAAATAACAACTTACCAGTGAATGCTCTGGTATACCCAGAGAAATGGATTTAACGAGTACGACATACGAACAACGTAATATGAACTCACACTAGATGTATGCACTTCAATAAGATGGCACACTGGGCGAGTTGGTACTTTTCTGACAACTGAAAGGATGCATTGGGAAAGACGGCTTGCATTTATCGGAACCGCTCACCATGCATGAGCTGTTCACCTGACTTACGCTATGTGCGGAATTTCACGCATAAGCCAGTTATTTGAATAGATGTATATGCTTACATAAATGAATGTCTGTATGTCATTATACCGCAACGCATACGAAAGCAGCCGGGAAATACAAAAGTTACGTCGTGTAGAGTTGCTTTCATTCAAGAAGAATTCGTTGATTGGCTAGTTGGTACATGGCTTGATATATGCTGAGTATTTGCTGCGCTAAGAAACGAGGACAAAGGAGACACGAAAAGACACAGAATTGGGCTGACTTCCAACATGAGCGCATGTATAAATAAATTGGCTTCGTGCTTTTCAATAAATATCAGTTGGAAGTCAGCGCAAATATGTGTCGTTTGTATCTCATTTGTCCTCGTTTCTTAGCGCTGGAAATACTCAGTATATATCTTGCTTTCGTTATTGATTCGCATATCCTATAGGCTCGTGCAAGGGCCTCTTCGCAAACTTTACAGCCCAATTGACGAAGGAAAATATTCCAATGAAAAAGCAATCGCGTTCAGTAACACCGATGCCACTAGCATCGCTGCCCCTCATTTGTTTGTGGGTCCTCAGTGCGTCTCATGCAGTATCATCAGAAGTGATTGTGAAGGACATTAACGTAACAGAAACTTCCATATCTGTGGATACCACAGAAGGTAACGTTGTTCCCGTGCACGCTTTCAGAGCAAGCGTAAACAGTAGCGGCAGTGAAAGGGAGCATGAATAGCCAAGTGCGCGGCGTGCATAAATGAATCAACGGAGCTGTTTCGAAACGGGTAATATTTGATATCGTGGTGGTTAGAGGTCATGCGATAATACGTTGCATTTCATTCTCGTAGGCACAGAGATTTTTACCAATACGTTCAGTCCCTCATAAGGGTCATACCTGGCCCTTACACTAGTTCATACGTTATTAACGTCAGTTTATTGTAAAGGTAAAGGTGAAGCGATATAAGCTTAGCTGGTACTGACGTGGCGTTACATTTCTCACCATAGTGTAAAAGTGTTGCATTATGTTTAGATTGCCCATGCGCCTTTCTTTCGCAGGGATGCCAACTGATGACTATATCTACAGTATTTCAGTACTGACATGCTAGCACAACTCATTTTTTTTTTTCAGTGTTCAGAACGCCAACGCCAATAGACCGCTCATCGGTAGACTCCGTGCCGACGAGGAGAGCGGAGCCAATGCAGAGGCCATACCATGCCCTACTCACACAGTACCCTGTAAGTTTGTCTTTGAATGCGCAGTAGTATTTTTGCAGGGGCCGGACTTTTAGTAAGCAAGTGAGCTTAACTCATTCAATTTTCCTATATACAACACATTTCAACTCCTCTGGCGCTTAGTCCTCCTCCGGTGTGGCGTGCGAACGCTGCACCAGCTGGCCCAACTGGTCAAGTGGTTATACACTCCGCATGATTGTCACAGCCAACAACCAAATGCAGTATAACGTACGGCCTTGCACATTGCATGTCTTGCTTGATTTGCTACGCTACCACAAATACCTTGAATCAATAACCTTGAAAGAGAGAGAGAAGCAAGGACAGGCAGAGATGTTAACCAGAAATACGTCCAGTTTGCTACCCCGCACTGGGAGAAGGAACAAAGGGGAGAAAAGCGAGACAGAAGAGTGGGATGGGCCGAATCACAATCACGCTTGGACCGAACCTGCGACCTTCGAATAACGCGTCCGATGCTCTACCACTGAGCAACGGTGGCGGTCATCCCTCCGTCCACTTTATAGGGTATATATGTTCATTTAAACGTGGGAGCGTCAGTCAGCGCCGCCTGTTGCCATTGCGGCGAGTGTGGCACACTCTTTTTGCCTGTTTGGCGTCACGTAGCACGTGATCTTATTAAGAGCTGGCAGTTGACTAACAATCCCTCGCATACTACCTAAAGGCATCAAGTCCGCCAGAACGAGACCCTCGCTATGAATCAAGAAAATAAGTGTAAGTTTAAGGGCTCGTTTGCTTTGTTAAGCACAATATTAATGAGAACTCACAGATAATGATTAGAGACCGGATTATAGGAAAATGCCTATTTTATTCCTTGCGTTCCTATCGCGCCACTTTGATATATGAGCATGAATTAGAGGTTAAGAAGGGCTTTTATAGTGTTTTTATAGTGCCTATCAATGCCTATTTTCGGCGTTCATGCCTAAATGCCGATAAGTGCCTATAAATGCCTATTTTCAAAATCGGCGCCTATATGAACACTATTTAAGCACAAATTTCGTTTTCGAGTGCGCTTTGTGATCGTTATTCATGTCACAGGGCAAGATTGACCATTCCGAACTCTTCAAGGTTCAACCAAGTTCTCTAGTTCAACCAACCGTGGCTCCACAGAGGGAACAGGAGGTCCCTCTGTGGAGCCACGGAAGGAAGGAAGGAAAACATTTATTGTGAGAAAAAGGTTTGTGGTACGGGCCAGCTTAGTCCGGAAGTCCCATCTAGCAGTGCTGGCTGTCCTCAGTCCAGGACGCCACAGGCAATTGCCGCCCTGCGGGCCCTGTCGATCAAACTGATCTGATCGTCAAGGCTATCGCTGGCCAGCAACTCCTCCCACCGCTCCACACTCGCTTGGTCAATGACGGGCAGGCCGGGAATGGCCCGGCAGGTCCATGTAATGTGCATTAGTGTGGGTTTCTCAGAGCACCATGGGCAGCGCGCAGAGTATTCTGTGGGGTGCACTTTATTGAGAAAATGCAAGTTTGGGTAAGTTCCGGTCTGGATTAAGCGCCAGCTGACAGCTTCCTCCTTTGTGAGCTTCTTGTGGGGAAGGGAGTAGGTACGCCTGAGTCCTTTGTAATAATTGAGGATGGCCACGGAAAGGTGCAGAATGAATGCAAAACCGTGGAGAGCCGTCAGGGTAAAGGAGAGTGTGGATCAAGAGAAAGAAAAATGTCGTGTTCACGCGGCTTTTGTTTTGTTTGTAATTTACTTCTTAAAGGGCCCCTCACCAGGTCACAGAAGAAATTGTACTTTGACACTGGAAGCTGTTGCATGCCCAATGAAGAGCAGTGTACCACGATAATTTTTCAAATTGGTTGGTTACGAGCCACGACCATGATACGAAGAGGCAGACTTGAAACCCTTGCAATCGCCTTGTGTAGCCATCGCAAGCCTAATTCCTTTCCTGCCCTCTTCGGTATCGGAGCCGGAAGATCGCATGACGCATCCGCATCAGCACGTCATGTGCATGTAAGGTCACGTGCGCATGACGCGCCCGAGCAGTATGCCATCAATGTTGTGTCGTTTCGGCATTCTCGGTTGTGTATTGCCTGTTTTTGTGGGATGGATTCCTCAGTGCGCATATGTTTGGAGAGGCTGGCACGGGTCATGTATCCTTAACGCTATACACCGCATCGCGCACGTCTCCATTTGAAATTATCCTAATTTATGTAAAAATTTATTGTGCCTATATTTACGATTTTGGAGGCCTAAAACAGTGTTTTACCTGCCTATTTTTGGCGCCTAAAACATGGTTTTTCAGAGCCTATAAATCCGGCCTCTAATAATGATGCCAAGGAAAGTATAGGGGATGTTATTAGACGTAATTGTAATGTAAATGTGAAGAAAGAAAAGTGGACGAAAACATGACTTGCCACCGGCACGGACTGGTGGTAAGTCATCTTTTCGTCCACTTTTCTTTCTTCACATTTACATGACAACTACTTCTAATAACATTCCCTATACTTTCCTTGGCATCATTGCCTGTTAGTTCTCATTAATATTGTGTTTAACAAAGCAAACGAGCCCTTAAATTTACACTTCTTTCCTTTAAGCACACTTGGGGGAGCACAGCCAGTCTACAGGCGGTCCCACAAATCTGTTGATTTTAGTTATTGCAATAGCGCTTTAGTCGCCTTCTGCGACCTCGAAGCACTTGTCCACGGTCCTAGAATCTTGTTTACAGAAAATGGACTCGAGTCCTGTTGGTTCCAAAAGCATCCGGAGCGGGCATCGCTGGGCGTCATAGCGAGCGCAGCTGCAAGGGTTCGATTGTCTGTTCAGTTCCGCAGGAGTCGCATGTAGAGGTGTCCACCATGCCGATGCAAAACGAGTACGCCTTTGTGAATGCAACACCCAACCAAAGGCGGTAGCAGCGTCACATCCGAGCGGGAAATTTGCGATGGTAGCTGTGGCAATTCAGCGAAGGATGAAGTTGATATAGAATATATGAAGTGCTACGAAGGAGCTCGTGTTAGAGCAACATATTTTGTTGCGTCTTACTCCGTAAGGAAACCAAGTTGTCACCAATAAGACTTTGATTGGCCTCGTTGCTTTTTCCCCCAAGACAATGCCTTCCTCTTTGTAACAGTTTCTGTGAAGGTATTGATTATGTCTATCACGTCCTCTTTAATGTTGACGACAATTTCTGATGAAATTCAACCTGCCTCAAGTAGAAAGAGGCCTTCCATAGCTAGTTACCGTGCTATGTCCGCTTACGGCTGGCCGGTGCCGATCAAGTGATGTCTGATGCTGGCTATAGCTTTGGCCAATGTGCGTTAACGCTCGGCTAATGTCGGCTAATGTGCCTGTGTGCTGTTCTCCATTTAATCTCAGTCCAATAATTGGGTTTCTGGACGAATATTTTTGTACCTGTATAATTGGTTTAAACTCAACGCAAGTAGAGAAACCAAAATCCCGTCCTTTCACAGGTTCATCGATACGGCCCCAGGTCGAACGTGCGAGCCGCCGCCGGAACCCCGGCCACCGGCGTGAGCGGCAGCAGCGTCGGCGGTGGGTCGGACACGTCGGCCGGCGGCGTCGGTTCGTCGACAGACCCGCGACGCATATCCTTTTCGTCGACCTCGACGACGGTCAACTCGCGCAGCCACAGCGTGCTCCGCGCCTCCCAGCAACGGCAGCTGCAGGCGCGCCGGCCGCACGCGACCACCGCCACCACGACGTCAGCGGCGGCCAGCCGTAGCCACGCGAGACAGTCGCAGCCACAATCCGGGCCAAGACAGCCGACTGGCTCCTCCGCGAGGAAGACGGCGGAAGAACGCGTCAACCGCTTCGTCAACACTTCGCGCGAAGGGAACACCTCGAAACGATGACTAGGCGGAGGACGAGCCGCGTTGCTCGGTGTCGTTCACCTCTGGAAGAGAGCGTTCGGAACCAATGCGGCTGCTGTTGCCGTAAGAAGCGAGGTCCGATGCTGGTCGTCCTGGGAATGTGCGGAACATCGTCTCTAGAAGTTCTGCAGACAAACACAAGCGTTTGCTGCGGACGTACAGGGTCCGTTAAATGCTTCCAGGCCACTATCCCGTGTACTTCTATGGCAGCGTGGCCTGGGAACTTTTGACGGGACCCTGTGCATTGTAGTTTATAACAGTGGCATGACGGGAGAGAGATAACGCGTGTTCATGATCATACAAATAAAAACATTAACGCGATAACATAATGAAACGAGAATATCACGGAGTGCTCGGGAGACAGGCCCGTAGCCAGGAATTTTTTTCGGGGGGGGGGGGGGGGGGCACTTGTTGAGGGCTTTGAAAAACACATATTTTCATTATTTTTTCGCGGTAAAACACCCCCTTCAACCGAATTTCGGGGGGAGGGCCTAGCCCCCTCCCCCCCCCCCCCCTGGCTACGGGCCTGGCTCGAGAGCATACCTTCGTCACGAAAAAAGAAAAAAAATTTAAGTCGTATGCGATTGCTATACAAATAAAAAAAAAAGACACGAGTTAAGGGGAAGATGGAGGCATGAAGTGATGAGAAATTGCTGAACAGGGAACGTTGCCTGTTCAACAAGTTCGCACCTTAATCTATACTGTTATATAACTGATGGTGTTGATAGTAAATCGTGTAAACGCATTTGTTGTTTCTATAGCTAAGCATATATGTCAGCATCTATTTTATAAAGTAAGCTTCGTTAGTAGACCTCCATTACTTTTCTTTCTCACGTTGAATCACTCTTCGTGGTGTTCGCAATACTATTGAAGAGTGTAATGCCTTCTTCTTTCACAATTCAGTAGCCTTGTGCATAACGATATATGCTATTATTGAAAGCAAGATCGCTTTCGAGACGTGAACTCATGTACCCCTACGCCGTTAATATTTCGTGAGCACTCAAAATGGATCAAGTTACAGTGGAAGTTGCACGTGGACTTCTCCCCTAAGCTGCTCGCACAAGAAATAAACACCATGCGGAAACGATCATCAGGCACCAAGGCGTTTTGTAATTATATCAGCTGTGGCAATTAGCTGTACCGATTCTTTTGAACGGTTGGATTAGTTTCACTTGTTCCAGCTATAACTACTGTAGATATCTTTTACATCCAACACACATGTTGGAATCTACCAGGTGCTACAGCGTTCTTTATATAGTTCCCATTAATCATCTCACCTTATCAATCATGGCTACCGTGTCCATAACATGCGTTTATGCATCGAAAACCAATTATGAGCTTTTCTCTCTCCTTTACCTAGAAGAGTATATATCATTACTAAAAAGACTCTGTCTACTAGCAGGCAATTACTCCTAAGCATTCGCCGCTGTCTTCAGGGTTTAAGTTGTTCATAAATAGATATTGACCAGGAAGAGGAAAAGCAGGATGGCCAACAAGGCACGCGTCCTATTTGCTACCCTACATAGGGGAAAGGGTTGAGGGTTCTTCGTAAAGATGGTCGTAAAAATTACGGTAATGGGGCGTCCGAGTTTTAGGGAATAACGTCAAGCGGTTGAGGGTTTTACGGAGTAACGTCAGCTTTTACCGTACATTACCATTAACTGGTCTGTTGAATGCCTTCACAAGGAACGTGCTTCTGATTTACGTACCATGGACCGGTCTGGAGAGGCACATGTAGAGCGGAACGCCCGCGCGCCCCTCCAGTCCGGCCATGCCTGTACCACGGCCGCTCGATATTTTTTTTTATCGAGCGGCCATGCCTGTACATACCAACCAAAACCAAACTACCGTTAACTCGCGGTCGGACAGACCTTCAACTTTCAAGATTTTAAATTATCGATGTCTAAATGAACGAACACGGCGCAGGAGCTGCCACTAAACGCTTCGGCATCTGTAATAGAGCATTTTAGAGTTGCCATATACTTCAGAGGAACCATTACAAACCCGTGTCAACTGCTATATCCCCTTGCAAGCGTGAAATGAAGTTTAAGCTACTGCGTTCGTGCTTACACATGATGTCATCGGTATCAACCATGCAGCCCGCTTGGCGACTATTGAAACTTACTGCGCACTTTCCTGTAGCTTATCTTGCATGTGCAGCTCTTGAACTACACAGAAAAAAAAAAGACATGGAGCGAGAGTGGACAGCACCTTATACGTTATCACCTTCACATATGGCACTGCAGCCTGCAGCTCTCGATTCATATACATATTCCGGCGTGCTTTTCACACGATTCGTGTGGTAATTAAGAATTCGATCTTCTGATGAGTTTCTAAGTAAGGGTACGGAAAACATACGGAAAGGTTGCGCTGCATGTGCAACATCCGTATCGGTAATCTGGTTCCCGACCTTCACTTCGCCACTTGTGACGCCAGACAGTTGTGAAGTCACATTAATTCGGGCATCGAATGCAACGATTATATTTTTCTCGTAATTACAAGTGTTTGTTGATTAGCGGCAGGACTTTGTTACAAATAGTAGCATACTGGCTAGTGAAACCAATAGGGTTCCTGTTCTTACAGACCATATTATTGTATATGCAAACTTTTATTTATTTATTTATGTTTTTTTTTTGCCTGTGTGTGTGAAAGTGAGCCCCGATTCTTCAAATTTTCTCCTTGTGCTTTTTCCTGTGTCCTAATCGCAATTTTATCTATGCTTCAACAAATGCAACTCCCCTGATTTCTATAACTGGTATTGTTCACTTTCTGAGTGACTGTTCGGCGCGAATGCGCAGAATTTTAGCGGATATGTGAAGACATTTCGAGCGCTGTCCTCACTAGTTCGTTTCAAGGAAAAGAAAATGCCGACACCGGCAAAGTGTACCGTACGCCAGCACCTCACTTCACCAGCGAGAGATGGGCGCTGATTACAAAGTCGTTGAAGAGAGCACCCGCAATTCGAAATAGTGGTAACGTCGTGAAGACAATTACACAAGTTGGACAAGCTTTCATCTGCACGCAGAAACTGTCGTCGATGCACTGTACTTTTCTGGTGGAGCAGACTTCTTTTCTTGTGCGATTAACGCAATCCCGCAATCAAAAAAAAACAAGAAGTGTGAGTGCAGTGCGCAAATGTATCGTGTTCGTTGTGCTGAATTCTCTTCACATGCCTGCATACAAGAACTATGTCATATGTTTCAACAGCACTTTTAATACTGACTGCAGTCAGTTCAGCGTCGATATATTTAACACAGGCCCGAAAGCATAAGTAAATGACAACACAATGACCGTGACAATGACAATAAATGACAGCTTTAAATAAGGAAATATTTACTCGGTGATTTCATGTGCTCAGTTTCTTGTCCCTACCGGAAAAGAGCGTTGCACTTGCCGGGCAAAAGAGTCTTATTTATGCCTGCACCAGGGTTCCAAAGGATCGCTTTCAGAATTATTCCGCAAAACATGGTTTCCATAGAAACTTCAAACGGTCTCGCCGTGGCTGCTATATATGCAGTGCTTGTTACGATAATATTATAAATACCTCCATAGCTCGTATTTTATATATATATATATAAAGCAACGTAACCGCTTTCCTCTATAATACCTAGAGCCCGGAAAGTATCACTAAAATAAAACTAAAGCAGCCGCCACCATGAAAATATTATAATTTCGTGGTTTCAGCATGAGCGCCAGATGGTTGGCAATACTTGGTGTACACAATAAAAAGAAGTTATTTTCCCGCGGGACCGGATGCGGTTGCAGCTGAGTGCCTCACATTCTAAGAAGTGTTGAAAAAAAAAAAAACTAAGATTGCCGCGTGGTTGATGCTAACATACAATTAATTTATTTCCACTTAGTCATCTTGGCTCACCTGCTCTTTAAAAATGCTTGTGTCGTACCTGTGTAACCGTAAAGAAAACACCACCTTATACACATTCACACGCATTAAAAACAAAGGTGGAATGACGTAGGTGTTTTTAGAAAAGGTGGCTCTCTTACAATAAGGGACATCCTGAGAAAAAAGAGTCGGTTGTTATCTCAAGGTCGAGAAAAGAGGGAGGACTCTAATTAACCTCTTCGTTGTATATTATGAATGTTAATAAATGCTTGTGATAAACACATGTCGGCATTATGTGAGTGTGCTTTCTGCGTTGTTTGGGAAGATTTCCTCTTATGCAGGTAAGTTTATTTAGCGAGGCAGTGTCATACAGGGCAACAGATGCATTAACTCTGAAAATACCAGGAATACTCGGAACCGCTTTTGACTCGCGCGTTCTAACGTATTTCGGTTGATCCGTTGGGACGGCGTTTGTACACGAATTTGTTGACAGCGTTCGCCAGCTGGAGTCAGTCTTTTTTATGTTTCAAGTGGCGGCAGGCGGTTGTGAAACCGAGAGACTCAGTAACAAGCGTTCAAACGGGCCATTCGTCCCCAGTGAAGCGTAAAGGTGTCTTCACTGTGTTGTGGGCAGACGGGCGATGTGGACGGCTTTCTAGCAGCACTTGCACGTACAGAAGCCGATGGTCCAGTCTTCAAAGTAATGTGAAACGAAAGAGTACAGTGTTTCTGAAGCCATACAAGAAATTTACTACGGTGAATTCTGGCGTTGGGAATTATGCATGCTAATGCGCCTATTTATGTAATCTTCGCAGGATAACGCGTAGGTTGGCGAGTTGGTTTGGGTTCATGAATTATGGTAAACAGCGCTAGCAACGAATACACGAGGAACTAGAAGAACAAACAAGACATGCGCTGTATTATCAGCGTTCCTTATATGCAGCCTGCATCGTTCACGCAAATAGTCACACATGTGGGATATATAAGATTGTGTAATTTTCGTGCTCGTGGCTTGAAGCATTCTTGTGACGTACGTCATTTATTACGCCTTGTCCTTCTGAAGTTCCAGACCCTCATAGTTTTCCAAGGAAGGCAAGACACTTTGTCTGGTTTACGCCCGCATTCACTACGATTTCTTGCATTCATGACTCAACACTGAAGGTGGCCAATTTGCGAAGTCGCAGAGCCACTTGAACGCCAGAAGAACGAAGTTTTAGGCAAATTCGTGCATACTGCCCATCATACCCTCTGCTTGCTGGCCATGCAGCCACATGCTACCAGCGACGGCAGATACTAGCGGCAGGTTTTCGCTGAAGTTGATTCTCCAATAGCAAACTCTGTAGATGGCTTGCGCTGTTTGTAAAAGTCAGCGCGAACAGGACGAAGCACGAGACGAGAAGGACACAGTACGAGTGCTGTCTAACAACTGAAGTTTATTGAAACAAAAAAACGAACACAACGAAAACCAACACCATGCGTGCACAGGAAGTTTAGGTCACGCGAAAGAAATTGTTAAGCGTGAGTACCTCGCAATCTAGCAAACAAATAGACGGTTCAGATATGCAATCATCACCCTTCACTTTGATGAAGAACGCTTCCGCGAGTTCACGAGCCCTTTTGTCCTTGTGCTTCAACATGAGGACTGTATTATTGAAAAAACGGGGTCACACCCACATGATCTGGCAATGTGCTGAAAGATGTGACGTCGGCGATCTCTTTAACCCCTTTGAGGCGCCACTTGTGAAAAACTGTCTGTAAATCTGTCAAATTGATACAGCGTTATTTCAAGGCACGCGATATTCTGTTGCAACAAAAATAATGTCATAATATCTTAATTTATGCGTGGTATTGCAACTAATCCCAATTAAGATGTAACTATAAATATCTACTTGTTATGAAGTCATTCATGCTCTGTTTCGGCATAAATAGAATGTAATCTCAGTATAGAAATACAATGACATTTCATTTCTGGTTATGTAAATTTTGAAAAGAAAAGTTATACTTTTCACATGGCTCGCAGGAAGCGGCACGTCGAACGACTCGTTGAACGTGGTAGTGCCTTCAGCGAAGAGATCATATGGAACAGGACACTTCAAAATGAAGTTAAATGAAGACAAACTTGATATGCGGGCGGTTCAATTCATCCAAAGCTTGATATATCTTGATCTTTCTTAGACCCTAGTTGATACAAATAACAAAATCAAGTGGTGTACACAATTGTGTACATAGCGCCTCAAAAGGTTAAGGTATTTTTGTGCTGGAGGAAGTCTTTCCAGCTCGTTTTCACTGACGTCACTGAAACAACCGTGCCGGAGAACCAACATGGCAGGATGCGAAGTGTGTGATGCCCTTTATCTTATCAATACATCGCAAGCAGCTCCTATCGTTATTCAAGCCCTGAGGCAAAAACGTTCCAGTGGCGTCGTTATCCCACGTTGAAGCAGTTTAACCGTCACGTGGTCATGCTGCCTTTACGTCATCAAAACCACCATGTTGGAGCACCAGTACATTACGGCCCTGCGCCCCCTCGCAGCCGTGGTCTAGTGGTTACGGTGCTCGACTGCTGACCCGAAGGTCACGGGATCGAATCCCGGCCGCGGCGGCCGCATTTCGACGGAGGCGAAATGATAGAGGCCCGTATAATTAGATTTAGGTGCATGTTAAAGAACCCCAGGTGGTCGAAATTTCCGGAGCCCTCCACTACGGCGTCCCTCATAATCATATCGTGGTTTTGGGACGTAAAATCCAAGGAATTATTATTATTATTATTATTATTATTATTATTATTATTATTATTATTATTATTATTAAGAAGCTGCGTCCATGACGTCCCATGCAGGCTATCAATATATGCCTCAAGTAGGCTGCTTCCGCATCGCCAACATTAAAGGCTAAGCACCTCATTGCACTGTAGTTGTCACCGCATGCAGTGCCAGAAGCGATCGACGGAAAGACCTCGCCGGTGTTTGTGTACAAGGCCGATCCACGACGTCTGATGCAGAAAATCCACAGCGCGAGCGTAACTTCACGCACGGCGACTGTAAATAGATACAGGACCGCTACCGGACATCGGCGCGAGTTCAGAGGACGAACGAATCGAATCGACCGACGTGAGCGGCGCGTTTTCTTCGCCGCTTTTGAGTGGGCTGCGGTGCGCGGGCGTTTCATGCAAGCGCCGTGAGCATCATCTTCGCGGTGAGCCAGCTGCTCGGTATATATATATAGTAGGTCTGTGAGCCGGTGGCTGAGGTTTTTCGACACTAACTCGGCGCTGTATTGAAACGGTGAATACGTCCGCTTCTGCCGAAAAGAACATGAACGAAACGTGACGACAGCTGCTGCCACCTTATATAAGGAGCATTTCGAGAATCCAGAGTTGTTCAATCATGCCGGTTGCGAAACTCCATTCCGAAAACCGGACATCTGACGGACAAATCTGCGGAGCGTCTTCTTTGTACTAATGGGGCGATGACCGCAATGCTCACTTCTCGATTCAGCCTGATGCCTTCGCCCACCTGAATTTAGAAATTTCCATAAATTTATTTAACTTTTGTACGTTTTACAGCAGAGTAACTGTGGCTTCCGTGCTCTCTCGTTTTTGTCCTTTCTCCCTTCAATGGGATACGCAGCCGGCCCCTGGATACAGCCTTGTCTGTCAGGTAACAACACAATATCGTTGGAACGAAAGATACCAGGGAGCTACTGCGATATCACCACGCCGACTCGTCTGTATGAAAGATTCAAATACTGTATTTCGTCAATCCTCACCATGTACATCATCAAAAACAACAGGTATAAAGGAAGCACCTGTATCAGGCCCTTGCTTTTACCAACGTTCTGCTTGTTATTTATTCCTTCCCGTTCTACCCTGAGTATTTCCTCGGCACATCTCTCTCTAAAGCTCCCTTCAGTCGTCACTTATGTCAGCTTCTTTCAATAAAGTGCCTCTATTAAAGTCATCATACGCATCATCGTTGTGTAAAGACGTTTATTTGACTCGGCGACAGTCAAGGCAGAGCACGGACTCCCAGCTCGAGCGGCGTTCTATCAGAAATATGCCGAAGAGGACTACCCACTAGAAGGCGCTGGAGAGGGAGACCCATAACACAGTTTTAGGGCTTCACTACAGTTGTCTCAAAAGACCACGTAAAAATGTCTGTTATATATATATATATATATATATATATATATATATATATATATATATATATATATATATTTTTTTTTTTTTTTTTCTGTGCACGGCTTAAAAACAGAAGGTTACCGCCTTACCACCTGTGCCCATTCGAAATTCTGGAATTCTCTCAGAACACCATTACGTTTTGTAAGAACTGATGTCGTTGAGAGCGGGACGAAGTCGAGTACTGAAAGACTACGAAACTCGTGTCTTCGTTGGCTAACATTGCCCAATAAAAGGCAGGATGGTGTCTCTTCGATAACCTTAATTAATTCATTTAAAAAAACGATTCATAAGCGCTTGTCGCAGAATTCTCTTAAAAGTGGGTGCCTGAAGCTTGCTTGAAAACATCGAGAACGAATTCGGGTAAGCTCGGTCTAGTTTCTTCGGTTCCCCGTCGTGCGTTAGCTCTAAGCAGAATACACACAGAAGAAACGAACACAGGACAAGAAGACAAGGGGACGAGCGCTAGCGCTCGTCCAGACTAGCGCCCGTTCCGTCGTCTTCTTTTCCTGTGTTCGTTTCTGCGTTGTGATGACCAACCCAGTGCCTCCTCAGTGATGACCAACCAAGTGCCTTCTATGCCTTCTGAAGTGCGATAGCTCCCTACAGCGCCCACTCTTCCGTTGAAACCTTTGCTCCGGTATTGCACCCAAGTCACCCTTTTCAGCTGTTTTCTCCTACTTTCCTCTTCGAATTCTCAGCGCAAACGAGGCCGGATAAAGACTGCGATCACAGCTGTGAACGTGGACAATAAGGGTTATCGAAACCCGGTGGGCAGGACACGATCGCCATACCCGAGGAGACGATGGTCGCACGTACTGCGATTAAAAAACAGAAGAAAAGCGCAGACTGCTTGCGATACACAAAAACTCGAAAAGGTCACGACATATTAAACGCTGGGGAGGCGAAACGTGAGGCATGCGAGCGCAACCCCCCCTGTATAATAACGCACCCGTAGACAAGGCATGCGAGAACGTTCTCTTGGGGCGGATGCAAACGCCTTCTTCACGGATGTGCCATTGACCTCAGACCCGCCCTGAAGTTGGCCGAGAAGTATGGGGCACATCACACGGATGACTCCGCCGCTTCACTTTCTACAATTTTTTTTTTCGTTTCTCTCTTTTGCATTGGTGCATTTGCGTCCTCCCTCCCTTTCGCCAGAGGTGCACACAATGAGCGTTGGCTGTTCCGTGAAATTTATTGAGAGTGAGACGCTTGCCCGCATTCGATGTGGCCTTAATGCCTACTCAGCGGCTCGGCGAGGATTCCCAGTCACGCGCGCGTGTTTCTTCTGGCGTCGACCGAGGGTTCCTTTGAAAGTTTTATTTCGAATATCTCACAAGGTGCCCGGATGCAGGGGCCGTATACGGGCTCAAAGCTTTTTTTCCACGTATTCTGCACAGCGTTCGCCGATACAGATTGCGCTCACGAGCGTATAGCCAGACGCCTGCTATCGCGGACAGCAGGTCTGCTTGTGGCAACCGAACCAGCAGGGTGGCTCGCTTCACTGACACGGTGATAAGAGGTGGGTGCCGGAACCCCGTTTTTTCGGGTGCCCCCCACGACCGTTCATCATCAAAAGAGCACGAGGCGTTATCATCCGCTTGGCGATTCCGGAAAGAGTCGCCGGTTTTCTGAGAAGGTTTCAAATCCGTGAGAAAGTGAGCGAGTGAGTGAAAAGAAGAGAGAGAGAGAAGCAGACGACAAACGAGAGTCTGTAGCAGACGGCCCGCTTGCAGTTGTAGCAGACGACGAACACGCAACGTACACAACCCGTAGAAGATCTACGCGGCGTATTTGTCGACATCGCGGGTTGAGCCACCGCGAGCACAGCTGGCGCGATATGTCGTGTGGTGCTGGTGGGGAGTGATGATCACACGCTGAGAGGCGTTACCCCCTCCGAGAGGGGTTCGACCCCCCCTGTTCCCCTCCTAGGAAGGGGGGGAGCGAAACCAACGTCGACGGTGGCACCTCGGCCGCATCCAGGTGTGCGCCCTTTCTCCAAGGACGTATACAGGAGGATCTTGAGAGCGGTTGCGTCGGTACTCGGCGGTGGTGCTTCTTTCCTTCACCCTCGTCGCGTCTTCTCCTTCCTCCGTTGGGGTCCTGGGCCAAAGACAACAGGCAAAAAGAAACTTCTCAGCGGGTCTTCGCTCCCCTCTCTCCGTCTCTGCGACGCCCTCTCCCACAAAGCCGTACTTTCTTTTTCGTTTCATTCCGGCCAGCGCGGGAGCAACCCGACTGCCGCTAGACTCAAGCAGAGCCGTTTGCCGGCCTGCAGCCGAGTGCGGTCGCGTCTGTATCGGAAGCAAGAAGCATGTCTACCGGATTCGCTTCCAATATCCTCGCCTGCGTCGCGTTCTTGCTCCTCACTCATCATGCGGCGCGAGGTAAGTCTCCGTCTACTCCTTTGTACAGACGTTTACGCGACTGAACATTCTCGTAGGAACATTCCGGTACTGTGTAACGCGTAGTTACTTTTACCGTTGTACGGACGAGCTGTGTAGTGCGCGAAGACCGGCGTGAAGCGTGGTTCTCTGCAATTCTGGTCGTTCACACAACCGTAGATTTGATTTGCAAGACCTGAAAGTGGCGGGAATAGCCAGTGGGTGAGGTACTACTTGAGAAATAACCTCCGTTCGCTAGAAATCGTTTGTCTGTCATCTACATGCGGAAGACAAAGAGTTATGCAAACAAGTTTTGACAGTACGTTCGCAAATCCTGTAACTTCTGAATCCTGTAATTTCTGCGCCTGTTCTGATGTTTGCAGTTGGACATTCAATGGACTGTGCACCCTCTACACATTAATTTTCGCATCCTGAGTCCACAATTTTCTTTTTATAAATGCGCACGTAGTTAAGGCAGATACATTTGAAATTTACCGTCTAGCGGTATAATACCTAGAGCTTATAGTTGAAAATTATAGATACCATCTTGAAACCCGGTGCGAGAAACCGCACGTATCTGGCGAGCCATATTGTTTTGCAGAAATTTCCCAGTCGTCGCAGGCTAGAAAAGCGAATAGGTTATTTCTACAGTTTTTAAAATCGACCGGACCTTAATGCGGGGACACATTTTCCACGCCGGTACCACTTTCCTTTCTGTTCTTTGGTTTTATCCAGGGGCGGCGCTAGCGAGGGGTATGGGGGGGGCTGGAGCCCCCCCCCCCCCCAGAATTTTCGCCTGCGTCGACGGTGGCACCTCGGCCCCCCCTATGCCCCCCCCCCCCCCCAAGATCAAACATAGCCAAAAGATAATGCATGAGTTAGCCGCCTTCCTGCCCCCCTGGACGAACTGACTTGTCGTGGGTGCCCCCCCCCCAGTGAAAAAATCCTGGCGCCGCCCCTGGTTTTATCCCTTAATCTCTTTCACCCAGAAGTGGGTAGCAAACCGGACTCGCGTCTGATAGACCTCGAAGCCTTTACTTTCCTCATCCGTACCCACCTCTCTCCCTGCATGAGTATGTTTTTTTTTTTCTTCTTTTAAGCACGTATAGTGTTTAGGATGTCTCGGGGTCTTTTTTATACACGGAATCTACTCCTTCTCGTATAAAAATTAAAATACAAGAACAAAATGACATCGCGCTAAAGAAAACTATGTGGCAATGAAAAAAAACCAAACGTTGAAATATGCTCAACACTCGACCTTAACTGGCGTCATTGTATGTTGGTTTCATTAGGTTGTGTCTAACAAAGAAAACGAGTACTTGATCAATAAACCTTTGTTAAGTCACAAAAATACCACTATGGAAGTACCACTAAAATAATAATACACGGAACAAGAAACATTCATTATTAATTAGATGCGTCACACTTGGCTTTCCTTTATAGAACGAACTGTTACCTCAGATAAGAGCGTATTACCGACACTACAGGTTTACTCCCTCATAAGCAGTACCATGTGCCGAATATATTTCCCTCAGCTTCACCAACATTTTAAAATATGTCCTATAGAAGTGAATCTCACCTTGATGTTGCACTTTCATTGTCCATAGAGGTAACAAGTAGATAAAGAGTAATTTGCGCAATTTTAGCGTAATAACCAAACCACGGTAATTAACTCTTCTAATATTTTATCTTTGATGGCTGAAACTCCTTGATTTTTTTTTCTCTTTTCTTTTTTTTTTTTTTTTTTGAGAGAGCCCGTTCTTGGTACAACCTAATGGAGCGAAGAAAATTTTATTGTACAGGATACTTGAGCAGGTATTAACGCGACAGCGTTAAAGAGCTCGTTTCGCAGAAATTCCGGCGTCGGCGTCGGCGTCGTTGGTTGTGAGCGAAAAATCATCATCGTGTCCGTGACCGAAAAATCGAGAAAGATGCAAATAAAATAAATAATAAAAATTTTCGGGTCCGAGTGAGGATCGAACCCTAGTCGTCTGCGTGGCAAGCAGGTGTTCTACCACACAGCCATGCCTCTGCTTGGATATACTGTGAAAATAACTTCCTCTGCTTGGAAATGCAGTGAAAATAACTTCCATGCTTCGCAAACGCAAGCGTCCTTTATATAGGCGTCGCAATATAACATGTAATATCCCAGGAATATTGCGTGGTACAAGCGTACATTGCCATCGGGCGTCAGAATATGTGACTATCATAACGATTCCATAGTTTAAAGCCAGCCACCCATTACAAACGGCACACACCTTACTGCGCGTATTCCCTTAACACCACGTAGTGGGTGCATACCAAGTTCGAAAACATTCCCCACATTTGCCGCGCATAATTTCTCCTGGTTTAAAGCATACTACCCATTACATAGTATGCACTAAGTGATTGAAGTACGCAGTAGGGACGGGATATCGCTATCGCGTTCAACTCTTAAAGGCGAAGCTTAAGGGGTCCCCCAATTTTTTTTTCCAGAGTAAGGCATCACGCTTCCTATTATCTCACTACCATCGCACTAGCAGTGTCACTTCAATGAAACGCACCCTTTCCTTGCCGTCTCCGGAATCACGCCGGAAAAGCGTCTGTTCTCATTCTTTTACATAAGATATTCAATCATACAGTTTTTAAAAGATCCCTTCGTTACGACTCCATCTTATCGCTCAGCCCATTTAGACCGTCACCATAAGTTACACGTCATTAGTTGCCGCACAAACACTTTTTATTGTTCCTTTGTCCCCCGCACGTTCAAAGACTGGATCCACCTTCCCTGCAACATCGTTTCCATTTCGGGTCATAACTTCTTTTCTTCCATCGTACACAATTATTTACTTGATGACGCGTAAAGTGTATATTGTGTATTTCTTTTTTTTTTAATTTTGTTTGCTGTGCATTTCTCGCCGAACCTACATTTGAATTCAGTTGAAATCAGTTTAATATCGTATCTTCATATGTATTGTAGCAGTTATTAATTTTATGTTATTTTTGTTCGCTTTTCTTTTTTTTTTTTTTTTTGTGAATACCCCTCCCCTCTGTAAAACCTTGTGCGTTTGAGGGTAAAATTAAACTAAATGAAGTGAAATTTGAACACCCGCTGAAAGCGCGACTTGTACACCCCCTTTTTTTTTTTTTTTCATTTATGCACATCTTATTGCGTTCCAGCTATATCTCATATTCATCTCCCGGTTAACTTCCGCGCCTTTTGAACTTCGTGCACTTCTCTATCTCTGCAGCAAACAGAAGTATAGTGCTCTCTCCCATTCGCCGTTAATTCCTTTTGTCGTGCAGCCGTGCCAACGACAACACTGGGGCCACCGACGGATGGCAACGTTCGTCCACACCACGACAGTGTCGGCAGCAGCGAAGGTGAGTGGCTGAGAACGGGCGCGCGATTTTTCTTCGCACACGGCAGTTTTGCGCCCACCGTCCCGTGATACACGATATCGCAAAGCAAATCAAAGTTACGCCGAGTCCCTTTCCAGATGCCATTGCAAAGGGGTATCCGTCGTTAGACGTGTCGATAAGAATAGCTCGTTAATGTAGCTTGTAATACAATAATTTTTGGGGTTGTACCTATCAAAACCACGATATGATTATGAGGGACGCCGTAGTGGAGGGCTCTGGAAATTTAGACCATCTGGTGTTCTTTAACGTGCACCTAAAGGTAAGCAGACGGGCCTCTAGCATTTCGCCTCCATCGAAATGCGGGGATTCGTTCCCGCGACCTTCGGGTCAGCAGTAGAGCACCATAATCGCGCGCGCACACACACACACACACACACACACACACACACACACACACACACACACACACACACACACACACACACACACACACACACACACACACACACGCACGCACGCACGCACACACACACACACACACACGCACACGCACACACACACACACACACACACGCACACACACGTGTGTGTGTGCATGTCTCTCGTACAACATGAGCTATTTAAGCACGAAGGTCTATCGCGTACCTTTGTACTTGCGATATTACATTTCATTCTGCTGAATATTGAGACCCCCACCACACTTACATTCCCGATTTGTAAAGCCTTTCATTGGGCCTTTAATTAGGGACCAGTAAATCAAAAGGAAGTTCACAGCAGCTTGAATATATCAGCTTACAGAGTCTATACATTGTATATAATTCAGGTAGTGATTTCTGCCTTACGGCCATCTTTTCACTCCACTAGAAAAAGAGATAGAGAACAGGGAAGTCACGAGGAAAAGGAAGCGATCTTAACCAGTCTGAGCCTGGCCGGCAACCCTGGTCTAGTTAAAAGGAAGGTGAGCTGTAGTATGAGAAGGAGGGGGAGAGAAATTTGCTCTTTGCACAGACGTACGCGCATAAACAAGTGTTTTGTCTGCAGCATGCTTGCGGGCAGTACAATGGGACAAAGAGAGAGAGAGAGGGAAATATTTTAATGAATAGCTGGAGTTGTTTGTCTGGCTTTTCGCCTGACATGCTACTCCAGGGGCTGGGTGATGATTATGATATATACACTGATAGACACATAACACATACAGCCACACACACGTAGACTACACTATTTACAAAGTTTCATTCAGGCTCGTGGCCCGCAAGGAAAGTCAGCAGCGCTTTCGTGGCGCGTAACGCACTGGAGCTGGTTTACCATGGGCCCAGAATATGTTTTAACTCCAAGTTCGAGTCCCGTTGAAGATTTAAGGCCGCCTTCAATGGGACAAAGAATGGTTCCCTTTGTTCTATGCATACAACCCGTTTAAGGACCCCAAAGTCGGCTTTCATGCGCCAGCTATAGATATATAAAACATGGCCGAAGTGCTTACCAGTTGAGCTGCAGTTAAATGTTAGAAACACTCCGTTGTATAACAAGATATCTGGTGCTATGAAAACGTAGCGCACGAATGCAAACGCAATATCCGCAAGGGGGTATGCAATTTCACAAATTTTGTTAGCAATATGTATACTGCTAGTATCCTGTGCTGAGTTTCTGAGCAACTTGTGATTCATATATTGCAAACTATTTCGTCGCAGATATAACGTCACGCATGTAAACAAGAAATAAAAGCGCCAGGAATAGGGACGGCGAAGTGTCTGCGTAAGAGGAAAGACATTGTGAACAGTGTCGTTGCATATTGGCAACAGTTAGTGGAAGCGAAGTTACCGCTTATTCCCCATCGCTTCGTCTAACCAGTCGCGACGTGTACACTTTGAACGGTCCAGGTCACCTTGGAGACCGTTTAACTTTCCCCGTTAGAGGTTTGTTGTATAGAGTTCCATCGCAAACACAAGAGCCTGGTTGTCAGAGGAAAAGAGGGCAAAGGGGGAGGGGGGGTACAGGAAACACGAAGGCTTCGTCACGTTCGTATTACGTGCATTTCGATAGAAGCTTCTTGGCCATCACTCAAGCGCGCGTGTTAGATATAATCTTTACATCTATGCTGGCACGATTTCTCGAAAGTCGGAAGTCACTTAAAAGACCGAACTTCTCAAAGCCAGGAATTGAAAGGCGCATTCCGGCTATGTTTACGCTGTGACGCGAAATTCACCTCTCGTCTCTCAAGCTCGAACACACCAGTCCAAGACGCGAAGAAATAGGTGGAAATGTTTTCGCCACTTCCGATTTTCTCATAAGTTATTCCGAGAGCCCTTTCACGGGATTTCCCCTTATTTGGGCGGAAGAAAACAATATGGTCAGCTACATCAAAGTAAAGCCGCCGCAAGCTGCCGCCGCAGCCACATGTAGACACACGGCATAACCAAACTTGTTGCTCGGTGTTTGGTCTCAGCCCCGATTAGATACAGTGAGGTCGCGTGTTCCGCCACATTACACGAAACAAGTGAGACATTACGTAATTTCATATCCTTTCCTTCGCGAGTACGAGCGTACCCGGTGAGAGAAAGATTCCTGGTTAGATTACGCAGGTATTAGCTTGTTCTTTTAAGGGCAGACATCAGGCTCCATTCACGGTGCTTCCCGGTCATTATGCATTCGCCGCTCTTCTCAAGAAAAAGAAAAATAGACTAATCACTACATTTACTTTAAGTGGCTGCGAAAAAAAGAAAACGAATTCGAATGACTCGTGCTATAAAAAAAAAAGAAAAAAAACTAAAAACTAAATTCATCTTCTATGCGTAAATTGCCGTGTCCAGCCAACATTCAGATAGAGCTATTACGCAGGGGTATCGTTCTATACTTATAGTTTATTTCGATTACTCGCCACCTGTACACTATTGTTCAAGCTGGCGGAGCCTGTGGCCTATTTCAACGAAGCCACCTCGATAGAAGTGAATGTACGAAAGACCAGGGATGAGGTGATTGATGACTAGACGACGAGGTCTGTCGGTGCAGCCTCCACCAGGCTCCCGAGCTGTGCTCTGGGGAGCGTGTGCATGTAGAAAATTATGATTCAGGCCAAAGCCTTAGATGCCCCATCAAACATAAAAACTGATCGGCGTCGTTGCCAACACGCAGCGATGCGAAAAATCGTCATGCGATGACGTCATAACACGACATCATCGTGACGTCACACAATGCCAAATTTGTGACGTCGTAGTGATGTCACATAACATGGCGTCACACCATGACGTCATCAGACGACATAGGCCCGCATTCACAAACGCTCCTCGACTCGAAGCTCGACCTCAAGGGATCCTTGGGACTTCTCGCGTTGCAGAAATCGCAACACGAAACTTGACCTCAAGGGATCTTTGAGACTTTTCGCGTTGGAACTCCGACCTCCAGCCGGACTTCGTCGGCGTGAAGCCTCACTTCTTTGTCGGCTTTGGTTGGGGGGTGGCCTATACGAAAGCATACACGACATTAATTGGAGTGACCGACAGTTCGACATGCGAGGTCTGCGGCACCGAGGAAGACTTTGATCATCTATTATGCCGCTGCCGCCGATTTGCCTCTGAAAGACGAACGCTTTCTGATGTGATGCGACGACTGGAAGATCGGCCGCTCTCCGTGCAGATGCTGCTGGAGCACCGTCCCCATCGCTCGTCGGCCAACAAGGCAGTTAAAGCGCTATTGGATTTCTTAAGGACCACGGGCCTTTGTGAACGTCTGTGACTATTGTGCAGTGCCAACTCCACAGAAGTGTCTGCGTATTTGCTGATCATTTCCCTTTTTTTTTCTTGTGGTGCTTTCTCTCTGTCTCTCTCATCTTTCTACTCCCTTTTCCCTTTTCCCCCAGTGTAGGGTAGCCAACCGGACTGCTGTCTGGTTAACCTCCCTGCCTTCTTTTGTATTCCTTCCTTCCTTCCTTCGCGTTTCGGAAATCGCAACGCGAAACGGTCCTCGGGGAGTTCTTGAGGTCGAGTTTCGAGTCGAGGAGCTTTTGTGAATACGGGCCATAATCTCTTGGTCAAACATCGGCCGATCTCGGAGGCGTTGCTTAGAAACCACGTAAGGTACAGAAAACTGCGATGCGTGCGATTCGGGAGGCAGTGCGAAGCCATTTTAGGTGCAGAAACCTTTCCGGGGAGCGACTATGAGGAGGAGAAGATGGCTTTCGCCTATGAGTCGTCTTACGCGAATTCATAAGGGATTATGTGACATTCAAAAGGTGCTCCCAAGTAAAGACAGTGTTACTTAGTTATGTTACCCATACCGGTGTGAATGAGGACACCAAGCTCGATATTGTACGGCGCGCGGTGAAAAGCAACGTCAAGGACGCTCGCGACACTGTTTTCAGCATTGCGACTGTAACTCAAAAGGACGACTGTTGTACGGAACGAGATCGTCGCTAAGCAGAAACCACTGAGTTCAATAGCCCACAAAACGTCATGCCAACGAAATGTGTGTCGAGCATTGACACCTTCAATGTCAGCCCTTGCAGATCAGGACGGTCAGCGCCGTGCGTAAGGGTCAAGTGCTATTGCGTCAGAATAGAAACTCGCCATACTTCGTGAATAAAAAGTGAAAAGGACGAAATCTGGGAGGGAAATCAAGTCAGTGGAGGACGCCGTAAAGTGAAGTGGCATAGGGGTCCTGACTTTTCTTTGTCTTGCAGAATAACGGCTAGGTGGGCGTGTTGGTTGGGGTTCATATGTCACTTACCAAGCTCCACTGAGTTTGCAAGCTCCCATAAATCAAGGACCAAGCCTACAAAACAAATATTTCCCCTACGCACTCTTCTCGCTTTCTTTCTTACTTAACAAATGAAACATGTCTAACGACTATAATACAAACTACATACACAATAGCCGAAAAACGCGAAGATGCCCCGGGGTATTCGAGAGACCTGTTGGCGGGAGCCCGTGCTCTCTCGTATTGTCTCGTAAGTTCCGTAACTCGAAAGCGCTTACGTCCCGAGCTGTAGCTCACCGTCGGTATACCTCTCTCTGCGTTTCCCCCCTTCTTTGTCCGCGCGCTCGTGCCTCGAGAGCTGCTTTTGATAAATGACCGCTAGCCGTTTCGAGACAATCCAAAAGAAGAAAAAACAAAGCCGGCCGCTATTATAACTCCGAGCGTTCCTCATTACGGGTGCTGCAGCGGGCGCAGATGCGACCACCGCGGAGCACCGAGATAGCCGCGCTCTGGCCGAATAATACAGAGAGAGAGAGGGAGAGAGAGGGGGGGGGGGAGAGAAGGCAAGAGGGCCTCGTTGGCGGGGGCCGCAAGGTCAGGTTCATTGCTGAAGAAAGCAGCAACCTGCGCTGTTCTTTTGTCTCTCTCTCTCTCTGCTTTTTCTTCAGCGCCTGTATGCCAGCTGACTATGCTGCTCCCTTCCTGGAAAGCCGCCGTCGGCGACGACGCTGGGGCCAAATTGCGGGCTCAATTAAACGCCGATCCCAGAGACCCTCCTTATATGAACGTCGCCTTGGCGCGGTATACTGGGCGTCCGACCCGGCAGGGAGAAACCCTTTGCTCCTCCTTCCGGTGCCGTGCACTTACCGGCCCCTCCTTGAGCACTACACGAAGCCTTCAGTCATTGTAATACACTACCGTGTATTACCCGATGTACCGTGTATCCGGACGGGTGGCCTGAGCACGGAGGCTCCTCCGATTCGAATGAGAGCAGCATTTCGGGCAAGTTGGTATTCCATAACTTTCAGAACGACTGCGCAACGAAAAAACACTGACAACGAAGAAGACACACCCTCCGATCTGTCCGCTACTACTACTACTACTACTACTACTACTACTACTACTACTACTACTACTACTACTACTACTATACTACTACTACTACTACTACTACTACTACTACTACTACTACTATTCCTACTACTACTACTGCCACTACTACTACTACTATACTCACTACTACTACTACTACTACTACTACTACTACTATACTACTACTACTACTACTACTACTATTCCTACTACTACTACTGCCACTACTACTACTACTACTACTACTATACTACTACTACTACTACTACTACTATACTACTACTACTACTACTACTACTACTACTACTACTATTCCTACTACTACTACTGCCACTACTACTACTACTACTACTACTACTACTATACTACTACTACTACTACTACTACTACTATTCCTACTACTACTACTGCCACTACTACTACTACTATTCCTACTACTACTACTGCCACTACTACTACTACTATACTACTACTACTACTACTACTACTATACTACTACTACTACTACTACTACTATTCCTATCCACTACCTACTGCCACTACTACTACTACTACTACTACTACTACTACTATACTACTACTACTACTACTACTACTATACTACTACTACTACTACTACTACTATTCCTACTACTACTACTGCCATTACTACTACTACTACTACTATACTACTACTACTACTACTACTACTATTCCTACTACTACTACCGCCACTACTACTACTACTACTACAACTACTACTATAACTTAATTACTACTACTACTACTATTCCTACTACTACTACTGCCACTACTACTACTACTACTACTACTACTATACTACTACTACTACTACTACTACTACTACTACTATTCCTACTACTACTACTGCCACTACTACTACTACTACTACTACTACTACTACTACTACTACTACTATACTACTACTACTACTACTACTACTACTACTATACTACTACTACTACTACTACTACTACTATCTCTACTACTACTACTGCCACTACTACTACTACTACTACTACTATACTACTACTACTACTACTACTACTACTACTACTACTATTCCTACTACTACTACTGCCACTACTACTACTACTACTACTACTACTACTACTACTACTACTATACTACTACTACTACTACTACTATACTACTACTACTACTATTCCTACTACTACTACTGCCACTACTACTACTACTACTACTACTACTACTACTACTGCTACTACTACTACCACTACTGCTACAACTACTACTACAACTACTGCTACTACTACTACTAACAATAATAATAACAACAACAACAAACACCATATATTTCGTTCTTAACTGCAACTTTACATGGGGCGGTCACCTTGTCTACAATTCTAGAGTGAGGTTTTTTCGATATCGTCATATTGTTACGCGTTGAAACTTGCGCGATGTAACAAATTTTTCACGAACGACAAAGACTTAAATTCTGTAAAGGTAACGTCAGTAACATAGGCGCCTTCATTGCGTCCCAGGCGAACAAAGCTGCCACGTGCTTTTTCAACAGCAAACCGGGCCGCATCACGCATAAAAATTTGTCAATTACACACTTTTCTCACTATATACTTATTAGGTAAACTGTTGCGAACACGGGCGGGGCCGAATCCGGATGTTCTGCCCCCCACCCTCCCCTTAATTTTTTAATGTATACCCCCAAGAGTATACGCCCCAAACTCAGCTTATTGTATCAGGCTTCCATTAGCTGACACCCCCACCCACCCTCCTCCCTAAGATCCTGTATCCGCCCCTCTTCGCGAAGCCATATTTCCGGCTCAGCCTCGAAGTACGATATCTTAATAGTTTGCGTGCATGCGAAAAAAAAAAAAAAAAACATCGCACTCCTATCATATTTCCTCCGTCCCTACACTTTCTCTCAGGCACGCGCCGCTAAAAGCACACGCATTTGCACACTCTTCTGATGAGAAAGTGCAAAATCTAAAAGTGCAAATGAACGCCAAAATCTGCCGTTGAACCCTCCTATAGTATAAGCGGCCCACTACCGGCAGCGTCCTCCAGATGGCCGTCTCTGCAGCGATCATCTTGGAAGCGACTCAGCGCCGACGTCGGCGAACAAATTGTCCGGGGCAATTAGGCCTAAACGGTGACCGTCCTCCTGCACCGCCCATTTACTTTCACGAGTGGCCGCGCTCACGGCGTACGGTGGTCGTGAGAATAACCTTCCCGCTCCTTTCGGTGACGATGTGTGGCCCCTGCGGTATAACAGCGGTAGAAAAAGGCAGCGAACCGCGAAGCTTTTATTGCTCCATATATCTTCCTCGGTTGAAGCTTTCCCAGCTGATGAAAACGTTCGTCCTGCTTGTCAAGGATGGGAAGCTTCCTTTCAGTCTTCAACTCGCCTTTATTTGAAGTTTTCAACTGGATAGCTCTCTAACTGAAAAATATTTCATTTGTGATACAAAAAGAAATAACCTGCGCAACCTGGCACAAACGTAAAACCGGACACACGCACAAGCACAGGCTTGGAACTAACATTTATTCCACACAGACCACATATATAAGTACATTCGCCAGAAACCATCATCGAGCATACACCACCTCATTAAGGCAGGCGCAGCTACGTTATTTCTTTTTGTGTTTAGATGCACCGACTCGGGCGCCAAGTTCTTCTAAACTTCATTCGTAACTTCGTGTTGCAATCGGGTGGATGAATATTTCTTTTTATTTAACGTCCACGAAAGTGAATGGAGGAATTACGTCAGATTCCTCCATCTATGAATAATTCCTCCACCCCTCATTGCGAGAATTCCTCCATGCAGGAATTCCACAAGGTTCCAATGAGGGGACCTACGGCCTCGTCAAGCTGACTCAATGACAGCTTTTTCCGTCCGCCCCTTCGTATCATTACACTGTATTGATGCGAAAATAAACGTCATGAAGGCAGACCAGCGGTGGTGCTCTTTTGGTTATGGTGCTCGACTGCTGACCTGAATGTCGCGGGATCGAATCCCTGCCGTATAGTCGCATTTTCGATTGATGAGAACATTCTTGAGACCCGTATGCTTAGATTTAGGCGCACGTTAAAGAACCTTAGGTGGTCGAAATTTTCGGAGCCCTCCACTACGGTGTCTCTCATAATGATATGGTGGTTTTGGGGCGTAAAACCCCAACAATTATTAATATTACAAGATGTAGGCATGCATCCACCTTGCGGCCTTTTGCATAACTGACTTGCCTAAAGTCTAAACAGAAGTTCGCGCCATGTTATATCCGAAGGATGAATTTCTTTAGCATTCATTCGGCAACTTCTACACTGTAAAGTACTTTCCCGTTGCGCGCTGAAACTTTCGCCGTCTTGACCAATAACCTCCATCCACGCACGAGCCCAGTGGTTTCACCGCGCTGCTCTACATAAGTCGCAATATTTTGGCAGATTCGTCTAATGGCCCTCGCACCGTGCCTCCCCCTCTGCTAAGGCACATACGGAAACTTGCTTCGGGTGAAAGAAGAAGGAGGAGGAGGAAAGACATCTGGGGAGTGAGTTCAACCAAACACGCGTCCGGTTTGCTACCCTACTAGGGAGAAAAGAAGTTGCCGACGCGTCACAGGAGCACTTATAGCGCCGTATGCTTCAAACGTCTCGGGTCGTCTTGAGTTACGGAATGTGAGCAATGGCAAAGCCCTGTACGCTTTCATGACAGTACAAGTCAGAGCTCAAAGCCGACGCCGGCCCTTCTGCGCAAAACTTTCTCTTCTTAAATAGCCGGCTGTGTTTATTCTGGATGCTGTCGAATATCGGCACGTTGTGTGAAATCCACAGTCTTGTATGGCCTGGTTGTCCCAGGGGTCTTCTAAGCAGCTCTCCAGCAAAGGCTCCTCGCGTGCCGCCAGATTCCCCTCTGAGTTGTTCCCTCTGCGCGCAGGCAGCGACGGCAGCCTTTTGTACTACAGTGAAGCAGTGAAGAAAAGAAGTGCTCTTGCTCTCTGATGGAAAGATCCACATCTCTGATTTGATCAATAACCCGCCATTGCAGAATTTGACAAAATGGCGGAATTCTACAATTTCAAGCACAGCATTACGGGTACCATAGCTCGGGTATCCTGCCCCTTCCATACTGCACACTTCGCGCAGTTCGCATGATGTGCATAGCTCGAACATTTGGCGCCACCTACAATGAATCTGTGGGCTTACTTGAGGTGTCGGCACATCAAAAGAAAGCAGCCGAGTTTCCCGCGTTCCAAGACCGTTTTTTGATCCCTTCGCGTTCAGTAAGCCTTCACGTATGAAGAGCTTGCAGTGCTTAATAACCAGATACAGTGAAGACATAAGCGCACTCGCAGCGTTGCATTCTGCCAAGCGTGATGGCACGACGTTAGAAGTCGAGCAAATTACTTGCGCCAGCAGTGAAACACGCCAGCTTTAATAGTTAAAACAAGGCGCAGGACACGTTCGCTTACAACACCACCAGGCCGCAATCTCGATACCCTCGCCACTACAATTACAGCACCACGCACCGACGTGGTATGCGCCTGAAAACACGGCACACGCATCTACTACATTATACACACCCTGTTGCGCATACCCATACCTTGCACTGTTCTCACCCCGCGCAGTCCCTAGGTGAGACAGCGGCCAAACTTATACGGGCGTGTGTATGAATATAGTGGCGTCCATTATGAGGGCAACCTGCCGGCCAGGTATAGTTATGAGCGCCGAAAGAAATTGCGAGCTGGGCAACGTATACGTCCGCGTAGGGCGTCGGCATCATTTGTTTTCTCTTCGCCGAGTGTCTACGTAGCCAGGCGCGCGAGCATTACGCGCGCACCGAGCCAGCACGTCGCTTCGTCAAGGGCATCTCTCGGGTTATCGTCGCCCCAGACGGCGCGACGACACCGGTCAAACCCTTACGTACGGCAGCGGTGGTGGAGCCAAAGCGGGATGAAGTCCACGTATTTCGAAAGTGTTTCTTTGTTGTTACCACTCTTTCTTCTCAAGGGCACGCCCCAGCTCTATGGACTTCCCTCCCAGGTCGAGCTGCGGCGAGCTGTACGTCTAGATTCATAGCATTCTTGGCTGTTTTCTGGCCGCGGTCCTTTTTGTTAAGCGTTTGGGCGCGGTCGCTATTAAACTGTTGCACGTTAGGTGTCAAAACGTGCGCTTCTATGTGTACATAACCACGCGGGGGGGGCCATCCCGGCTACGGTTCGTGCTCGGAATGGTTTATGACCCAGCAATGGTCGTTTCGCCACCGTCTTCTAGTCAACGCAACCTCGGAGAAAGGGAGAGTTGGAGCGGGTATACGAAGAGTCAACCCCAATCTCATCCTGTTTCGCTTTTTTTTTTTTTTTTTTTTTTTGAAGGTGGTGGTGTGGAAGGTGTTCTTCACGGAGACGCGGGACAAAGTGGTGTTTGCCAACGCACTGACGTCGACGGCGCGTGGGGCGCAGCCTTGAGACTATGCAAACAAAAGCAGTTAAACGCTCTGAAAAATGAGGCCTATTTTGACTGCGACATCAATTCGCGGAGCGCCGAGCGAGCTTTCGCACCACGGCCTCATCGCCTGAACAGCGGCTGTTAAACGTATACGTGACGTGAATGCCTAACTACCAGTTCTTCTCTGTTTTTGTCTCGTTCTTACCTCAAGAGGAGTTCTCGGTATAGAAGGGATTGCGTCAACTGAGCAGGAACTTGTGCGCATCGGCGCGTGAAACTTGCAATCCTCCATTTTCCCTTACCTATAAGCCAAATGAACGCAACCAGCCTGCAACATTTATTTGCGCAGTGATCGTCTGCGCCATGCCCCGGACTGCGACTGTATGATTGTGAGCCGTGCGCATTTACGCATTGGGAGTCTAGCTTCCAAAGCGCATCACATGAACGACAGTTACTTGTCATCTTATGTGAAATCATCGACCGTTCTTTCTTTTAACACGTTATTCGATCGATACCATTTTCACAGATAATTCGGAATAGGAGAATTTCGTCTCCTATCAACGCTACGAAACATTCAAATCGGGTAGTGTTTCGCAGACCACCGCTCAAAGTCAAATGCACTCTGCGAGCGATATTAGAGTTTCTAGCATATATGCCCGAAGAAACGTTCTTCCCAACAATTTGCGTACGCTGCACTTGCACATTACATATTCATACCTCTCGTCTTCCCCTTGCATACCGAAAGTCCGCTGTGCTTGCGCCTCCATTATTACGAGCAATTAATAATAACTGACGGGGTTTAACGTCCCAAAACCACGATACGATTATGAGAGACGCCGTAGTGGAGGGCTCCGGAAATTTCGACCACCTGGGGGTCCTTTAACGTGCCTCTAAATCTAAGTACACGGGCCTCAAGCATCTTCGCCTCCATCGAAAACGCGGCCGCCGCGGCCAGGGATTCGATCCCGCAACCTTCGGGTCAGCAGTCGAGCACCATAATCACTAGACCACCGTGGCGGGTATTACGAGCGATTCCGGCTGACGCGAGCGAACAGCAGCAGCTATAGGTGTGAACAATGAAAAATTGAAAGCGACCCTAACCCTTGGCATAGGTGTCTGGCACTAGAACTAGCACCCCAAAGACGGTGTGTCCTGGTGTGTTCCTTAGGTTAACCTTATGTTTGGTCGCGCTGACCGAAACGGGATGCCTGAGTCCACGTAGAAAGAAGCACGTGGTTCAGATCTGCTCCACCAGGTGCCGCAACTCTCCCAGCTGCTCACAAGAAAAGCGTCAGTGTCATTTTAATGAACTCATACAATTAATTTTCATTAGTTATACTGACACTTCATTGGCCCTTATCTTAAATAAACTTATGCTTCCATATCATATGTATCCAAAGTAAGTCTTGGATCAGAACCACCCTATTTCTATTTTTAGAATATGCGCTGAACCGGAAGTAAGTTCTCTACCGGAAGTGTTTGAAAGATAAAGAAGAGTGTCACTCCTCGCTCGCGCCACTAAAATGGCCTATTTCGTTGCCTATCTGAACACTGTATATTCTCCAACATCCCGTACATATCTGAAAACATGATTTCTCAGAGATTCTTCGTAACTTTATCAGCAGTGAATCTTCCCAGAGCCCGAAGACTGGTATGAGAGTGCGAACACTACTGTATACATTCATTGAAGCCATAGCGCTGATAAGACAGGGACCACAGAAAGAGGACAGGACGTGCGCTTCTTTTTCTGTGGCTTCTATTTCTGTTGTCCCTGTCTTATCAGCGCTACGGCTTCAATGAACGTAACCAGCCAACTAGCCCAAAAGTCTGTTCTGTTGGACTACCGTATACAGCTGGGGCGATATCCGAACACGGAAAGAAGATAGTACAGGGACACTCTGTTGGTGTAATTCTGTTTACATCCGCGTCTAGTTCGTGCCACAGCCATATAGTATTCGAAATCTGGTTCAACAACTATCTGACGTCGCAATCGCACAAACGGTGATATTACGCTCGACTACAACATAACCGCTCAATTTAGTGAATAATGCAACGACGTACCAGACGCTACATGGATGCTCTGGCTGCTAACATTCACTTTACAACGGGTATGGCTGGTTATCGAAAGGCTATAAAAAAAGAATGTATATTTATACCAAGGTCCATTTCGTTGTTTGAGAGGCCTCTAATGGTTTCGTCGTCCGAGAGGAGCGGGGTGTGTGAGGAAGTAGAGATGCGTTTGCCTTTCAAGCATGCCATCCACGTATACGGCAGCCAAAACAGCCGAGGCGTAGCGACGATAAAAACTGCCGCCGCGCGGTTGCTCGTTCACACGCGTACACACATACTTGGCGACGACGAGGGCTCTTTTTGAAAGCCCCCGCGAAGAGTACGCGCCGCGGGGCCGCTCGACGCAGAACTTGACTTTCAAATGAGAGCCCTTCCTTCCTGTTCTCAAGATGTCCGCGTCGATCCCCCCTCAAGTTTACAGGCGCGCGCGCCCAACTGTTAACTGTATACGCTGCTGCTGGGATAGGCCGAGTGCGCGACCGCTTTAGAACACCGAGAAGAGGGAGAGGAGGATAAGATGAAGAAGAAAACCGCTCATTTCGTGAACCTTGCTTGAAGGTATAGAGGTCTGAGGGAAGACTACGAGAACCTGAGTAGCCGGAGCCATGTATAGGCACCAACCTCTCCTTAAACACATTTAATAAAAAAAATAAATAAAAATGACTACGAGAAGAACCACTCCGAATGATGGGCTTGAATTTATCGCTCCCAGCGCTTCTTTCATTTGGTGCTACCATACTTGATTTTAGCCGCGAGAGCGTTTTTCGAAGCTTTATGCAATTTCCTACGGAAGACGAAAAAGGATTGAATGTAAAGAGTAACTTAATTCAGTTTCTTTCTCGAACGTTTCCTTTTCGATCAACAGTGATTTGTTAGTTTTTTCTCCGAGATTTCTTTCTGAATTTTATTAGTTTATGTTAATAAGGAGCTACCGGTGAACTTTATTTCTAAACTATTTCTTCCATCAGTATAATTAACTTCCCAAACAAGGCACCGTCCGAATCATGGCTGATCCACTGGAGTAGGTTGCGCCAAATGACGGAGGCACAGCCAACAAGCCAAGCAACCTTGCTCGAAAGAGAGCGTAAGGAGATCGTATATTAAGCCATGACAAAGGCAGTTTTCCCGTTATCGCGATGTTTGATCGAACAGGCATGTAAAAACATAGTGCGGAAGTCGATGCGCCATTTCTTTATGCAGGGATCAAGGAGGAGATATTGAAAGAGAGATAAGACTTTATGGCTGTTGGGCGGTTAACAAGCCAGCAGGCCTCGGTACAGGCCACTTTTCCTGGAGAGTGCCTGATGACGGTTACCCGATGTATGCGCTTTAAGGTGACCACAGTTACTCACTTTCCCCAGAGATTTCTTTTTTTGTTGTTGTTGTTGTTCCTTGACTCCAAGCCGAAGCGGGCACAAAGAAAACAGGACATAAAAAAAAAAACACATCAGTAAATGCCATAAGAAGCATGCATATGAGCAAGAAATGAAGGCACGGAAACGCTGCATACCCAAAATGCTGGCGGTGAGAGATATAGTGGGTATAAAATTAAGTCGTTGAGTAGATAGCGTTAAGAATGACTTACTCTCGAGATAGTATCGAGGCGACTGAGAAAGCTCGCGTCTAATCTCTCGAAGCACGCCATAAGGAAGCGCAGCGCGGTTTTGCACGGCACTTTCGGGCCCTTTCGGCTGCCGTAAATTTACCGTTCTATTTCGTGTTCGCTCGTGCCTTCCGCCGTTCGACGGCCGATAACTCGAATAACGGCCAGCGGATGAGTTTGGGCTGACTAAGACATGGTAAACTGCAGAGCGCAAATTAGGTACGAGACATAAAGAAAAAAATTGGGGGGACCCTTAAGCTTCGCCTTCAAGAGTAGAACGCGATAGCGTAATCGGTCTCCGTGCCCGATTGTTGCCTGGCTTCGGTTTTCGGTGCGTGCCTCAACCGTACCGTAAGGAAACGAACAACTGTGCGCATAAGATTGGACCGTTTCAAACTATCCTACAATGTCTACTGCAAGTACAGTTAAGTGCCCGCTATGCCATAATTCTTCTTTTTGATAATCAGCGAAGGGCCCAATACGTGTCCGTATAAGGCAACACGCGAACCTACGCAGATGTTTGGTTGATGCTTTTGCTGCTGATGATGATTAAATATGTCGGAGCGCTTTGTAATGGGTGGGCCTTTAAAACACCCGCTCGTTGCGCAATTCACATGTTTTGACGCCTGGCGCGATTCTATACGCTTCTGCCACGCAATATTACAGGCGTTAAGGGGACTCCACCCACTACATGACATTCATATAGCGTTTTTTTTCTTTTTTTTTTTTTTTTCGAAGCAGTTTCAAGCAATGGCCCGTCTCTGCGGTACAACACCTGCTTGTAACGTAGAAGGCCTGGGTTTGATTCTCATTCATACCGAATATTTTTTTTTATTTTGCATCTTTCTCGATTTTTCGCTCACAACCAACCACGCCGACGACGACGCCGGAATTTCTGCGAAACGAGCTCTTTAGTGCTATCGCGTACACACACACAGCACAGGACAAATGGGCGTGTTCTTGTAAGTTCCGTACCTAATTTGTGCTCTGCAGTTTACCTTTATGAACCGACTAGCCCAGCAATGATTTCTCTGATGACTAAGGCATACATAAAACAACTTCAGAGTGGCAGAATGTGTTCGCGTCTACGGAGGAGGAGGAAGAAAAAAATAGACGAAAAGGACAGGAAGGTTAGCCAGTTTTCACGCTGGCTGGCTACCCTGTGCTGGGGAAGGTGGTAAGGGGAATGAAAGAGAAAAAGCGGCGTTGTCTGCGAGCGAAAACCTCCGATGGATGCAAAGAAAAAAAAAAAGTCAGGGTTTGAGAAGAAACCGAACATAACCTGCGGCGGAATGATTCATTACTGGCACCCTCCACCAAAAAAAAAAAAAAAAAGACGTCGGGCGTCCTGTGCTCTCAGCCATGGCTCTAGTGGTAGCGCATGTGTTTCAGGACACTGTATGTTCATGAGACGTAGGCCCAGTAACGCTATCGCGTTCTACTCTTAAGCGTAAAGTTCAAGTTTTTTCTATTTTGTTTTTCCTGTTGAGGGTGAATAAAAAAAAAACTTTCGCGTTTCTCATTTGCTCCTTCTCTTCAGGAACAACCGCAGAGCAGCAGTCGCTGACACCAACAGAGGCCCCGCGAGTCGCAGAGAGCCCAGGAGCCTTCGTGTGCGGTGCGCCTTGCAACGAATCCTTCCCGGTTCCGGTGTGCGGATCGAACGGCCGAGTCTACAACAGTGAATGCTCAATGATGAACGCCAACTGTCGGTAAGCTGGCCTAGTCTGTGCTGCATACTTAAAAAAAAAAAGAAAAAGAAAAACTTAAAGCGCAAGAAAGACAGGAGGCGAAAAGAAGGGAAGAGACACCCCGCGCCCTCTTGTCTGGTGTCTGTTCTATTTTTCTTAGTCTTGTATCCGTCTCGTGCTTTAACTTTTTCTAGTATTTCTTTATTACACAAATAATAAAGTTAAGCTATGAGGCCCGCCAAAGCCAAAGTGTCTTGCAGACAGCTAATATCATGCTGGGCTATATAATTCTCGAAAGAAATGAAAAAAAAAACCGCTAGGCCTGCGCAGAACGCGCAGCACAGTCACAGCGAAAGCTGGGAGATCGGACTTTCTGACCCTTTTTTAAACACGCTTGGGGCAACTACTACAAGCGCAATTGCATGGTACCCACTACGCCATAAATCATCATAATTTTTGTGTAGTGGGGAAGCGTCTACTATGCCATTATTCGTCATTCTTCGGAAAAGCGCGGTACCCGCTACACTCTTGTGACGCATTATGTGCACTTTGTTGATGTTGTGGCTGACGAAGAATTATGCCTCAGGCTTTTGTAATGGGTTGGAGCATTAAACGACCCACTCGTTACGCAATTCGCATTGTGTGACGCCTGGTTCTTACTTCACTGCTCTAAAACGCTTTACAACACACGTTAACGCGATTCCTTACCCGACATGAAGTCTGCATAGGGTCAGTTTGCACCGCAGTTTCAAGCAGCGGGGTAGCTCAGTGGTAGAGTGCTGGGCTGCCACGCAGAGGACTCGGGTTCGATTCCCCTTCTGTCATAGGTGTTTTTTTTTTATTTAGTCTTTTTCTTATTTCGTGCGATATTGGTTACGGACACCGGCGGCGGCGGCAGCTACGGCGGCGGCAGCGGCGGCGGCGGACAACTACGGCGCAGAAACGACCCTTGTTGTGATCTCATAACAGCTTTCGCTGTAAAAAAGCTTCCTCAGATGTGCACATATGTTAGGTTTGGTTACGTTAGGTTAGGTTAGGTCAGGTCAGGTTAGGCTACATTAGGTTATGCTAGGTTGGATTAGGTAAGATGGGTTGGGTTGGCTTGTGCAATACAGCAATTGGAAATATACGCAGATTCAAGGAATACTTGGAACGAAAGGTGACAACATGCCGGTAAAGAATACAGTTCTCGTTTCAAGTATAGGAAAGAAAGGAGGCGTTATGCCGTACGTTCGCGAGAAGCAATAATTAACAAAGATTTCGCATACAGTAGTGGTTGTGTAACATTTTAAAGAGCGTTTCTTAATGTATTATCTGGAACGATTGAACGGTGACTCGGTGACGCCCTGTCAGCGTAGTTAAAACGCGCCGTGTCTCGACGCGCTGGCTTGCATGAAGGGAATTCTTGAGGAAACTATCGGCGTTGTGGAATACGCGCCAAGCGTCTGAACGCGCTCGACTGCACATGTTCACTCGAGGTTATACAGACTGCTGAAACCACCGGTGGTAACTAAAGAAAATGCCGCACACGTTTAAAAATGTATGAGCCAACACGGCGTGCGCTCGAGCCATCTGGAGTCATCTATTGCTTGATATGGCATGAAGATAACCCCAACCATCACCGCTCAACGCATGAAGGAACCAGAGTAGTTCCAATCCCTCTATCGAGGTCTGATGCCGGCAAAACAACTTTATTTGCTGGCTCGGAATCTTACACGCACGTTTTGGTCGTCTACCAGCTTTCCAAAGGTGTCAGCTACATAAACTTGATCCTTCGTTCAAGCTACCCCTACCATCGCGAATTTCCCGCTGCGATGCGACGCTGTTATGTCACCTTTGGTTGGGTGTTGCATTCACAAAGGCCTGCCCGTTTCGCATCGGTATGGCGGACATCTCTACATGCGACTCCTGCGGAACCGAAGAGACAATCGAACACGTCTTGTGCAAGCTGCACTCGCTATGACACCCAGCGATGCCCACTCTGGATGCTTTTGGACAAACCGGGACTCCAGACCATTTTCTCTATATAGACAAGATTCTAGTACCTTAGACATGTGCTTCGATGGCGCAGAAGGTGACTAAAGCGCTACTGAAATACCTGAAGTCAACAAATACGAGCGGCCACCCGTCGACTTGATGTGCTCCCATAAGTGTGCTTGTGATTCTGTCCCTCTCTATCTTTTCTTCTCTCTCTCTCTCTTTTCACCTCCTTTATCCCAGTGCAGGGTAGCAAACCTGGACGTGCGTCTGGTTAACCTCCCTGCCTTTGCTTGCTTACTTCTCTCTCTCTCTCTCTTACCGTGATTAAGCTTCGAGAACAGTTCTGACTAGTGGACCAGTGCAGAGCTAAAAAGTAGACCTTCTGCTCTAAGTGAGGATTGAGGACAGGAGGCACATATTTGTCCTGTCGTCAACGTCGCGCACCTTGCAATCTAGCATTCCCTTCAAGCAATGACCCAACAAGCAGCCGAAATAAAATGAGTCCATTCTATGGATGGGATACAAGATTTGAGAATTTAAATTATGGGGAACGAAGAAGTTAGGTGAGCTATCTGAAAAACGTAGTAAAAGAGGGCTTTCATAATATCCGTTGTCATGCCATATCTTGCCTTGCTAGGACTTTCATATTCAGCATTTGCCTATTTCAACGTGTTACATTAAGTGCACGTGATCTCTAGGGGAAAAAAAAAGACTCGGTAGTGACACTCGTTCTGTTCTGTCTCCTGTTTTCCTCTCTTTTTTTTCTTTTTTTGTCATGATCGTGACGTAAGAAGGAAAAAATTCACGTCAATGAACACCTGCAATGTCTGCTTTTACACTGAAACAACGTCTGCTTCGCTGCATCAAGAGTAATATTGCGGTGAAGCAAATGCCTCTCCTGTGTGTTTGTCAGGTTGGCTTCGCCTCGTCGCTTACGTGTACTAAACCGAAGTTTTTTTTCTGCGCCCTTACGGCGATAACATATTTTATCTCTTGAAACTTTTCTCCTGCCTGGAACGCAACAAGCAAGCTTCGCATTACACACGCACGTCCTGTCTTTTACTTGTGCATGTCGTTTTGCGGCGTTATGATTGGCTGGCTAAATAAGGAAGCCGCGGCATTTGCTGATTAAGGTTGTTTCGAGCCCAATATATACGAGATGTGTGCGATTAAAGCGCTGCAATGACCGGTCCACACTGCGCTCGATATCGATAACACTCTCAGGCACGAGTTCTTGGCCTGTGAATGTGGGATTGATTGCTGTTACTGGCATACAAGTCGCATTCAAATCAAAATAACTTTATTTCCCCCCCCCCCCCAAAAAAAAGATCAGTTTCAGGACAGGTTCATTGGCTAAACGCTGTTACGGACAGCTTGACTGTAGCTAAAATGCATTTACAAGGCAGTAATCACTATCAGAAATTTCTGCGAGACACAGTACAAAAAACCGGCAGATCCCACGCACTGTGGGACTCGATGTAATGCGAAGCAGCCAGCAAGAAGCAAATCATGCTGTACATAATATGCATGTCATTATTTACATGTTAGGACCTGTCATTTGTGTTCATCATACAGTCACGTCGCGCAATACAAATTTTGGTGTATATCAAGCGAGCGAACCGGACGCAAGCGCACCATGAGCGTGGCATGTAAATCTTGTTGTACATGACATGCAGGTCATGATTTTCATATTACCACCTGTCATTTATGTTGGTAATGCAGAAATGTCTCATCATACGAATTTTTGGATATATCAAGTTAAGAAAACGGCCTCAGGAGCACTATGGCCATGGCGTGTAAATCATACTTTTCATAACAAGTTAGTCATGATTTTCATGATATGAAAGGTCATTCATGTTTGTCATACAGTCATGTTATGCCATACCAATTTTGGTATAAATCCCATTAAGGATACGGCCAGGAGAGCACAAAGTCGTAGGCGGCTAGATAGATAGATAGATAGATAGATAGATAGATAGATAGATAGATAGATAGATAGATGATAGATAGATAGATAGATAGATAGATAGATAGATAGATAGATAGATAGATAGATAGATAGATAGATAGATAGATAGATAGATAGATAGATAGATAGATACGCTCAAAGTCGCCGAAGTTCGCTAAGAAATGCTTCGCATTTAAAAAAGGTATGACGTAGTTTAATCAACTGTTTATACTTATTTTTCTTGCTCCCTTTCATATAGTGTTGAGTTATGAACATATCTCATAGTCACGTTATATGTAAGCGCATAAAAAAAATCACTCTATCCGCAATATGACCACGCTGTATGTACTGGACTATGTCCATACACGCTGCTGATGCTTTATAAGCCCCATACTGTATGTGTACAGTCGCCCAAATCTTTTACTATCGTGAGCGAGAGGAATCTTTTCTGTGTATCTTCGCCGTATGACTGAAATAAGTTCCAGAAAAGGGTCAGGGTAAGTGCATGCCCGCATACCACATGACCACAAAACAATTTTTTTTTTTGTGGGATCTTTGTTCCATCATGTGGCGCTGACACGAGGAAATGTCGCTGCTGCGCTGAGTAGTTAAAAATTTTGGCGACTGCACGTAGTGCTGATGATTATTTTTTTTTTCTTTTATTCTTCCTAATTTTTCTTGTCTTTGTGTGTTATTCAATACTTATTTCATGGTTACGGGATGGCCCGCTCTAACGTAGCCTGCCCTTCCATTTATTTTCATGCGTAAATAATAATAAAAAATCTTACTGTTTCATAATACCAAAGCACATACGCTAAGGAAATGAATAATAAGTTACTTATGTTAGCGCATACCATATACATTTTCATTCTTTAAGAATAAGCATATTGATAACAGACCGGTAATCCTTTATGCATACCGGTAATTCTTATCACACTTAAACACCCCTGCATTTCTCCTCCATCCGGTTTCTTTCCTTCCTTCCTTCCGCAGGAAACAGAGACGGAAGCGCGGTTCCTTGGAGCCGGTGCACGTGGTCGAGTGGGAACGCTGCCGCGGCCGGCACCCGCTGTGCCCGGACAAGTGCCTCGACATCTACGACCCGGTGTGCGGAAAGGACGGACGCTTCTATCCGAACCTCTGCATCATGCAGCGGAGGAATTGCGGGTACGTTGTTCGAGCGAATACGAAACTTGACCTTTTTCTACGCAAGTTACGTCGCGTTGTATCTATTGACGGCATTCCCATTCCTGTAACTGACCCTTTTGGGTTAACAGTATTAATAAGCAAGCAAACAAGCAAGCAAACAAACAAACAAATGAACAAACAGAGCGACAGATCGATGAGATCTAACCATACAAAAGGTAAAACTGCTGTTGTGAGCGACGTTTTAGACCGTTAAGAAAGCGTACTTTCAAATCGCTCCGATATATGGTGACCTCTGTGCAAGACATTACGTTTGAAATACCGGTCGCAACATCGCGAAAAGCTTGCAAGGAATGAACATTTTTTTGCGTCGTAAAATGAAACAGAACTTAAGGCCACCATTACGGTCTGTCTAGAGGGACGCATGGAAGGGCCATAACACCGCGTCTTGTATCGACTCGTGTAAAGACATGGTTTTCATTCTGAAATTTTGACGAGGTGCTATTCCGACACGATGCCGGGTCTTTCGACTTATTTTTTTTTCTCGACTACGTGTATGAAGTGCACCCCAATGCTCCTTTGTGACTTCCCACCATCCCATCCTTTTTTCATACTGATTGCATTTATTCATGCACACCTCACAATTAACTACCTGTCATTGTCATCGCTGTCACTGCTGCTTGAGCTCGGTTCTCCAGCGCATTTCTGGTTAAGTCATCATCCAGACCACACATTGGCGGGCGTTGGATGTCCTTTCTATATCACAACTTTTAGCAGCCACTTCGAATTCTTAGGTTGAAATATACATCGTTGGACTTTGTCATTTTTCTTGTTCTTTAAAGTGTGATGCGTATTGTAGCCTTTTAGAACGTACACTGTATTTTTATATTTTCCGGGATGCAATAAACTTGTTAAGGGGTCCACGAAAGAGTTCGATTTCTTTCTATAAATCTTGGTCTGTGAAATTGGGGGCGTGGTCTTTGCACAAGTCTGCACGCTATGTGCCTCCTACCTCCTCCCCTACCAAAATTTTTATGCATATCATTGATACGCGCATAAAACGACGCGCTTGCAATGACTACCATCTTCCCAGCCGCCCTCCCCATTTACGCGCGGACGACTCTCATTCTTCTCTATTCCAAAAATAAAAAATGTCTGGCCTCGCCACTGAGCAGCATACCTGGAGGAACGCAATGCACACTACAATTCAAGCACTTACTTATTTCATATACCGGGTGTTCAAAGTTAAGCTTTATGGTTTTCTTACACGTCATCATTTGGAAGAACATAAAAACCACCTTTGCAGACACCCTATACATCCAGGGGGGACTCAAAGTGAGACAATAATTATTGCTGTCAGGTGCCCAATTAACTCAGATTGAATAATTAACTTTTCAGTGACTGCAGCAAGCAAGCATGTTTGCATCGAAAAGTTGCAGGCAGTCGCGTTTATACACAGTCCCACTTGGAAGAATTGTTCTAGCTAGCATGTCTGTGATCCGAGATATCCCGCTGCAAAGGTTAATTGTGGTTTTCATGATTACGCATGCAGGGCGGTGTGGATCGGCGCAATGTTCCTCCCCGATGTGACGAACAGTCATTGCTTGATACCGCCAGATGGTAGTAGAAGTGTAACCGTTATCATCTTTGCCGGTGCCTTCGACCATTTGTCTGATTAAACGACGCACGCAACTGCCACGGCACACCGGGGAGGAGCTTGCGCCACTGCTGACTGTCTTGCATGAGTAATCACGTAAACCACAATTAAACTTTGCAGCGGGATATCTCGGAGCACAGACATGATAGAAGAATTCTTTCAAGTGGATTTGTGTATAAACGTGACTGCCTCCAACTTTTCAATACAAGCAGGCTTGCTTGCTACAGTCACTAAAAAGTTAATTTGATAGGATAAGAAAGAAAGATAAAGGAAAGACAGGGAGGTTAACCAGAGGAAGACTCCGGTTTGCAAAAAAAAGGTTCATTTGAAATCTTAGTTAATTAGGCGGCTGACAGCGACAATTATTGTCTCACTTTGTGTCCCCCTGGATACATAAGTTGTCTGCAAAGGTGGTTTTTATGTTCTTCCCCGTGCTGAATTTTAAGAAAACCATAAAGCTTAATTTTGAGCACCCTGTAGATCGCCGGCCTGTTTTACCGCAGTGTCGTCGTTGTTGTTGTTGTTGTTGTTGTCGCTGTTGTTGTTTCCCGGGACTATCGCGTTGTCTTCGCAAAACGTATACAAAACATTAATGTCAAGTTCCCAAGGCTACGTGCCAGGTTAACGCAGTAGGGAGTGGTGAATCATTTGTCTTTGAGAATAATACTACGTTCGTCCCAATTGCGAATCGACTAGCCGAAGCGTGTGTGAGCGTTCGGTAATCTTGACTCATCCACGTTATGCAGTAGCCCGCCCAGACAGGAAGCAATAGGGTCTTTTAGCAACTTACGAAAATAAGGTACGCAAATACGGTAAGGCAGTACGGCAGCACTCCTCCTTTCCCGCTCGTTGTGCTTTTGCCGCTCCCGGTTCCAGTGACGGTGCGTCGCCCGAACGACAGATGTCTCGTTTACAATGCGTAGACTGACAGGCAACAATGAGGCTTGACAGCCCCAGAGTAATTTTTGAAAAAGCTTTTGTCGTGTTCGGGGCGCCTTCACCGGCAAAAGGTCGACGACCGGGAAAGGAGGGGCGCTACGGTAATACCGTACCGTATATGCGTACCGTATTTCCGTAACTTGCTAAAAGACCCTAATATGGCCTTAGAGAGCTATGCAAGGAATGATTCACAGTTGCGGTTGTGTCGTTTCTGGTAATTATGTGGCACTCAGGATGTGCCTCAGAGTCATTTGACCTACATACACAGCACTGTGTTTCTATATTCATTTTCCAGGAAGGTCATTGGCACCCAGACCCTGGCCGTTTGCATAGCGAGCGCCCGAGGTAAGCTATATTTCTCCCCCTGCTTCTTGCTAACATATCAATCTTTGAAAATGAATTGTCGATATTTATTTCAGCAAAAGCATTGTAGTACTAATTTGACGAACAGGGATTCCTGAAAAAAGGTCTGCATTTTAGCGGGTGTGAGTGCGGCCGTATTTTCCCGTGCTTCCCCCATCATTACGATACTTCAATTAAATTAGCATTCTAACATTCCTAACTTTTTTGTCTTTGTTTCCTCATTACTACTATCACGATAATGGGATAGCCGGCTCTAACGTAGCCTATTTTCTCATAATTTTCTAATTATAAATAAAAAATAATTAAATTAACAGTGAACATATACTTTGCTTTACTGGCCTTCATAGTCTGCTGGCTTCTTCTCGCGGCTGTAAATAATCCAAAATTGAGCACACCGATTCCGCTACGCTTCTAGCTTCTTTAGTGTTTCTAGCCTTTTAATTTACGCGACGATGGCTTCAAGGAAAGGGTTTTTAATGCATTTATTTCGCGCGTGTTGCATTGTACCAAATATATTGTCGCAGCGCTGGCCTTCTGTAATTCACTTATCCGTTCACCCGCATCCTAACACACGTAGAAAAAACACCGTTTAAGGTTCATCGTACGCCACACTTATCTAGCAGAGGAAAGCGAGCCCATTCTTCGTGCAACCACGATGTTCTGAACTCGGTTAACCCTTAAACGCCCGTAGGGAACGTATTTCCCACCATGTTTAAACGCCTCTATCTTAAATACTCCCAAGTGCTCCGCCTTGAGACGGTTGCTACATCTGAAGTGATGTTTGAGAAGCAACAGCACAAAATTTTAGTGACTCCAACGCAAGCAGCTGCGAAGTGGCTCAGTTTGCGTTGGAGCCACCGACACTTTTCTCTTTGAGCGGGAGTTCGTCGCGCGGGTTTTCACCAGCTGCGATAATTTGTGAATAAATGTATTTGCTGCAGCGAGACGGGTCAGTAAATGCATTGACTGAATGCCCGAAGTGCAGGGCTATTATCTGGTTCATTTTTAGATCCTCAATTAACGAGTAACTAAAGTTATTGACATTTGAATTCTAATTGTGCAGTGGGAATATACTTCCCTACGGGCGTTCCACGATGCCAATCCACAGGAGGCGATTTTCTCTTTCTCTAAAAGAAAATGCGCTCAACACTTGAATAAGCACTAGATTTGCCTTTTTCTTTAGCTGATGATGTAAACAACTTTTGTGACAGCGAGGAAGATGATGACGAGGACGAAGCATTGTGCATAACTGCTCGCTCGAATGGTGATCCAATACACATTGAAGATACGACTGCAAAACAAGGCGTTGGCTCCTGGGACAACTTTTGAAGGGACACTGTTGAAAATAAAAGGCAGCAATGCACGCTCCCTGAAGGCCTTCCACGGTGACCGAAAAAACTTTAGGTGTTCCAGACCAAGTGCCGCTTTCACTTGCACTACATTTTCCTAGAGGTCCAGGAACTTTCAAGCGTTACTGGTGTCGTTTAAGTGGACAAAATGACAAGTGGTCGAAGACTGTTTGCTCTAGGTGCCATGTTCACGTTCATGCCGTAACATGCTTTCAAAAGTTCCCCCCACCGGTACGGTGTTGCCAAAGGCCCATAGGGAAGTATATTCCCACCCTAATAATTTTCATTTCGCGTCGTAAGCTTTTGACGTTGCATTATGTTCTTTGGGTAACAATAGCGTTTGCAAAGAATCTTGCATCAGTATTTACAATAGATACCTTATGGGCGTTTAAGGGTTAATCAGACTGCGTTCAGCGTTCACAAAGCTAATCCATAGAGTGACCGTGGTCATTGAACTGTTCAGTTAAGGGCTATTCTGTTAAACAATCGCGGTTGGCCCTCGTATAACCCTGTTCATCGCGAGGCCACATGTTTCACTCGATCGGCGACTGCTGCTACAAGTAAAGGTAGATCACCCAAAAGAAAAATTTTTTAATGTACTATTTGCGCACCCTGAAGCAACCCAAAATGGTCGAAATTATACCGGAGCCTACTTCACAATGTGGTGTCCTCCAAAGTTGTGTGTTCCGGAAGTATTATTTGTGAACGCATAAATGTGTGCAAATTCGTTGTGCCCATACACGTTGCAACTACATCGCAGAGGCCCGCAAGCTGCACTCGTGCCCTCAGGACTGCTCGGAGCTGTACGAACCCGTGTGCGGCTCCAACGGCGAGGTGTACCTGAACGAGTGCTTCTTCAAGAAGGAGACCTGCGGGTGAGATCACGTGATTCAATTCATAGTCGTATGCAATTACTTTAGAAGTCCGCGGTATTTCCTCCTCAAAGTAGGATGCACACAATGCCTGCACCAATAGGCGCGTGCACACCAGAGTGACGTCATGATTCTGACGGCCGGTGACCCCCGCCTTCGGAGAACATTGCCGAGTGCATGAGTGGGACCACAGTGGGACTATTTCTTTAGTCCCGTAGGCGATCGGCTGCCACGCTTCGATCGTCTGGGCGGAGCTTCTCCGGACTTCTTAAGTTGCATCCGACTGTATAGAGGCGCCCACGGACGACCGATGACTTCCCTCGTCTTTAGTAATGATGCTTTTATTGCTATATCTTCTCGCTTGCCACGTTTTCATGTTTAAACTTTATTTGCTTCTCCTAACTGTCCCTTGACTTGGGAGAAGGCTACAAGTTTGGTCATTAAAGAGAGAGACGAAGAATGTGAGAGGGGTGACAAAGTTACTCATTAAGAAGTAAGAAAATTTTTTTCTTCGGTGATTCTTGTTTCTTTTCTTTATTGCTATAAACACGCGGACAATGTTCATCATTAGCAACGCATACTGCAATGGGACAAACACCTAGCGCAACTGTACTACGTGCGAGCGCGTCGTTGCATGCCAATGCGCGTCTTTTCTGCGCTGTTTCGTCGCTCTAAAAAAAAAAAAAGGAGAGGCTGATTTGGGCCATATTTCTTACCCATCAGCAGCATTCGTAGTCTGGCTCGCCAGCGTTTACTCTGAAAAACCGTGTGCTTGTTATTTCCTATCGATAATGTTATGTCACGCTGATAACACGTACACGCACGCCATCCGTGACCTGGAAGCATCGAGCGCGTGCCGATAACGCAAAGAAAGGTACGCGAGATGGATGACGATTATTGCTGCGCGACGGAAAGACGCCTCAAAGAGTGTCTTTGTTCTCATATACTCCCCCTTCCAAGTTGTGGGCCTGAGTCATGCTGCCTTACAGGGCCCCTCACCACCCCGCGTTCAAAGACGAGGGAGCTGTTTTCTCCTCGCCTTCGCTACCCTTCCTGCAGGCGATATGTCCTCCTCGCCGCTTATTTCTTAAAAGCACGTGAACAATTTCAGCACTAAGCGCTCGAGCCTATCAGGATTTCGCGCTGCTCGCCTAGACGCTGTTGTCGCCGCTTGCGCAACCGGAAACACGAAAAATCAAGTGAAATCAGTTGATCGCGCACGATAGTCATGCGAGACGAGGAAGAACGGATGGGCGGCTGCATCGCAAGCAGTGCAGGAGACAATTCACATCTGATATTTCGCGTATATGGAGCAATCTAGAGCATGTATACTATGTACGTCACGGGAATCACCGCCTGCGTCACGAAAGTGTGCAAGAAAGACGAGAAACGCCAGGAGAGAATAATGCGCTCGTTTTTTGTATTTTGAGAGGCTTGTGAAGGGCCCTTTAAAGGCTGCCGAAGACAGCGCCATCTTTTCTATCTTTTTTAACAGCTACGCTGTTCAGCAAATCGTTCTTTGTTCACCCCGTACCCAAAAAACTATGATCATCATCATCATAATGAACGGGTATGAGCCACAGAATTGGGGTAGATCCCACTTCTCACCACCGGTCCACTAAAAATGGAGAAGCAAAACAAACGGGTATGTGCAAAACAAACGGGTTTGCAAGGCAAACGGGTATGTGCCACAGAAGTTTGTGCGGCCTATCAGAAAACTATCATAATAATAAAAGGGTATGTGCCACAGAAATTGGGCAAATCCCACAACACACAACTTCCACTAAAAAATGAAGAAGGCAACAGTTAGCCCAACAATAGTCTGCGAAGCGACGGCGGTGAGCCGAAGGCCCCGAGTACGTGCAACGAGAGAATACTATAGGGAACGGGAAAGGCAACGGCGGCTGCGAGAAGACCCCGAAGCGATGGAAGGCTACGCCAACGACGGCGTGCCCGTGTTGTGTCTGTCCGTAGTTTAACTCGAACCTCTCTGCGCTGAGAATCAACGTAGAAACAACCTAGCATCACCTAGCTATAGCCTAACAACGACCTAGAAGCAACCCATAGAAACAACCTGCATCACCTAACTAAAGCCTAGAAACAACCTAGACGCCACCAGATTAGTCTTCAGAATCGTCCATTTTGGCTGTTTCAAGCCTTGCGCGGCTCAGTGCAAGCTTCGGCATTTTTTTCCCTATCTCTCTCGCTATAACAACGAGCACTTTTCTGTGTCCTCCACTTCGTGATCCGCCTTCGCGCTGCGATCTTCACAATGTATACCTAATCGGCAAACGTTGTTTTTCGTTTACATCCCCCGTGTGTGAACGGGTGAAAAACATTTGCGTGTCTGCATACATGTAAACCTGGTTCCAGAAGCACTCAGACCTTATAAGATGCGTATTCACCCGAGTTGAAGAAGAAATCCTCGCATGCAGGAGCAAGGAACCCGTGCAGATGGTGCCGCTGAACCGATGCCTGGAGCCCCCCCAAGTGCCCCAAGCGCTGCCTGCCCATACTGGACCCCGTGTGCGGCTCAGATGGGCAGCGATACCTCAACCACTGCCGCATGCAGCAGAGAAACTGCGGGTAGGTTAATTATTATTATTATTATTATTATTATTATTATTAGTAGTAGTAGTAGTAGTAGTAGTAGTAGTAGTAGTAGTAGTAGTAGATAGTAGTAGTAGTAGCAGTAAGTTATGGCACTTTGCTTTGTTCGCCGCGGTCGCATTAAGTGTTAGATTTCTCGTATAGTGTAATCAAGCAGACAATTGTATGTAATTTTGCAAATGTGAAAAGTTTATGTATTCTAGAAGACTGTGCGTACGTTTTTCTTCAAATTAGACAGTATAATGTTCCTAAACACGCGGTGCAATAGCTACGCTACGTCAGCGTCCCAAACGGTTTAGAGACTTTTCCGGACACAAACTTCCAGATAACTGTGCTTACGGGACCTACAATTAACATAAAAAATGTACCTTCAGAATTAATTTTTCTGCTATCGAGTTTAGGATGTTTACTTCGTTGTATTCTCCTGGAGAATCTGTAAGTTAGACATTCAGTGAGTTAATTTCGCATTGGCTTGACGTCGCGACCGTAAAAAAAATGCGCCCACCTCCCCGAAGGGAATCGTGAGGAAATGCGAATGCATTTCGCGCGCGCTTCACTCCACTTATATATGGTGGTTGTGGTTCGAATAAGGAAAAGGCGCCTGATTTCTGCAGCCCGGTCGGGAGCAAGGCGCAGCGCCCTTTTTTTTTGCTTTTTCTTGTTTTTTTAATTGTTTTTATTTATTTTTTAAATTTTTTTTTCATGTATAGCTCCGCCGAGCTCCGCCACAGTCCGCTTTTAGTTCACCCGCACGCTGCGAATTTTTATTGTTGAACAACGCACAGGAGAAATCTCCCACCGGCACCACCTTGGAGGTCAAGATTCATTGCCATATATACGGGGTGGCCAGTGAACGGTTGTGGAGCGCGAGCAGTCGGTTTTTTCAACCAAGAAACTCGCTAGCAGACGCTGCCTGTGTCGGCGTCGCGAGGCGAGAGAGGGAGAGGGGGGGAGCGTAGGAGAGGAGAGAGAGAGGGGGGGGGCGCGCATGCGCAGTGGGAGTGTGGACGCTGCGGGCAGAGATGCCTAGAGAAGAGAGGGGGGGAGCGTAGGAGAGGAGAAGAGAGGTGGGACGCGCATGCGCAGTGGGAGTGTGGACGGCGCGGGCAGGGATGCCTAGAGGAGAGAGGGGGGAGCGTAGCAGGGGAGAGAGGAGGGGAGGCGCATGCGCAGTGAGGGTGTGGTTGCCGCGGGGAGGGATGCCTAGAGGAGAGAGAGGGAAAGAGGAGGTTTTTTATTTTTATTTTTTTTGAAAGGGTTTGCGCATGCGCAGTAAGGGTGGTCACCACGCACACCACCACCACCGGATTAAGCTTCGCCATAAGATGCTTCACATCTAACACCTGCCGGCGCGCACACCTCCTCAACCTATCCTCCTCCTCCTCCTCCGCGGACAACGCCAACGCCAACGCCGGACGCCTGACATAGCCCGACTATGAAATGCATTCGCATTTAAAAAATTGGCCGCGTATCTGCGTGCTTCGCTGCAAATGTCGTCGAAAGACGATAGTCTTGTGCCGGCCGTACTCCTATGTTTTGCCTTGCCTCAGCCAGCGCCTACTCTACGTTGAATTGGCCGCATCTGGCTGGCATTGGTGAAAATAGAGGCGGCGCTGCGCGAGATATGGACGCCATCGAAAAACATAAGGTTGTGCTGAACCAAGGGCCACTGCCAGCGGCTGCACTTTATCGTCGGCAAAGCGCTTTTTCGTGCAAAGCGTCGCAGTTCATGCACAGCTTCGCATTTTCAGCACAGCCTAAAAGACACTAGGGTCTTTAGAATTACGTATCTGTGTATTTTCTAATAAAAGAACAGACGACCTGATACTTACATATTAATGTTGCGCCTCAGGTGTGCGTAGTATTTGCTTTTTGATCGAATATGTTCACAAGTATGAATGCAAACACCAGTTCAAGATGGCTGGGCGTTCAGAAATTAGTTAAACTTTGGCCCTGTAGCTAGCTGAATCGGGTGACAGACAGACAGATAGACAGACAGACCAAAATTTTTGCGTTAAATATCCCAAGAAAGGCTATCGTCTTTAAAAAAAGTACCACAATGGCGGAAGCAGGAAACTTAAAAAGCTTCATTTTTACCAATCATATGCGTTAACTCACTAGTATTGCCGTCAGAACCACCTATGCAAGCTCGTGCAAGCAGACCTATTGCGCGGCACAGCACCCCGCGTTTTCATCCAAACTTATGTTGAACGATTTCTCAGTTTTGTACTCGTTCTTTTTTTTTTTTTTCAGCCGGAATGTCGTCGTGATGCCAAAAAGTTTCTGCTCGTGACCGAGTCCGTGTTCGTCTTGTTTTCTTTTTGTTTGGTTACCATTTTACGAGATTCAATAAAACTTTTTTTTCCCAAAATATAGCTCTATGTTTCTTCCCATCTTCTGTGTCTTTATAATGAACTCTTACTAGCGAGTGTTGTTCAGGGTTTATTATTCAGTTTACACGACCAAAATCAAAGAATGATTGGACATTTGAGAAAGGTACGAGACATATTTATAAGTCGCAGAAGGACTTCTTCCAGTAACCAATTAGCCCATTTTCGGACACCGTAAGTTTGTCGACGCATGTGTAAGCCGCCCATCGGTGTCCCTCTTTTCATAAAGAGATATATTAAGGCGAAAGCCTTTAATGTCTTATACTAGCGGCGTCCGTCCATCCGTGTCCTGGAACGGTGCCAGCTGTGGCCTCTCCCCCTCACACTCTCAGAAATCACGTGATGGCACAGCGGCGCATGGCAACAGTTGCACCGCCACAGCTGTGGCCTCTCCCCCCTTGCACTCTCTCATCAGTGACGTGATTGCCAAGTGTGAAAAAATGCAAGAAAAAGAAAAAAACAAAAAAAGCAAAAAAAGAAAGACATGACATCGTCAGTCGAATAGCCATAGGCTCTCGCCGAACACACTTTGGAATTTACAAAGGGTCCTTCAATTTCTCTTTTTTTTTAATCGGACTTAAAAGACACTCATATCCTACAGAGCATGCTCCCTTCCGTCCCCATTATACATTCTTGTGCAGTGGCGTAAATCCAGAAAAATCACAAGGGGGGACACAAATCAGACCATGGCGGCCATTTTGTTTTTCAAATGTGGGTTCCATTTTTATTTACATGAGAATTAAATCATTCTTTGAAATAAAATTTAGAAAACGAGCATGGGATCCGAGCTCGACTAAATGAATTGTTCTTTTCTGTCTGCTTTGAACAGGTCGAGCTGCTTTTGCGATGTCCATAGTCCCACACAGCTGAGGGGTATTGAACAAAGGTACACACCAAAGAATAATCAGCCATTTAAAAAAAAGTTGAATGCGCTCAATTTAACTGTCATGTAACACAAATGTATGGCGTTCTAAAGCTGAATCTCAAGGGGGGGACACTAGGAGGTGGTGTCCCCCCCCTACCTGAACACAAGGGGGATCCGGACCCCCCTGACCCCCCCCCCCCCCCATGATTTACGCCAATGTTCTTGTGCAAAAGGTGTGCCCAGGTAAGCAAAGTTTTAGAAGTCTTCTGCGTTTCCTCCTCAAAGGCGGGTGCACACAAGGCTGCACCAATGGGCGCGCACTCCAGACTGACGTCATGAGCCGGACGGACGGTGACCTCGCCTTCGGAGAACATTGCTGAGTGCATGAGCGGGACTACTTCTTTAGTCGCGGAGGCGATCGATCGGCTGTCGCGCTTCGGTCGCATGGGCGGGGCTTCTCCGGACTTCTTAAGTTGTATCCTTGCGAACGTCAGCTAGGCAGCTAGGTTAATTACCAAAGCCATATAGTGCGGTGAGCTGCACAGTCTGACTTGTGTTTATAATCTCTGCCAGAGACACTCTCTAGACATGACATGTTTTTTTTTTTTTTAATGTAGTCGTCTATTCCGTTCATATTGTCACGTGGTTGTGACGTCGACGAAGGCAGCAGGCGACGTGTCCAAGATGAAACTATTTATTCGGCCGAATTTGTGGCCGGGAAACGGAAAGTCAGATTACAGCAAGCAAGACACGCTGTACAATGATAGCGGCGAACAGAGCATCGGCCGTCGAAAAGCTGACGAGCGGTGAAGCGCGCCGGCATTTATACGTGTGGCCATAAAATATTCCAGCCTTATCACTGGTTGTCGCGCAAGCTCTGGAATAAGCTCGAGTGTTCGCGTCTTGCGCGCAATCTTAACAAAACGATCTACAATAATCGCGAAGCTTCTCGAACAACGAGGCCTGGTTCGCGCTGAGCATTGCTGACAGTCTTTCTGGGCGAAAACCGAATACAGCAAAAAGGGAAAATAAGAAACGTGGCAATATCATCGCCCTCGCCACCCGGTCTGGCAAGGTGCGGTTGGATATGAGCAGGATGGCTTTCCACTGAGACGAGGATCTGGGCCCGTATTCACAAAAACGTCTTAAGTTAAAAATTTTCGTAAGAATATGTTACAGCCAGTCACGATGCAGGACACGTCATTAGTGAAGCCGGCTGACCAATGGAAAACCGCACTTACGAAAGAAAAGTTTGGCAGTGTGTTGAGTGTGCAGGACTACAATGTATTGAACAACTGTCCCGCATGGTCACAGTGCGAGCATTGTGGTATTGGAGAATGGTCAATTCTGGAGGCGTGCTCGTGTGGAGTACGTCCCTCCAGAATTGACTTAGTACGTCCCTCCTTCCCGCGTCCCACACCACCACAGCGCATGCGCGTCCCCTCTCCCTCTCTCCAACGCTCACCCCCTTTTACTCCTCTAGGAATCCTCTACTCTACGGAGCGGCTCCCGCGTCCCACACCCCCCACAGCGCATGCGCGTCCCCTCCTCTCTCTCCTCTCCTACGGTTCCCCCCCCGTTCTCTCCTCTAGGAATCCTCTACGGCGCGGCGCGCACGACAGGTGGTGCGACAGCTGCATACTACGCTGGGGGGCGCCACGGTAGTTCCGCGGTATGAAAATGACGGAGCGCGCGCGCCTCATTCTCTCTCCTGTGCAGCGCCGCGATGAGCGCCCGGGCCCCTGCCGCGAAACGAGAGCGGCGACGTTTCTCCCGCTCAAGCTAATCATCTCCCCGCTGCTTCGCATCCACACATGGTTCCCTTTAGCGGGAGATGGGGAAGTTTTTTAAACCGGGCGTTCGTCCGCGCTTGCGGCACCCCGTAAGACAAAACATGAACGTCAACGCTAGTTCGTTTTTTTTTCCTCTCGCGTGGACAGCCCGGTGCTGATTAGTCGTTACATCACGGCTTTCTCGCCTGTTGACCGTTGAGGCTCGGTAAGTCTTCTTGAAGCTGGTTACGTTAAATATTGGCTGTTTTTGTTGTATACTTCGGTACAATTCTGCAATAAAGAAAATTACGCGATTCTGTGCCGATGTCGTCAAAAAATCCATGACGCCACGATGAGCTGATGCGTAAAGTTGAATGCGGCATCGCGGGATCTTATAATGATAACAGTGGTTGGTGTGTGCGTGTGTGTGCACAATTACCGGCTGCGCAAGTGATTACTTTAGCACCCCAATTACCGGCTGCATTTTGTTCTTGACATGATTACGTGCTGCTGGCAGGGGCGTAGCCAGAATTTTTTCGAGGGGGGGGGGGAGGGGGGTTCAACCATACTTTGTGTATGCTCGTGAGTGCGTTTGTATGTGTGCGCGTGTATATATATATACACAAGCAAAATTGAAAATTTTCGGGGGGGGGGGGGGGGGTTGAACCTCCCCGCCCTTGGCTACGCCCCTGGCTGCTGGAATGAACCTTGCGTACGTCAACTCCCAAACATCGATCACAACAATTAACCATGTTTTGTGTGCCGGCCTAAATGGGCCGTTAGATCATCGTCTGGGTCGCGGCCACTGACTTTTTTCGGAATAGTAATTTCAGAAAGGTAATATTAGACAAGCCCTGCAAAATGACACTAACTTACTTAGCATCACTGTCGCCTTCATCCAGTTCGTCACACACGTACGAGGATTCATTTGCATAGTCCCTTAAAATGTTAAATATTTTTACTAAGAGGAATAAACTGCCGTATGCGTAAAATTGTTACATGATAATTTCAAATATTATAAAATAGGGTAACTGCTGTAACACAACTTAAAAGGGTTTCTTCAGACATTCCAAATGACCTCACAAAACGATGTGCTCATTCATATATGCAGTATGTGCTTAATTTTCTTGCATTGACAGGTTTGTGAAGCTGAAGATCGAAATTGCTGCATTCTTAGACTGTGAACGAGCATCAGCACATCTTGCCTTATGGCCCTATGTGTATACTCTGTGCTATCTACATGTGTATATTGAACACAATTCACTGCAACACAAATATGTCATGCAGTTGCACCAGTACATGTCCCTGTTAAAATGCGTGTGCAAATTCATGAGAAATAACAGTCACCGCTTACTCTTCATCTGTGTCCGATTCATCACATGCTTACAGGTCATCACAGTCCAACCTAAAGAAACAATAAAAGAAGTTCTAAGCAACTATCATTCTTAAGCTTTTGTCATTTTTATTTTGCGTGTCAGTGCTGTATATCCCACCCGCTTGCATCAAGGCACGGTGCACAAACATCTTGTCTTGGCGTAGAGCAATGACGCCTCTGCTCCTGATGCAACTCCTTCGAGTCACCGGCCAGCATGTCACTAGTCTGCATAGCACTGTCCCGGACGACCACTCGATCGGCCTGGATTCCTGGCACAATAAAAAATGGTTTGATGCTAATAACAAGCCCTCAGTGCTACCTTTATCACTAGCCAAAATTTCTTACCAACTGAAGTGTTCTCGAATTGAGTCTGAGTAGCCACTGTGCAGCTGAGATAGGTCCGCACACCAGTGCTGCGTGTATGCCGTGTTGTGGCACACATATTCGAACCAGTGAGTTCGCCGCTCCCTGCCATGCTGGTGGTAGTCTGGCAGCTGGGACCGATGTCAGCACTGCCTTCCAAAGAATGGGCTAGCTGCTCAGCTGCATAAGGAGGGTCTTGGACGACCTGTCAACAAACCAGGAGATCAAAGTGCACTGTAGCAAATGCATTAATCACGCCGGGTGGGATAGTTTAATTCAGGCTATAGGAGCAGAGAACTGCATCTTCTCTACAGAATAATCCCCAGTGAGACAATTAACCAACAAGTGACACGAAAACTAAACATTTAAAGTTGCACCCCTGAAGAGAATACCCAATTGGGTTCTATCTAGAACGAAAGTGCCCACATAACACTAGAACAAGAAAACATTTACACACACGCACACGCACACACACACACACACACACACACACAAAATTTGCTATTTCCACATCGGCCACATAACCAATTATAGGCCCCAAATCATGTTACTCGCGTTACTCTGCATGCGAATTGACGAGACTGCTGTCCACTAGAGACAAGAGGAAACTTGCACATGTAGCAGCATAACTTGCCTTGCTCTTTTGCCGCTTGACCACTCCCCCGGGTAGATACTGTGGATGGCCTTGCCCTCTGTACAGGAACATTGTTGGCACAGCATCTTCCTTCAATCTTCTGCGGTAGTTTGGTTTGGTGAGCCCGAATTCTTCCATCAAGAGTGCGCTGCATCTATAACTCTCACGAGTGAAGTGATCAGAGCACACAGAAGCATTTTTACTGGGGAACCAATTGACACGCCCAACTGCACGAAGCCACTTCTCCCGAAGAGAGCTGTTGGAGGGAAACGAGTGATAACACACACCCTTGGTGTACTTCGCTTTGTTCTCGCAACCTTTAGCGCAACACCAGCTCCCACCCTTTGGTTTTTTACCGCACGCTACCACACTAGTGCTGTATGTATGTTGTGTTGTGACACACGTATCAGAAATAGTAAGTTCGCTGCTCCCTGTCATGCTGGTGGTTGTCTGGCAGCTTGAACTGATGTCAGCAGTGCCTTCCACAGAATGGCGTAGCTGCTCAGTTGCATCAGGAGGGTCTTGGACGACCTGTCAAGAAACCAGAAGATAAAAGTGCGCTGTAGCAAATGCATTAATTATGCGGGAAGGGGGGCTAGTTTAATCCAGGCTATAAGAGCAGAGAACTGCATCGTCTCCACGGAATAATCCCCAGTGAGACAATTAACCATCCAGTGACATGAAAACTAAATATTTAAAGTTGTACCCCTCAAGCGAATACCCGATAGGGCTCTATTTAGAACGAAGGAAGGAAGGAAGTAAACAGAAAGGGAGAAGGCTGGGACGTTAACCAGACAGACTTCTGGTTGGCTACCCTACAGTGGGGGGATTAGGAAAGGGGAATAGGAAGATGAGAAAGAGAGGAGAGAAGAGAAGGAAAAAAAAAGAGGGACAGGCAGTGAATTCACGAAAGTGCCCACATAGTACCAGAACGAGAAAACATTTATAAAAAACACACAGGCATATATATATATATATATATATATATATATATATATATATATCTGTGTGTGTGTGTGTATTTGCTATTTTTCACATCGGCCACATAGCCAATTATAGGCCCCAAATCATGTTCCTTGAGTTACTCTACATGGGAACTGACTAGACTGCTGTCCACTAGAGACAAGAGGAAGCTTACACATGGGGCAGCATAATTTGCCTCGGTTTGTCGTCGTTTGGTCGCCTCCCCTGGTAGGTACTGTGGCTGGCCTTGCTCTGTGTACACGAACACCGTCGGCACAGCATCTTCCTTCAGCCTCTTACGAAAGTTTGGTTTGGCGAGCCCGAATTCTTCCATCATGTGCGCGCTGCATATATAGCTATCACGAGTGAAGTGTTCAGAGCACACAGAAGCACTTTTACTGGGGGGACCAGCTGACACGCCCAATTGCACGAAGCCACTTCTCCCGAAGAGCGCTGTTGGAGGGAAACGAGTGATAACACACACCCTTGGTGTTCCTCGCTTTGTTCTTGCAACCTTCAGCGCAACACCAGCTCCCACCCTTCCGTTTTTTGCCACTTGCTGCCACACTAGAGCTGCATATGTGCTGTGTTGTGGCACACACATCCGAAGCAGTGAGTTCGCTGCTCCCTGCCATACTGGTGGTTGTCTTGCAGCTTGGACCGATGCCAGCACTGCCCTTCAAAGATTGGTCTAGCTGCTCAGATTGGCTGCTCCATGCCATACTGGTGGTTGTCTCGCAGCTTGGACCGATGCCAGCACTGCATTTCAAAGATTGCTCAGCTGCATCAGGAGGGTCTCGGATGACCTGTCAAGAAACCAGGAGATAAAAGTACACTGTAGCAAATGCATTAATTATGCGGGAAGGGGGGGCTAGTTTTAATTCAGGCTATAGGAGCAGAGAACTGCACCTTCTGGATAGAATAATTCGCAGTGAGACCACAATTAACCAACAAGTGACACGAAAATTAACCATTTAAAGTTGTGCCCCTGAACAGAATACCATACAAGGGTGTTAACTAGCACCACTTAAAACATCTAAAACATTTCCTCCAGGTTTCGTATGCACATCAAATTTATTCCTCGTTGCTCAATATTATGCGTGCTCACTACAAGACCCGATGTCAACGATGACTTTTCTTGCTGAGCAAGTAAATCAAATGCACAGCACTACATTTGTGTGCCACAATGCACTTTTGATCGGGATAAGAAAACTCATCCCGATCGGGCTGCTTCCCGATCGAAAATCCCCGCTGAGCACCGTAACTTACGCGCTAAAAATGGGTCAGTACGGCGGTCGCAACACATGAAGTCACTTTCAATCGCGATTGTGCGCAACCAAGGTCGAATCATCCTACCGAGGTTGGCTCCCTTTCACAAATTGTGCAAGTCAATCGTGATATAAAATTCCAGCCCTAACGACGAGCTCGATCTAGATCAAAAGTGCCCATGTAATACGTGAATACCAATACGTCTACTAAAAAAAAAGAAAGAAACGTTTCAAAAATGTTTGTTATTCATTTATAGATACTGCGATTTTACACAAGATCTTGGCAGCATAGTACATAATAGGTGCACACAACAGAAAAATAACAATGAGAAACGATCAATGAGTTTCTTCACAAATGCGCTTTGAAGAACAAATAAAAAGGCAAGTGACGTTGTTCTAACAATTTTCAAATCGAACAGACAATCCGTTAGCACAAGTGGAAAAAAAAAAGCACATGAAACATCTCAGCCAGACAAGAAAATGCTTGCTATTGAAGGTGTGATTGAAATTGCGATAGTGAATCCTGTGTAATCGTTTTATCGGGCAGTTTGTTCCAGTTGAGTATCGTTCCAGGAAAGAAAGAATACTTGAAACAGTTGACGCGTGCAGTGAATGGAGTAACAGCTAATGAGTGTGTGTGCCTGATGGCGTAACCTGTCGTATATGCAAGATGTGACGTGTCGATCTTGTACTGACCTTTTAATAACTGAAAAAAGAATTTTAGATGACATACACGATTTTGATGATTTATAGCAGGTAGGCCACTCTGAGATACGAGGTTAGTGACTGAAGTGCAGCCATACGTATTGTAGATGAATCTAACAGCTTTCTTTTGTAAGCTTTCTAGTTTCGCTATGTTGGTTTTAGAGAACGGGTCCCATATAATTACGGAATATTCTAAAACGGGGCAGACGAGTGTTTTATATGCCAACAAACGTACTGTTGGTGTGGACGATTTTAATACACGCCTTAAAAAGAATAACTTACGTCGGCAGTTTGGTAGCACCTTGTCAAGGTGTTTTGACCACGAGAGATCATTTGTTATGTGGAGGCCTAAGTATTTATATTGCGTAATTTCCGACAAGAGAAGGTCTTCCGTGCCATAGCAATATATGAGTGCCTTCTTTTTTAATGTTACCCGCATATACACTGTCTTTTCAGAATTAATGCACATTTGCCATTGCTTACACCAATGAACTACCTTATTAAAATCCCCGTTTAAGCTAAGCTGGTCTTCCTCCGTTGTTATTTCTTTATACAGCCCGCAGTCGTCAGCGTAAAGCCTGACTTTTAAGGATAAGTTAGCGACGATACCATGGATATATAACAAAAAGAAAAGGGGTCCAAGAACGGATCCCTGTGGGACGCCAGACTTGACAGGAACTATATCTGACACTATTTCATCCACATCAACAAACTGACGGTGGCCGGTAAGGTAGGCTTTAATCCATCCTATAATTTTGTCATTTTTTAACACGGCGCGTAGCTTATGAAGAAGTTTAACATGAGAAACCTTATCGAATGCTTTGCTAAAATCCATAAATATGGCATCTGTTTGTTTTCCTTTGTTTATAGCGCCAGCGAAGTCATGCACGATCTCAACGAGCTGCGTGGTTGTCGAGCGGCCATTTATAAAACCATGCTCCATATCTGTTAATACTTTATGTTCGTCGAGAAAACTAATTATATTTTGTGAATGATATGTTCTAAGAGCTTACAGGATTTGAAGTTAATGAAATTGGCCTGTAATTTTTTATGCAAGCTTTGTCCCCTGATTTATGCAAAGGCCTCACCCTAGCAACTTTCCAGTCTCCCGGTAATTTTCCTTCGTTAATAGACCTCGTAAATAGAACATGCAAGTATTTCGCATACCATTCTGCGTAACGCTTTAAAAGACAGTTTGGGATACCATCAGGTCCTGGAGATTTCTTTATATCAAGCTTTAACAGTAAATTTAGAAATGCCATATTCCGAAATAACAAGGTCAGGAAGGGTAGGCAGTTTTGTAGAGAAGCATGGTAGACAACTGTCATCACTTGTTAATACACTCTTGAAATGGTCATTAAAAGCAGCAAACACTATTTTCTTATCCCGTACACTTTTACCATTTACAAAAAAGGAGCCAGAAGATGAAGAAGCCGGCGTCACAACCCTCCAGAACCTCTCGGGAGATGATCTGACAAAGTCTGGCAATAATGTGTTGTGATAGTGGTGTTTATGAGAACTTTTTCCTTAACTGTTGCAGACAGCTTATCAATTGCTTCTTGCAACTGCTCATCATTATGCATTTTCACTCGGTTCTTTTTTAACCGCTGAAGCTTCCTTCTCATTTGTAATGTCTCCCGCGTAATCCATGGATTGCGGCGCTCAGACTTCTTCACTATTTCAGGAACGAAATGCTCTACACAATCAAAAACCAAACCTTTGAAAAAATGCCAGAGGTCATCCACACAAGTAAAGCTCGCAAAGTTATCGTAATTGAAAGCCAGCATATCTATTATACACTCATCCTGTGCTCGTGAAAAATTGGGAAACGATTGAGCCCCATTACCTTCCACATTGGCCGCAAAAACGATTATAGGCCCCGAATCATGTTACTCGCCTTACTCTCAGGGCTTAAAGTCAGGGGGGCCCGGCCCCCTTTCCATTTTTTAAGCAGGGGCTCGGGCCCCCCTCAGCTGGTCAACTGCAGCACAACAGCACCCATTCGACAAGCGCTGGAGTAGATTTTTTTTGTTTTGGCAGTGGTGCCGTGTGTGGGGAAATTGTAACTCTTCAATTTTATTCATTCATTCATTCATTGTTTATTCAGACAAACAAAAAAGATTGCCTAGGTTGAAGGGACTAAAGGCAGATTTCCTCTGCCTGACTAAGGTCCCTCCACCCATACATTTGCTGAGATGCAGTGGAAAGAAAAAGATACATTTTACAAAAAGTGTAAATCTAATTCAAAAAGTAAGAGACTTGTCGAAACACACACTTCAAGATATCACGCTAAAGTAAACATCAATTCACCAATAGCAAGAAAAAAAATGTAAGTAACTCATACCATGATAATTTTTAGTCGGAAGACTAAGTATTGTACAGAAATGCACATTATAAAAAAAGAAAATGAACGTCTTTTACACAAACGCATTACAAAAGTACAAAGAACGCCAAAAGAAATATTTATAATTGATTAGTACGATGAGGGCACGGTACACGTAAGGAAGTACATCTTAACTTTTTTTCTTTACACTGTTTTTTTTTAGCATTACTTTGTTCTAAAAGTTCGCGGACATAGCTATTGTTGTGGAGTAGATGAGGTATTTGATATAATAAGGTTTGCTTCCCATAAGTTGTCCTGAATAAAGGTAGTCGAAAACGGTCAAAGCGTAGATCATAGGGAGTATCATTTGGGTAGCATTGATCCATGTAACTGACAACGGTGTTTCCTGTTTCATTACCTATATATAAGGTGAGTTTAAGATTGTATAATTGGTAGACACTTAGAATCTGAAGTTTGCCGAAAAAGGGAGCAGTGTGTTCCCTAGGTTGCAGATTTTCTATTAAAAATGATTTAATCATGATTGTTTAATTGGTTGATGTGGCACGACCAAAACATGAAAAAAGGTATCATCATACAGCTGCATGTGTTTCTTCGAGACAGTTTGCTTCACTACACTATATATATATATATATATATATATATATATATATATATAGAGAGAGAGAGAGAGAGTATGTTACCACTCTATGAGGGCCCCCCCCTCCAATGAAGGGTGACTTTAAGCCCTGCTTACTCTGCATGCAAACTGACGAGATCGCTGTCCACTAGAGACAAGAGGAAGCTTGCACACGGAGCAGCATAACTTGCCTCGGTTTGTCGTCGTTCGGCCGCCTCCCCTGGTAGGTGCTGTGGCTGGCCTTGTTCTGCGTAGGCGAACACCGTCGGCACAGCATCTTCCTTCAGCCTCTTACGATAGTTTGGTTTGGCGAGCCCGAATTCTTCCATCAAGAGTGCGCTGCATCTATAGCTCTCACGAGTGAAGTGATCAGAGCACACGGAAGCATTTCTACTGGGGGGACCACTTGTGGTGAACTCTACCAACACACTTGACACGCCCAATTGCACGAAGCCACTTCTCCCGAAGAGCGCTGTTGGAGGGAAACGAGTGATAGCACACACCTTTGGTGTTCCACGCTTTGTTCATGCAACCATCAGCGCAACACCAGCTCCCACCCTTCCGTTTTTTACCGCATGCTAGTACACTAGTGCTGCGCGTATGCTGCGTTGTGAGTTCGCCGCTCTCTGCCATGCTGGTGGTTGTTGTCTGGCAGCTTGGACCGATGTCAGAACTGCCTTTCAAGGATTGGTCTAGCTGCTCAGCTGCATCAGGAGGGTGTTCCTCGCTTTGTTCGTGCAACCTTCTGCGCAACACTAGCTTTAACCCACCATTTTTTACCACACACTTGCTTGCTTGATCCTTTACATTCGGCTCGTTACCCACTGGGATTGGCCATTAAAACGGCGCGGCGATGCGGCGGGGTAGGAAAGGAGTAGAAACAATGCGTCACGTAGTACACAGGGTGGCCCGCATATGAAGAAATTGGCTTCCAATTTTTAAAATTCGTTTTCTAAGAAACTAAATGACTTACGATCCTATAAACTGGCACATATCATCAGGATACCGAAAAAAACGTATGTTGAAAATTTTATTGAAATTGGTGAATATCGAAAAATCACCGAAGTTTACGGGCCCTCATGTGTTCATGAGACTGATCGTTTCTGCCCGTGCAACTGTGGGTCCGAACCATACATATCTAATACACTGTAACCATACGGTCCAAATAAAACCAACACCACTATAATGGAACCAAAATACGCCGACGTCATGACCACTTTAGCTCTTGCTTTGGCTAGAGTTCTGGCTAGTAACTGCCATAGCCTCCTTAACTGCACAACAGTCGCATAAACATCGTGATCAGTTTCAGGCGTTAAAATGGCGATGGCAAATGTGTTGGGTCATTCTTCGTTTCCTCAAACCGGCACGGATATGAATTACTTCGCACCCCCTGACTTGAGCGACGTCGTCCCCGACTGGATGAGCTCCGAACACTCGACAGGGGTGAGCGTCTTTCAGTGTAGCTGATTGAGTACGCGTGAGAAGTATCGGTGGTTTCATGTGTGCTGGTTGCATGGTGCGACCGACGCTGGCAGTGACATGCATTTCTGTCAGAGCTAGTCTCCCAAACTCGTGAACCTTTAACACGTTTTTGTTTATTCGCTGGATATTCGCGTAACCGTATTGTTTTTTGTTTCAGACAACTGTGGTTGCGGTGGAGTTCGATGGCGGCGTCGTGATCGGAGCGGATTCTCGGACGAGCACAGGGTACATATACCAAGAATGCTTCTTTTTTTTTTTTGATATCTTATTTTTCGGGGGGTTTTGCGTATTTGGAATGTACGTTAAAAGCTAGTTTAATCTGCGTGACTTGACTCATGTTGCATTCGTCGCCGAAATCGTAGTGGTGGCGGCGCAAAAGTTACCTTACTCGCGTTGTTGTAGATCTACTTTCGCTCATAGGTTCGTAAGGGTATGGAATCACTGATTGCATTGTTTTGCGAACGGAGTACCTTAACAGCCACCACACGTTTAAGTGCACCTCACTGTATGAGAGCGATATGGTGTACATGACTGCATGAGTTTGTGTTGTGTGCGTGGCCTAGCACTGGAAGCTGCAGTGAGCGCGTCACTTGAATCGAACCCTATATCTGATGACATATATAAATAGTAGACGTTGTTAGAACTGGCGTGCGAGCAAGATGGTGTGTTGCTGTTAATGATTTCATAATCGTCAGCTTATTTAAATGTTTCGGAGCATAGGCGCGTTTACCGATGACCACAAGTTCTCCTTGACCTGCACTAAACCAAGCTGTCATATCCGTGCGAATGTCTTTATCCTATCACTCCGTCTCGATTTATAACACTGTTAATCTCGTCTTCCCTCCCTTGACAACCATTCAATTAATCTAAAACACCACCCGTTACCAGTTCACTGCATAATGTCACCAGCCTATCTCTATTCGCCTGTAATCTTCTTTATAATGTGTTTTGCCTTTGGGTTTTTTATGGAAGGCCACAGATACACTCATACCTCATTATAACAAAGTTGCATCTTACACGAAAATAAGTTCCGTTATAGCCGAAAATTCGTTATAGAGGTATATTCCTAACACTGTATCCATTGCAAGACTATTCATTTACTTCGTTATAACCGATATTTTGTTATATCCGGGTTCGTTATATCGAGGTCTGAGTGTATTGTATTCGCACTGTCCGTAGACGGTCGTGCCGCACAGCGGATAGAGAGGAAAATTCCTCGAGGAGGATCAACAGACGACGCAGCACTTTCACGGGGCTAGTGCGGTCCCTGCCAACACCTGCCATGCAGGCAGAGGGCTTCTCTTAGGCCTTTTCCGTGCTCGAGTGGAAATATCCAACATACGGGCGCCGTGCTCCGTGCGCAAACCAAGTTCTCAGCAAAAATATTGTCACCTTCTTTCTAGGGAAATATATGCCAATGTAGAATGCATGGTGATCGGATGTGTGGTAATCTGTAAGCAAGCCTGCACCGCTTCACTACGGTTGATTGTATGCCATCCTAAGAAGCGGAGGTGGGAGAAAAATGAAATCGGGAACTGGACACGTGCAAATAGAAAACACGCGCGCGCGCTACGTTTCAAAGTTTTAGTGCAATTTTCCTGTTCTGAGCACCATTCAGCAATCAGCTGTACGATGTTACGAAGCCATTTTGGTCGAATCTTATGTGTTGTAGTATTGTTAAGATAAGCCTGTATATGTTAGTATCTCCTGAGCGCTTCCTAATTTCCGCCACCCGCCCCCACCCTTCAGCCAATAAACATGTATCTTTCCTAATAAGACTGCAAACATTTCCTTGCAAAACTGCCGACACCAGTGAATGATCTGTTCCCCGAGCTTAATGCTCGCGATAAATCAAATAAATACTAGCATCGTATTCACGTGGTTGAATTCATTCAAGTTTAAAAACATCTCCAATTGCCGAGAGATAACCGAATTCCTTCACCACATTACAGCTTGAAGCAATTTGTCTTTGCGAGTGACAAAGCGTCATGTATGGCAAAGATGGTGCGTTTCAACCCCTTCCTTACTTGAAAACTGCCCGTGACACTTTTCAAGACACCAAGTGCGCGAGCTGCGTCACACTACATGAAATAATTAGGCTTGTGCGAATAGTGAATTTTAGGCTCGAAGCGAATTCGCGAATAGTGATTTTGGTCGAATAATTTCGAATCGAATTCGAATAGTATATATCACATATTATAAAGAAAAATGGAGATATTTGTCATGACCTAACTAACCTGCACAATATTAAAAAAAAAATTGTGACAAGGTCTGTGCAAATGCCATTTTCTTGCTTCAAGAGAGAGAGAATAAAAGAGAAAGGCAGGGAGGTCAACCAGAAGTGAAGCATCCGGTTTGCTACCCTGCACTAAGGGGAGGGGGAAAGGGAAAAGAAAGATGGAAAAGGGAAGCGAACAGGAGAATAGACGCGCGAAGAAAAAAAAAAATAAAGGTGGGGGGGTGCTATGCCTATTCAATAGGCCACTGCTTCAAGAGAAGTGGAAACAACTTTGAATAGTAGCAGGATTTGACTTTCGGTAGAATGCTAGTGATAACCTGTAAGATATGCAATGTTTGAAAATTTACTATACCTAGAGCATATAAGCCGGTAAAACAAGCTTTTAAACTTAAAATCTTCATTTAACCGTGAAGTGGGGTGTCGTGGCAGTGCGGATTTCCCCTTGATACGTGTTTTCACGGCTTAGCACCCCTCCACTGCAGTGAAACCACCTTTACAGGAGGTTACATGCGGACTTATACACTTGGAAAGGTGCTTTCGCGGCTTAGCACCTCTCCACTGCAGTGAAACTACCTTTAAAGGGGGTTACATGCGGATTAATATGCACTATTCGTTCGTTTCGAATACTTCGAAATTTTCAATAATTTAAATTCGAATCGAAGCGAATTCGAATACTGCACTATTCGTTCGAATATTCGAAGCGTTCGAATATTCGCACAAGCCTAGAAATAATGCAGCCGCTGTTTAATTGGTAGAGAGCGGCATGGCAGCCGCAGATGGTGTATATCGTCGCAACATTTATTCACGTAAAATCGACACGACATCAGCGGACACAAGCGGGTCAGTGCAGCCGAGAATGAAGAGGCACTCGACGCTCGCAAATTGTGCTGAGGCTGCTTCGTCTTCGCCACCATATGGATGGTTGTTTTACAAATTTGTACTCATTTCCCCCCTGATCTTGCGCGTAATTGTAATCTATTTCAATGTGGAACGCGATGCCGCGTAATGAAAGTGGCCTGGCGTCATTACATTTGTCAAAACAAGTTCTACAACACGCGTGCATGCCCACCTACTCACTCGCTGTTCGCTCGTTATCCTCCTCCGGACTGCCATGTTGGTTTACTTCGCGCGCCACCTATAGGCCGCGGACAGTGCGAATTCGTATTATTTCGGTGATGTCTGTTGTTCATCGCCTATGGTCTGTCGACTATCTGCTCACTGAAAAAGGGGTTGCCGTCACTTTGTGCGTGTCTGTTTCTTTTCCAGCTTTGTTATTTTAAATGTTTGAATGCTGGTTAATCATGGCCTTAACCTGAATGGCTTTCTTACAGGGCTTACGTAGCCAACCGTGTCTCCGACAAGCTGACACGCGTGACTGACCACATCTACTGCTGCCGCTCGGGTTCTGCCGCAGACACACAGGCCATTGCAGACATAGTGACCTACCACCTCAGTTTCTATGAGTGAGTTTCTGTTCATTATTCATTCCTCAGTCACATGACCACATTCAGGCTTTGACAGTTTAAGAAAATAGACAGTCACATTACGCTCGACCAGCCACAGTGGTTTTGGTGCTCAATTGCTGACCCGAAGGTAACGGGATCAGATCCCGGTTACCGCAGCCACATTTCGATTGGGGTTGAAATGCTAGAGGCCAGTGTATATTTAGATTTAGGTGCCTATTAAAGAACCTCAGGTGGTCGAAATTTCTGGAGCCCTCAACTATGATGTCTCTCATAATCATATTGTGGTTTTGGAATGTAAAACCTGAACAATTATTATTAACATTAGGCTTGAATGCAGAATAAAATTTAAATCATGCATTGGTGCAACTTGTTATGCCTTGTCAACATCTCTTTTCAAGCTTGCACAGCCTTTAGCAACATTACGGGATAGTCCAGAAGCAATGTTCAAAACAATATAATGTGCAGTTTTCATATTTTATTAGGCCATCCTAGATAAGGCCATGTATTTGTAGTCCTGCTTCACTGATTACACACATTTGCAGTATATTAGTGGCGAAGCACCTTAGGGCCGAGCCTTGTTGTCCGTCACGCTCCATATAACCCAAACGAAAACTGAACACCTGCACAACGATAAACGAAAACATCTGTGTAAAAAGCCAACCTTATGTGTACATCAATCAAGTACGCTTAAACCTCGTTATAACAAACTCACATCTGCCACGAAAAATACTTCGTGATGTCTGAAAATTCGTTGTAACCGTATATTCATAACACTGTATCTGTGACAAAACTATCCTTAGCTTAGTTCGTTATAACCGATCATTCGTTATATCGGGGTTTGAGTGTGTATGACAGCACAATACATGATCACCTGTGCCGTCTGTCCGTCCATCCATCCATGCGTCCGTCCGTCTGCTGGTCCTTTGTACTAGTCGGCGACTTCAACGTGGACATTATGGACCTTAGGACCTAGCTTTGCCCACTCGTCAACATTCACTTCGTGGAGATGCGTGGATTTTATTAAATGAACGCTGTCTGACCCAATCTCGCACCCTTCTTTGAACCTACTTTAGTTGGGAAAAGGCCCTTTGAATGCCACAGCTACTGTCTGCAGTGCACAGGAATGTCAACACCTTGTTCATTTCTTAGCACGTTACTGTTACATGTGTGAGATGTCTGTTAATGCAATGCTATTGTCTATTGTCGCGCTCATGTAAATGTGGCTGCTAAAAGAGCAACAAGCTACTGCTCACTCAAGGACAGCAGGTGCCAAATTTGTTATGATGTGCTTTTTTTCACTTGAGTGCTGAGTGAAATGAAGCACATCATATTCATATACGAATAACGCTAATTATATAACTTGACCACTTGCTCACACAGTGGGAGCGGTGTTCATTCGTTTCACAACACTTGCATTTACGACTCGCCGTGGTGGCTCAGATGGCACAACGTGCGCTTCTAAGCTCGTGTTGGAGATTTTGATTCCCGGCCATTGCGGCCACATTTCAATGGGAGTGAATTGCGAAAATGCCTGCATACTTGCATAGGGGTACTGGTTAAGAAACCCCAGTTGGTCGAAATGATTTTGGAGTTCCTTGCAACAGCATACCTCATAACCACATAGCATTGTTTTGGAACGTAAAACCAAATAATTTAAACTTTAATTGGATACGTCTGTCTACAAAGCAGGGCCTTCATGTCAAAACTCAAGTCCTCAAGCACGGTCATCTCTTGGGATAAGAGAACTTGAACTATGGACCAACACTGCCTCTGCATTGCCTGCAACTAAAGCACTTTGGAACTTTGCAAGAGACACTGGTGTCATAGAAATACTTCAGTTTGTTTAGTGCTGTTTGTGTGTGTGTGTTCATTATGCCTGTCTAGAATAGTGTGCTAGGTGCACCGCCAGGCAAACCTTTTCAGTACTCATTCAAAAAAAAAAAAAATTGTTTTTCTTCTTTCTAGCATGGTAAAACTGTGTGTATAGGCTTTCTAGGAATTGTGATCATGCATTTGCTTGACACTCTGGCATATTGATTTTCTATGTCAAAGAATGGAAACTGGCCAGCCAGCCAAGGTGGAGACGGCTGCCAACATTTTCCGGGAACTTTGCTACAACTATCGCGATCAGCTGGTGGCCGGGATAATCTGTGCAGGGTGGGACCGTCAGAATGGTGGCCAGGTAAGATGGACAGATTGTTTCGGTTTCGTTTGTGTTTCCTTGTTGCATTTGTTTGGGTTGTGTTATGTTGAATTCCAATGGCTGAGTCGGAGCCAGTTTTTTTTGCTCGTTTTGGAGCAAGTGTGTTCCAATGACAGTGAGGGCAGGAGTCATGAGTTCCAATGAGAGTCGGAGCGGATTCAGAGCGGGAGTCACTCCGTGGAGCAGGGAAAGTTGCTCCGCCAAAATCGGCGGAGTGGACCGGAACTCGGCATGACGTACTTCCTTAAAATGTTTGCCTGCTTGGGTGCACCGCTAGTAGTCGCTTGTTTTGGTGGTAATGGTGGACGACGTGGACGAGCTGGCAAATTGTGCGGCATTGTTTCCGCTGCTTGATAGTGACAGCTCCGAGTCGAAAAGATGTTCCTGCACGAGTGATTCATTGGATAGTGACAGCGACACTGAAACTGACGCGCACGAGCGGGGATATGACAGAATTCTACAGCAGATTGGAATAACTGTATGCAAGCCTTGCAAGGTACTCTGAGCAACTCGTCACTCGAAAGATAGACCTTCTGCTTCCGCGTTGCTTCAGCGGCACGTGTTTTGTCCCAATCGTAGAATTGCAGGCGTTGCTCTACGCCAAAGTTGAGTGCTTGCTCGCAGAGTCCGTCGGCTGCTTCGACTGTGCCATTGGAATTCAACATTAGATACTGCAGACACGAGGTCCAAGCGGGCTAGGTCGGCAAATAAACACATGACATTTTAAAAACTGAAAGTATCGTATCATGTTGGAAATCGTATGACTCAGACTGCTACAAAACACAGGCTAGACACTTGATTAATGGGGAAAAGAAAAGACTACTTTTCAATATGCCATTCTTGGCAAAAAATGGATTACAGTACGTTGACAATGATGGCGAGTACCGTATAAACCGGACTATACACTCCGTTTGGGACCTATAGGGGGCGCCTTGAAAACCGCGCGCAGCGCCACGAGTGGTGCGGCGGGCGTGCAACGTTGAGAGCCGTAGCAGACAGCAGCGCCTCATTGCTTTGACAGCTATGGTGGCGCAAGCGCCCGTAGCCGGCGCGTTAGTGCTTCGAGCTGGATTTAAAGATACCGTCATTCTGCCGCAATGCCACCATGAATAAAAGGGAAAACCTGCCCGAAAGCGGCCACGCTTTTCCACGTTTGTGAGCGCCTTATTGCTGCGCGTCGTCAGTACTGACGGCTAAATGCGTGCGTCAGGTGTGTGTAATTCAAGATGCTTACTCCATAAATGTCGCGGTAAGCTGTCATTCTTTCACTCTTAGAATATTATTGGTGCGTGCCCACTGCCCACTACCCGCTTACTTGCAAAATACTCAGGGCATTTAGAATTATCGATGGCTCCACGGCCACTCGCCATGGAAATCACGGTGAGTGGCTCGGCGGCGTGCTCCTTTGTTGCGGCTTCGTGCCACGGCGATTTGCAGCCGCCGAGTCTCGCAAAGTGCTTTGCTTGAAATTGTCGCGGCATCATCATCGCTCATCATGATCATAGTCTTTACCTCACCGCTCGCGCTGCTCATGCTAAGAGCTTGAGGTGCGGGCGAAAAAGAACGTGCTACGATTTCGGCCAGAGAGGACGCCGAAGCCCCGTTTCGTCTTTCGCTTCACCTTGTAATGTGGCCCTGACGACGGCACGGTCACTTCGGTCACCGTCACTTCTCACTCACTACAACCTCTTGTGTTGTTTATGTTGCTTTCCGAAACACACTGACATGCTCATCCCTCGCTACAGCATTCGCAAAGATTCGTTTTTTCGTACAGACCCCGTAGTTCTGTTACTCTGCGTCTTAGCTTGATCCTACCGAGTGCGCATATAGCGCTGCTGGGCGGCTAGTTGTGTTTGCGGTAATGTGCTACGTAACTCAGTTCGCCAACTGATGGTCCTGTCAACCCAGCAAAGCACTAATTGACCTCGCATTGCATTCCCGAAAACTGCGAAGGGTAGACGACAAGTAAATAAGGCCCATTAAAATGTTTTGAGTTGAATTATAATTCAGCTCAAGACTGATGGAATGTATGCAAGGCATTTTATAACATGCCTTGCATACGTTTCTTTTCTCACCAGCTCTATGGTAGCAGGAATATCACGCAAGATCATTGCACCAGCAGAGGTGGTGTCTCAGACCAATTCAAGCATGCAGCGGCACAACGCGAGACGGTAGAGGGAGCGGCAACCAAACACTTTTTTCGTCGCACAGCCGTGATCCACTTACGTCGCTGCCCAATAAAGCAGGGACGAGTTGAGAAACTGTTAAACGTCATTCCCGCAGGACACGACGTGTACCTGTTGGTACAATCGACTGCGCAACACTTCACTGATTAAGATAAACTATGTGCTAGCGGGCGTGAGAGAGCGCTTTGGTTCTGCTCGGGCTCTCAACGACTGTCTGCTCTGACGCGCAGCGGCGCGCCAGTCGCAGTGCACGGAGTGTATAGGTCGAGTGGGAATATAGGTCGACCCCCCAAGTTTAGGTGACCAAAAAAAGAAAAAAAAAGGAAAGCACAAAATTGACGAAACACATTTATTTGCGAATCGGGCGCATTTATTTGCGAATCGCACACATTTATTTGCGAATCGAGCTACCGTCAATCACCATCGCAGCTGTTCCTATTCGTCAGATTCGTCAGACGAAGCATCGTCTTCTGAAGACGGGAGTTTGTCGCTGGCCGCCTCCCACAGTGCATCATCTTCAGTGCCATCCAGCGAGTTGCTGATGCAACATTTCTTGAAAGCATTTGCCACCATGGAATCTGGCAAGGAACTCCAGGCGGAAAGCACCCAGCCGCAGACAGTCGCAAGTGGAGGCCTCCTTAGGCGGCCCGTCGGCGTCTTCGAGTTGTCGCCGGACATCCACTCCCGGTACTCCAGCCGCACTCGGTCCTTGAACGGCTTGTTCAGCACAACGTCGAGCGACTGGAGGGTGGACGTCATACCACCTGGTATCACGACGAGGTCCGCTTTTTCCATCGCCGAGTGCGCGTTTCACACCGTCGGTCAGGTGGCCACGAAACGCATCCAAAACAAGCATGCTGCGAGGACACAGCAGTGCACCTGGCCGACGGTTCCAGACTACTCGTATCCATTCGAGCATCATGGCCTCGTCCATGTATCCTTTTTGGTTGACGCGAACGACAACACCAGGAGGGAACGCTTCCTTCGGCATTGTTTTTCTCTTGAAAATGACGAAGGGCGGCAGCTTTCTACCGTCTGCCGTGCAAGCCAGCATGACGGTGAAGCGCGAGTGTTCGTTGCCAGTAGACAAGAGCTTCACATCCTTGGCGCCGCGCTGCGTGATCGTGGTCGACGAAGGCATGTCAAACCACACGGGGGTCTCATCGGCGTTGCCAATTTGCCCCATCATGTAGTTCTTCTGCTCCCGAAGCCGGTTCACGAAGCGCTGGAAGTTCAAAAGCTTGTCCTCGAACTCCTCCGGCAACTTTTGACAGATGGATGTGCGCCGGCGGAGGTGAAAATCCTTTGCGTTTCATGAACCGACGCACCCACGAGTTTGGTGCGCGGAACTCTTCTCGCGTGAGCCCAGCTTCTCGAGCGAGCTCCACGGCTTTGTTCCGAATGGTATCTACGGTCACTGGCAGCGAGCGCGCACGAACTTCCCGCACAAAGTCCGCGAGCGTATCTTCCAGCTGCGGATGAACCGCACTTCGCCCACGAAACGACGTTTTCCGAGGGTTGCACTGCTGCAGCTTTCCCTTCTGCGCTCTCCAATAGCGCACGCTTTTTTCCGAAACGCCAAAGCGGCGCTGAGCGGCCATGTTGCCGTTCGCTTCGGCGAACTCAACAACATTTAGTTTAAACGCAGCTGAGAACTGCCTCCTCGTGCCGCTACTCATATTCAATGAACGAAAAAGAAAAGAACACTAAAAATCAAACGCAACGTCAATCGGAGAGGAAAGCTCGGAACCGATCAGAAGCACAGCAAGAACACAAAGAAAACGCACACACTGAAAAAAAAAAAATGCCTGCTATTGGATTTGGATGTGGATACGGCCGTGTGTGGCTTTTCACGCATGCAAGCTACATGTTGCCAGACGGCGACGCACTGTCGGCTAAACACCGCTATATAAGACGAGGGGGTGACTTTAGCTCGTTGTTTTATTGGAAAAATCTCGACTTATATTCCGGTTTATACGGTATGCATACTTCCAAGAGGTGACGTGTACTCCGTCGACCGATGGCTAGTTTGCGGGTTGGGCAGCTTCAATTATGTTTGTCGTGTGTCTCTCGTGCACCATAAACTTATTGAGCAAGCACTGTGGTTGTTCTAGTATGGATATGTAACTTCAGAAAGCACAGGAGTGGTGGAACAAGTGCACAAAAGGTGCTACTTTAAACTAGTGTTTTACTGCATGGCATACACATTGATGTATACATGGTACCTGAAACTATACAAGCAGTGAAAATTTAAACCAGACCAAAGTAGCTGCTGTTTTGTGTACTTTTTCTGTCCTACACTGTCTGAAGTCGTGGCTCAAATTATATTGTTTGGATGCTACTATACATAGTGACAGGTAGTCTGAAGATTGTGGAATTTCAACTTTTGTGATGGAGGCGTGAAAAACCAGCCCAGAATATCGCCGAACAATTGGGCACCAACTTCGTTTTTCTGCCTTTTGACGGCTGAATCATTTTTTTATGTTGTGCAGTGTTACGTATCTTGATTGTTGTGTCTTGCGGCATATGTAATTTGTTGTCCAAATCCCATAGTGGTGCAGGTTGAGGCATCTCCTGATGTATCTCTCATTCTTTCTATCTAAATCCCAGCATGACGCGACACCATGCCCATTATTCGCAGTACTTACCAGAAGTAGCTTACGCTAGAGCAACGTGTTCCTTGTGGCATGCATCACTTATGAGCTAGATAAGGACATTGAAGCCTTTCTCGGCCATGGGTAACTGGAGCGAACACATTCTTTTATATTTAGAGGTATCTTTTGTTTCATTATATTTTTAGTTGTTCACAGGTAGTTTCAAACATTACTTGTACTTTTGAGTAATGTTTGTTTTTATAAGATACTATTACATGTTCGCTTCATTGTTTCTTAAAGGGGCCCTGCAACACTTTTTCAGCATAGTCAGAAAATGCTGCCGATCGGTAGTAGGGGCTCGTGAGAACATTCGAGCCAAACATTATAGCGCAGTGCGCAGCCTGGAATTTACAATTCTCAAAGTCGGCTAGAAATCGTTCCCTCGTTTTTCTACAAATGATGCCATATACCCAAATGACCGCACCATGTACCCAGATTCACAGCCATTGGCTAATTTGAGCATCGTGAGCTGTTTAGTTACCGAGGCCGCCACATGCCCGCGCACTCGCTCGCGATTTCATTGAAAGTAAGCCGCGCGTTCGAAGAAAAGTAAAAAAGAAAAAGTGCTCAAGGTCGTGACGCATGCGTGACGTAACTCCTTTCCCCCGTGCCATCCCTTCCTGCTTAGCGTCCAGTGCGTTCGTCGGGTCGAGAGAAATGAGAAAGCAATTGCAGCATGCGACAAATCTCTCCAACTCCACTCGTATTTGGCGGATTTTGAAAATTTTTGCGGCGCTCGATTCGTGAGGCAATAAACTCCTTTAATGAAGCCGTTCGACGGTTACTTGGAAAAGCATTGCAGCGCCCCTTTCAACAATAAGTTGGAACACTAAACCTATTTACACTGCTAATTATTAGTTGACATGACACTTTCACCCTTAATTTCATCATCATAGGTTCATTGTTAATCAGTAGACGTAGGTCAGAGTTTCATTTCAGAATTTCATGCGGAAGTTTTAGCTCCTGGATGTCACTGTGATGTCGTTGATGTAAGTTTCCTTTGTATTTTGGCCGCATTGGATGAATGAAATGGCTTAAAACTTGGCATGTTGAGCCGTAGCTTCCGTGAAACAAAATACAGTTATTTACCTGTAAAGAATCTAGTTGTCCCTTTCAGCTGCTGTCAAAATCTGTGACATCACAGTGAGCAGTCGCAGGAAATTCAAGGTGTTCTTGCCACCTCTTATTTTCTATTGGCGTGTTTTTTTCACTTGCCAAGCACCTTGTTAGTTGAAGAGTGGGGCTTGTGGTGTCATGGGAGGGTAATACGCTAATACTATTAAAATAATTTTTCTCTTTGGTGTCCCTTTAAGCAAATCTCTAACGTAGGTATTCCTTGTCTTTCTGTACGCCTAGGTATACATGGTACCACTGGGAGGCATGCTGCTGCGTCAGCCTGTGGCAATGGGTGGCTCGGGCAGCACCTATCTGTACGGCTACATGGACGCCAACTACAAGCCTGGCATGAGCAAGGAAGAGTGTCTCAACTTTGTCAAAAACGGTGAGCAGCTTGATGCGTAGTGGTCAAGCCTCAATGTAACGAAGTCATACGTACTTGTGAACGAAAAACTTTGTCCGATCTTGAAGATAGTCAAGTCGAAGTTCCTACATCTCTGCTGTAAAAATAGCCCAGTAAAACTAACAGGCAGTGAAAGCAAAGAAAATGTAGAGGACATTATTTGTAATCTTTTAACTGTATTGTTGTAAAATAATGTATGCTCAAGGAAATGAAAGTGGACAAAAAGACAATTTGCCGCCTGTAGGTATTGAACCTATAGCCTTTCGATAATGTGTCTGATGCTCTACCAATTAAGCTACAGCTGCTGTCATCCTCCTCTCTGCAAGGAAACAAATGCAAGTTGCCACGCCCACCTGTGTGCGGAGGGCGAAGGAGCGTCGCCGATACGCTCTTTCACCCTCCGCTTGCATGCGGCAGGTGTCCCGCCATGTGCATTGCGGGTGTGCGGAAAGCGTGTACAGTCCCTTACTGGCTTTCTCCGCATCGCCACCATAGAGCGCGTCTCTCATTACTTCCATGGCAAACGCGTGTGCGACCTGACCGCATTCCAATTGATTGGCTGCTATTTTTTAGACATTTCACACGCAGATCATGTCCGGTACTTCCATCGCGTATGGTTCTAGAAATAGCAGTGGTAGAAGATGCATGACAACGTTGTAATGACCAAGTGGGTCCAAAAATTCAGTTTTGGACTGGAGCAAAATCGTCTTCAACTTCTCTTGATCTTGGGCCTTGTCAATGACAATGCTACAGTCACCAATATTGGAGCTGTAAATCCTTCACGTCTTCAAATTTCGATTTGTTTGTCCCAAACTTCCAGAAAATGTTTTATACCAAATTTATGTAGAAGCAGATATGGAACAAAATATAGTTAGCTGCCCGGAACCATTCTTACCCCCCATTCGTTCTTATCCACATCACTGTCTTCCCGTCCAACCATCACTTTTCAATGATTTACGCTTGGTTTCTTAACATCTCATGCTTCTGTCCTACTGCTTGAAATGGTAATACTATTACAACGCAACAATTGTTCCTCTCATCTCAAGGGTAACAGTAAACTACTAGACCTGGCTTTGGCGTAGAGCTCAGCAACAAGGGTACATTACCCGCGAGATGGATGGCGAACTTCTTTCAATTCCGGTCGTGCCTGCATTTCTTTTTAGGGGCGAAGCTCCTTAGGGCGTAGGCTAGTCCGGCGCGTCCTGCGTTGTCGTCGTCGTCGTCGTAGCCACCCCTGTGCGATGACGCTGCCATCACGGCACAGCACATGGAATGTGGGTACATTCCATGTACCCACATAGTGGGTACATGGAATGTAACTATGCGTCATAACGATGACGCTGATGACGATGACGATCGCGATGCCATACAACGCATGGCATCGCGATATGGTCTCACATGCATATCGTTTGACCACATGCAACCAACCACCATCCGAGGAACCTGCATCGATCTCGTCTTTGCAACTTTCGACTACGACCCATCCAGGAACCGCTCTCCCTCCATTCACCGACCATAAAGCCGTTATAATGAAGGGGGAACGGAAGCCACGGCTTATGTAAACGGTGACCACGACCACCGAAGAAACGAAAACAAAACGGAAAATCACGGCTCACGAATAAAATATAAATTTCTTGTATATATACACACAGTGTTTGTCACGTCTTTGATGATGTACTGGGCGAATTTCACGGAAGATTCACGGCTTACCGATGAACCTCCGGAGCTTCGCCCACTCATCATCATTCACTCCGTGGATATGCTGTGATTTTTTTTTTCTTTCTTGCCTGTTCACAGCAATCGCCCTGGCCATTGCCCGTGACGGCAGCAGTGGAGGCGTCGTGCGGCTAGGAGTGATCACTAAGGACGGTGTGGAGCGCTCGGTCCTCACGGGAGACGAGATTCCGCAGTTTTACCAGGGATGATCGGCCCCTCCTTCTTGTAAATCTGCTGCTTCGTGGAGATCAATAAAGTTTCTGTGCTGGCCAGTCATCAGCTTCAGTCATAATCAATGCACAGTATTGCTTGTTCGGGATTGGGCATCATTGCTAATGACATTACTGATGATGCCATCCAGTCTGCCCTCCAGGTTCCCCGAGCAGTGGCAATGCCGTTGTCGAGAACGAAACTGCTAGAAGACACCGTGACTCTCTTTTCTTGTGCTTCTTTCTGCTGGTGGTGCGTCTAGGTTTTTCTCAAAGTTATGTACCAACTAGTCCAGCAACAAGTTATGCTAAGTTACTTTTCTTCTATAGTGGGCCCTGCTATCTGTTCCCTTCTTTCTAATACGGAGCCGCTACTGCTAGTCGCACATATTTCCTCTGCTACATGTCTTCCAACAGTGACGCTCTTTTCTAGCGCTGCTTCTTTCTACTGATGGTGCTAGGCCACCTAGATTTTTCTTGAAGTTATATACCAACTAGCCCAGCAACAAGCACTGCAAGGGGCCTTCATTCGCTTGCTGACACTGTGTTGCAAACTTGGTGGAGCAACCCCAGCATCTGGCACTGTCGCCTACGTAAACTCGATACATCGAGAAAGCTACAAATTCTATCGCAACTTTCCTGCCATGACAAATCTTTACTGTGCCTCCCGTGTTTCGGGGTGTCTTTCACGAAAACACACTCGTTTCGCATGTGAATGTTCAACACTTTTAGATGGTGCACACCACTGCGGTAGCAAAGTGGTCACGGTGCTTGGCTGCTGGTCCACAAGACGCAGGTTCAATCCCGGCCGCAGCGGTCACATTTCAAAAGAGGTGAAATGCTAGAGGCCCGTGTGCTGTACAATGTACTGCGCAGCACGTTGGAGAATTCCAGGTAGTGGAAATTATGCAGAGCTCTGCACTACTGAGTCTCTCGTGGACCAAGTTGCTTTGGGATATTACACACCATAAACCAACCACCTCCAGATGACTCCTGCAACTGTGATGAGACGATGGAACACATACAGTGCTTATGTGGTGACCTTGTCACCAAACGCGACATTCTTCACATTGCATCGAACCAGGTAGTTGTGTTTTCAGGGGAAAAGATCTTCAGACCATGGCCTTGCACGTCACAGGCAAACAAAGCGAAGCGGCATCGCTACTGTTTTTAAAATCGACCCAGTTAGGTGATCAATTGCAGACATCTAAGGGATAGGCACACTTGTGCCACCTTGATAGCAGCTCCCAGCTTTCTTTTCATGCCTTAATCTCTTTTCCCCAAAGTAGGGTAGCAAGCCAGACCGTCTGGTTGACCTCCCTGCCTTTTGTTCCTTTATGAGGTATGGCATGTTGTCGAGCTGGTGGGTTCATAGATTCAGCAAACAAGTTTATACTGCACAAAAAAGACATGTGCGAACCTAGAAACACACAAAGCGCAGACTGTCATCTGTGCTTATTTCTTGAAAGTAGAACATTTATTAGGGAAAACAATGAGCGGTTGCACAAGTAATCTAACATGAGGCTGAAAAAATTTAGTGACACCATGTGCGCATTAGAAGCCTGGAAGGGCCCTGATGTGCCATCTAAGAAATCTGTTTCTCTTGTTGATAATAAGGGTGAACTAATGCAGGTGTCACCCTTTTTTGCCATGTACCTTCAAGAAATAAACACAGTTGGAAGTCTGTGCTTCGTGTATGTACGTGTTTCTATGTTCTTGCACGTTGTCTTTGTCGCACAGTTTGAACTTGTTCAATGAATTCGTTCCTTTCTTCCTCCTAAACTTTGTGTTCATACTCCCAGACAGCTTCGACAGCCCTAGCTAGAGTAACTCCAAGAGAGTTTTCTTTGCCCCGGGCTGGTTTGCAGCACCTCGGAGCCAAACGGAGCCGAAAGAACAAAGCTTAGACAAATCTGTGTACTACCCATCATTCTCATGCTGGCTGAAGGACCATGCGTTGCAGCTCCCATAGGATGGATGGATAAATGGATGCTATGAGCGTATAACGGGGCGGTGACATGTCTGCCACCAGGCTCGAAAAAAAAAAAAAAGGGAAAAAAAAAACTTCCTTGTTTCATGTTGGCCTAATGCCTTATCTACATTGATTAAATCTATGTTATTATACCAAAAAAGATATAAATTCACGGTCCATCTCTCTGCCTCTTAAGGCAGAATGACCTTATTTTTCCCCATTATTTATTTTTGTACTTTATCTCTACTTTTCTGCCACCAATACTCTAACCGTCTCTTACTTATTTCTATTGCGGACATGTTCAGCTTTCCATTGTTGTCCCTAAAACCCAAGGCTTCATGTAGACTCGTGCCCACACGTATACCTGGGTGAATATCGCCACATTCAATCAGTACATGTTCCATCGTTTCCTTAGTTCCCCCACAGCATGTAAATTGTTCTTCTTCGTTACTGAATCTCGCTTTATAACTACGTGTTCTAAGGCAGCCCGACCTTGCTTCAAACAGTAAAGCGCTTCCCCTTGAATTATCATAAAACCTTTCCCTCCTTATTTCGTTTTTTCCCTTTCGGTAGTTACTCAGAGCCGGCTTCTTTTCCATCACTGTCATCCAATAAGTCCTCTCCGCCTCTCTGACCTTCCGCTTAATGCTCCTTGTTGCCATATCGCCCGCACTGCTAGCCGTATATTTACTGGTGAGCCTCCTAGTTCTTTTTCTCCACTGCGTATCAACGCTTTTTCTATACAAATACCTGAAAACCTTCTCTGCCCATCTACTCTCCTTCATTTTCCTCAGCCTCTCTTCGAATCTCATTTTGCTCTGAGCTTCCCTCACTTCAAAGCCTGTCCATCCCATATCACCCTTTACAGCCTCATTTGTCGTCTTCCCGTGAGTGCCCAACGCGAGGCGTCCCACCGTCCTTTGATTTACATCCATTCCTGATTGCACCTCTGACTTCATGCACACCACTGAGTTCACAAATGTAAGCCCCGGAACCATCACACCCTTCCACAGCCCTCGAAGCACCTCGTACCTATTGTATCCCCATAAAGCTCTGTGCTTCATAATTGCAGCATTCCTCTTTCCCTTTGCTACCGATGCTTTCTCTTGTACCTCCATATATCTATCCCCCCTCATTTACCCATACTCCGAGGTACTTGTACTCGCTTACCCTCAGTATTTCTTGGCCCTGTATTAAGACCGCATGGTCTTCGTGATCATTGAATACCATCAATCCACATTTTGTTGCACTAAATCCTAGTCCTAGAGCCTCGCATTCCCTTCCGCATATATCTGCCAGTCGCTGTACATCATCTTGACTGTCCGCAAATAAGACAATATCATCAGCATAAAATAGACCCGGAAGCTTCTGCTCAACATCGTGCCGACCTGTTTGTGTGACAAATTAAATCCAATGTTGCTACCTTCTAGCGCTTTTCCCATCCTCACCATGTACAGCATGAATAACAGCTGGGACCCTGTCTCAGCCCCTTGCTAATTTCAGCCCCTTGCTGTCCTTGCTACTTATTCCTTCCCATTCTATACAAACTGTATTTTCTCGGTATATCTCCCTCAAAAGCTGTATACAGTCGTCACCTATGCCCACTTCCTTCAATATATCCCACAAACTTTCCTGATTAACGTTGTCATACGCCCCAGTGATGTCTAGATAAGCTACGTATAAGGGCCTGTTTTCTATTTTAGATATTTCTGTACACTGGGTAAGAACAAACAGATTATCGTCTAACCGCCTGTTGATTCGAAATCCATTCTGAAGTTCTCCCAAAAGATCATTTTGTTCTACCCACGCTTCTATTTTTAATTTTACTGCCTGCATCGCCAACCTGTATAGCACCGATGTAATGGTTAGCGGTCTATACGAGCGAATGTTATCCTTTTCTCCCCTGCCTTTATAGATTAAGTTCATTCTACTTTTTTCGCCAACTGTCTGGTATTTCCCTCCCCTGTAAGCACTTTTCTACGGCTTTCAGCAGTGCTTCTTTAGTGCTATGTCCTAGTTCGTTAATGAGGCTGACGGGAACCCCATCTAAGCCTGGAGTAGTGATAACAAAATCAAACCCATAGGGTTTGATTTTGTTATCACCTAAATGCAATTTAAGAAGCATTTCTGGACATAAATGAGCGAAAAATGCCGTGATTTTTGTCTTATTTTGACACGGACGGATGTTTCTTTTGGCGTGCACTGTGACGTTATGTTAAAACATATAGCTGCCCTAGTCATCACCCTAGTTTTATTTTGGTGAGGCTGCATGTTGTGCCCAGAGTTGCCAGATGCTATTGAGCTAACAAGCAAATAAACATCACATAAGAAGCCCCAAAAAAAGCGGCGCAACTTTCGCGAAGAAGCCCATAAGAAGTAATAATGAATTTTCCCATTCCTTAAAATATTTGTACTACAAATAGCACTACATTACGAAGGCGAGTTTTAAAAATCACTAATTATTTTTTACAGGGAAAACATGCGCAAATATGAACGAAATTACATATTTACTTTTGAACATTGTCTCCAGGGTAGTCTCCACTCGGTTGAATGCAAGTTTTCCAGCGCATGGTTAACGTTACTTGATTCCCCCCAGCGTATGTTTGACTTCAATTCACAACTACACAAAGTCATCGACATACACACTATTTGGTGAACATGATGATCACCAAAATATCTATATTAGCTGGGAAAATACAAATAAGCCCCAAAAAAAACGCGACAAGTGACTCGACGAAAAAAAGCCACAATCCACTTACTATAAGTGGAACTGGCAACTCTGGCTGTGCCCATGCACAAAACAACGAACTTATCTGTAGGTAGGGCTTTTACGTACCAAATGGTGCTAGTGGTGATTTGTTGTTCCTGTAAATGCTCCCACAAGAGAGAGAGAGAAACAACTTTATTGTTCTCCCACAGGAACACTCGTTGCTTTTGTTATTTAATGGTTTATGCAACAAATAGCACTGATCGTCTCCTTGCAATTTTCTTGCTCTACCGTCACCGATCGTCTGGTTCATGATGTCGGTTCGGAGTGCGCTCCCATTGGTGCGGGCTTGTGTGCATCCACCTTTGAGGAGAAAATGCTGCGGATTTCTAAAGTTGTATCCAAGTATAGTAGACTGCTGTACTTTTGCATCAGATCTTCAAAGGGCCACTAAACAACCCCGAGGTCCAAAAATTGTAATGAAGAGAAATATGCGTATTTTTGCTGTGTGAACATGCTGCCGCAAGAATTTTGCGAATGCGTGCTATAATAAGGAAGTTACAGGGGTTAGAACATCCGTGTAAACTGGTTTTCGCGCAACCTCGCCACCCTTCTCCACCATAGGGAGGGGGAAGGCATAGCCCATCGTCGTGACTCCGCCCACTTCGGCAACGTGACACGACGTCAGCGATACGTCGTCAGCGCACAGCCAATGACGAAGCAGGGCTTCCCCCACATGAGCACATGTCATAGCGGTGCGAGGAACACCCTTCCCCTAGCAGTAAAGTAGCAAGACGCCTCTTTCTATTGGAGACGTTTGTTCTGGCAATACCGCTTCTTCCAGTAGTCTTGGGCTCTAGAAAACAGCAGAGGGCAGCACAGGAAAATGAAAATGTGTACTGCACGGCCAAACCTGTATCACCGCAGGGCCAAGGCGCCATTTTGTAGGGCAAAGGACCAATCGCCGAGCTCAGTGATCCGTCAAGTTACCCATGGACAAGTTTGCATCACTGTGTGTACGAGGTAGATTGGTCAGAAGGAAAGAGGCGTGGGAAATGTTTTTCGAAATGGAGGGTCTCCGCGGCCCGGTAATATTAAAAAAATGTGATCGCCGCGGCCTACCGTATGAATTAGTGAGCTTGTTTGGGGGGGGGGGGGGGGGGGGCAAAAAAGTCTGAGCCTGTTTACTGGCCCTTTAAGGAGAGGTTATAGTTATTCGATACATCCGTATTCAAATGTAATTTCTAATGTCAACAATATTGAAAGCATAGAATCTGTTAAGTTTATTTTCATGCAGAGAACTAATTGCAAGCTAGGCCAAAGTGCAAACACCGAATCAGAAGATGACTAGCATGAAATGCCGATCCTATCTATGGTGATGAGAGGAGAGTGTACAGAGTAGAACTTGCACAAGGTTCTTAGGTGGGCTAGTTGGTTCATGAACATTGTGGCGAAACAGTGCAGACGATCGGGATGAAGAATATTCAGGACACAGAACTAGCACTTGTTGATGCGACACTTGCTCAGTGACCCAAATATAATGTAATCGGACACGTAACGGTCCAACCACGGGGAAAGCTTCGAACATGAATTTTTAATGGGAGGGCAGATGTGGGCTGGGTTTCACGGTTTGATAGCAGCTTGAGGCATGGGTGCTGTGATGTGGCATGGATTTTAGCATGAAAAGATATAGCACTGAGAAAGCATTAGTGTTAGAAAGAAAGAAGATGGCTGGAAATTGAGTGGGTGATACTGCGTCACATGAAACTATGCACAGAGAATAATGAATAGAGAGATGATAAAGCTTAGATTCATTCTCTATTTCTTCATATAATGGGCTTGGGCAAGTCGGATCGCATTCTCTTATTGTTCCTCCTTACCATGGTGTGTTTTTTTCCCCCTTCTTGTTTGATCAAGGGCCCCAACTTGGACAAGAACCGATTTGAACATAGCGTGTTGCCAGCTATAAATGACCAGCTGCATTTATGGCCACTCATAATTTGCATAGCTCTAGTTTTATCATTGTCGGCAGGTAATATCTCTAACTTTGACTAATTTACTCAGTTGCCCTTCTTTGCTCTTCTTGACAGCGTAGTAATTAACGAGGGGAGCCGGACTAGTCAGCATAATATGCCTGTGGAAAAGAAGAGAGAACTGGCCATTTACAACAGCAAAAAGCACACTCTTGGTGAACACGCATTGTATTCCATTCAACTGAATCTGATAGCACCGAATGTCTGGACATTAGGACGAGTAGTGTTGCACTTGGACGGGACAAAGGAAGGAACGCGATAATGCACACACATATTTTCCGTAACATTTTTCCGTTCAATCATTATCGAAGATGATTACCGTCCTCTGTGTTTGGCAGCCCGTTTAGCGAAGGCTGCGCAGTGGAGAAGCACATTCTCGGGTTGTGTGTGTTGCAGCTCAGAAACAGAGCGTCAAGAACGTAATGCGCCGAGAATAATTACGAGCAGAGCACGTCGCAGGCTTCGTCGAGAAGCTTACTCTCTAACAAGTCTCGTATGTCTTCTACTCGCTCGGTAACGATGTCCATGAACTCTGGCGATCCCCTGCTCATCACGATGACGCGAATGGGATGCGCCGAAAAGTCGTCGTACCCCACTTCCAGTCGCAGAACACCGGGGTGCCCTCCGGCGGTGAGCTTCAAGTCCACTCTCACGAACGTGCAGTCGCCAGCGGTGTGCAGTTTTCGGCCTACTAAGCGGGGCGCGTGCTTGCGCTCGGTGTCGTCGATCTGTTGTCGTCGCAGCACGTAGGCCTTGAGCCGCTTCGGCAGCCTCCCCAGGGCGTCCTCCAGGGACGACGAATCGATGTCTTGGCCTACGGCAGAGGCGATGGCAAATGGCATCTTGATCGGTCGGATTCTACGATGTTTTTCGACGATGCATTTGAACGCGTGGCCGCCCGTTTCGTACTTCACTGCCAGCGCGCCGTCCGGAAACGCGCGCGCCCTCAAGCCGTTTATGTTTTGCTCGGCAAGGTTTTGACTCTTGCGCTTACTTGGAATGATCATGGCTGCGCTCTAGACTCACAGAATGAACGCGGCAAGCACATCAGCCCTGGGCGAATAGCGAAGTCTCCGAGGAGGTAGGCGTTGGCGTGGTGGTCGCAGGCATGCGCCAGGGACTCGACGTTCTTGTTCCTTCACACACGTAAGAGCACTGCGATACATAAACGTAGGAGTCTTCGCGAATTCTCACAAAATTACACAAATCTTGCTGCGATGTCTCTGCTTGGTGTGATTTAAAAACGCGTCAGAGAGAGGAGGAAAGAGACGTGCTCGCGATGTCGATCCCTCTAGCCTTGGTGAATGAGTTTGTTGCTTCCAGTTTAGGTAGTCCGGGGACGGGTCTGCTACTCTAGCGCAGTGTCGCTGTGTGTTCTGTTGCGCGGTCCCCTAAAAAGGACAGTAGAATCATTCAGAATGACAGTAGGCATCAGAAGTCTGTGGGGCGACGTGAGTTCTATGAATCGTTTTCTTTTCAGATCCGGAGTGCGCCGATATTCCGACACCGACGGCACATGACAGAGACGGCGTTCACACAAAATAATGATTACCCAAATTAAACTAGTAAGAACTTATAGCAAATTGTTTGCCACATTTCCACAACTGTTTCAGCGCAAACATACCGAGGCACAACTAATGCCAACGCCTTTGCAGAGTGACCTTGAACATTGCGAATGAAAAGGCGGAAACATTGGCGTGGTGCTGAAAACTTAAAAAAAAAAATAAAAAATAAAAAAACTCTTCAAAACAGTTATGAAATCCACAACACTTCTCGTGGCAACATATTCTACGTCTCAGTGAGGAAAAGAGAAACCATTTTATAGATAATGCTACTATAATAAAGCAATGATAAATATGTGCTGCCTAGTGCCTCTAAGGAAAGAAGTGGAAATTTTAAGGGCTCTTGTTTCTTTGCTTGATTAATGAGAACAGACAATATATGCCAAGGAAAGTATAGGGGATGTTGTTAGTAGTAAATGTAATGTAATCTTCACATTTACATTACATTTACTACTAACAACATCCGGCCCCTATACTTTCCTTGGCATTATTGTCTGTTAGTTCTCATTAATCCAGTGCCTCTAAGAAACTTTGAAATTAGGAGCGCTAGCTGCTGCACTGTGGCTAGGTGTATTTCAAAAATAGAGGCATGCATATCATATTGTGACATGAGTGTAACATATATGTATGATATGTTAATTCTTATGCACAGCATGTACCGAAAAAGAAAAAAAAAATCTTTCTTGTTCCTTGAACATATTGACTTATATGTGAGAATCTAGTCACAGTGGCAACCTCAAGTTGACTGTGCACAGAAAAAAAAAAAAGAAGATTGTGCTAGATGATGCGGACAGTTAGAAGGTACAGGACATGCAAGCACTTAAAGTGTCCTGTATCTTCTCTTCTTGTCCACGTAATTTTATTTTTCACATAAGAAATGCTGAAAACCTGGCATAGTGCAATACAGCATGTTCAAGGTAGAAGATTAGGCCATCACAAAACAAATAAAAAGAACAATTGTGTTCACTTCTTTCTTCATGCTCAGGGTGTTTGTTAACTTCACTTCTCTGCAGCCAACAAATTTTTTTAAAATTCTAATTTCACTCAAGTGCTGGCCCTTCAGAATCTTAACTGCGGCCCGGGTTTCTACTTGACAAAATATATGATACATTATTCGCATGTGAAGCACTTATTTACATGTCCTACATGCCTCACACATGACAAGCAAGATTTGAATGTTCGTACAAAATCTCGCTTATCCCCTTCAGGCGTGAATTATGATGCACCGTCTACAAATGTGTCAAATTCACATGCCATATTTCTAAGGCACTCACTATTACATTCCAACAAAGAAAATGAAGTAAAGCGCTGTTTTGTGCGAGTTTCAGCAATTAATTGTAATAAGCATGTAATTAAATACTCCATTGTTCTGTAGTGAGTCGTGTTCCATTTTAAAAAAAACAAGAATGAAATCATAGTCACTAAATGTCTGCACAATTAGCTTTTGGTTGCATTCATTTTGGAAACCGAAAAGTAATACTTTTGTCCTTGGTTGTGTAACGCGCCTCATCGAACGACACGTCGAACATCGTAGTGCCTTCACCAACGTGATCGGCTACAGTTATGCACAGCACACTGAGGTTCAGTCAAGACATAATGGCAATGTAGAAGGTTCAGTTATTCTAATGAGCATTGTATCTGCCTCTCTTTTGGCCACAAGTTGACACAACTACCATGAACAAGTTGCGTACACAAACATAGCCACTGCCACTGAAGGGGTTATGGTGATATGATGTGTATTCACTTGTACATCAGTTCTTGCATGTACCATCTGCTCAAGCAAAAAAGGAAAAAGAAGAAAGCAAGTTTAGACAGATGTGAAAGGTACGCAAAAGGTTCTCGGACGTGGCTGCTGTCATTCACCAAACACGTTGGACGATGCCACGACAGTGCACTGCAGCGACATGTCTGTGCTGGTCATGAGAGTTCTATGGTTATACTAATCCTGTAGCTAGTCAAAAGATATGCATAGCATAAGCACCTCATTAGCGCAGGCTCACTAAGAATCATTTGAAGTGATGACTAATAAGCAAGAGCATGGGTGGCTTTCATGGAACTTGTCAATTCAGGGTGAAGTATGGCACACTTTGGTTTCTGTTGTCCTCGGTTTGTGTCACATTGGTGTTACCCTTACATAAGAGCCAGTATAACCTTTAGTGATCAGACACATAGTGATATGGCACAGTTAGCTCAAGCAATAGACCCTTTTCAAAATTGTAAAGCTAGCTTTCCTGCTGTGCAGTTTGCCCAACTAATGGCAGCTAGTCATTTACTGTAAAACAGCCCGTTCAAGTGCGGTTTGCTTACGCTATGACGTGGAAGATGCTGACTCGGCTCTCTTGATATAAACACGCATAATAGACAAGCCCCGGCACGCTCAACTAGGACTGCGTCTCCGCTTGAAGCACCACAGGTGCCGCCATTACTTGGGCGAATATGCAGCGAAGCGCACTTGCGAATTATGAAAAGGGTCCATTGCGTATATCAGTTGTTATCCTTGAAGTTTTGACATGTTCCATCCCATGCAGCACTGCACACAGTAGGTGCCTTTGTGGACAATACCTGACCTTGTCGTTGTGAAAGTCCTTTCGTTCCCTGTGTTTCATTCCTATGTGAACGTGACCAGTGCACGTGAGAATAGAAGTCACAAACTCTTGCGTGTCAGTGCAGTGCTGCAGCTCCCAAGTCCACTGTGCCTACTCACAGGGGCGAAATGCAGCAACAGGCATGTTTCATTAGTAAATCTTGACAGAAGACTTTATGCTTGAACTTTTTTAAAGTCCACTAGCATCTTTGTGACATGAAATATCGCTCTCATTGCTCCTCGCAATCGGAGAGGCTAGCCACCACATGAAATAGCTGTTTACACCAACCTGACAAAGGTGGACTGAATTAGCTTATCGGCATTAAAACGGGTCATTGGGTTAACGTAAACAGGTTGGGTTGAGCAAGCATCGAGCAAGTTTGCTGCCAGGGCCACGTGCATGCTCTGCTGAGGTAGCAAAATACATGAAAACACAGTCATGTCGAGCTGGGTCAGCAGAGGTTCCAACTCGAGCCTACCAACACTGTAAATCGGCTACTAAGGATATGGAAAAACCAGGTCAATAACCGTGCGAATTTCTCATTGAATTCTAAGGTTTTGCGTGCCGAAGCCAAGATACAATCACGGGCCACGCTATGGTGAGAAACTGTGAACTAGTTTTGACCATCTGGAATCCCAGATGTGGCGGCCACATTTCGATGAAGGTGGAATGTTTGAGGCCCGTGTGCTTAGATTTAGGTGCACGTTAAAGAACACCAGATGGTCAAGATATGCAGAGCCCGCCATTACGCTGTCCCTCAAGACCATATCGTGGTTTCGGGACATAAAACCCGGACAAATTTTGACCAGTCTAGATCTGCAACTCCTTCCATGACACACTGTCAACCAAAATTCTGACTGAAAAATGGCTGAATTTCTTTTTATTGCAGGCCCCTCTTACCACCATGTTTCAATCCCTACATGCAAACAAACTTTACTGCTTTTGCTGACCAGTGAGACCTGTGCAGCCATCTACGGCAAAGCACTGAGACAAAGTCAGCTTGTCCCACGGCAGTGTGTGAAAAGGTGAAGTTCTGTGGACGGGCCAAACTCGTCCTTGGCCAAGAGGTTGAAGGTCGTCCAGAGCCACTCGTCCAAGCAATCGTCAAATGACATCACTACCAAAGGTAATTGCCTTATGAATCAATTGCCACAAAAATTTCTCGAATCCGTCACGAACGAGCGGACTTTCAGATTTGTCACACACCATAAGTGCTCTCTCTTCTATCTACCCAGAAGCGCTCTGAAAGCTACACAAGGGAGGGATGGCAAAGGGAGAAGAAGTTACGTGAATGCTCGTCATGAAACACAGTAGCTTTTTTTCCACTGCGATTCCTATGCGTGTTAGTATGGCTACTGAGTAATGTTAGCAGACTATGGAGTGTGGCGCCCCGTGGCAAGAAGCGCATCTGATCTAAACATAGCTCTTCATTTATGTCGGCTTCTAGTGAATGTAGCATGCCATCTGTTGTTTGACACCAAACAGCAGGTGCCAGCAGCTCCAAAGAGAAAGGGCTCGAGCCTTTGAATTAAAAGAGGGCACCCGAGAAGATGGCAACTTCGTGCCCCTTCTAAACTCTCCTTGCCGTGCACGGCTGCAAGATTTGCTGCTTTCCGCAGGATCTGTTTCTTTCACCAAGCCCAAGGGGTGGTTCAAGACCCCTTTAACGTGTGCCTGAATCTCATTATTGCATTTCCACCACCACGAAATGTGGCTGCAGTGGAAGTGAATTGAACCCGTACCCTCATGCACGGCAAAGCAACAATATGTGCCTATTGTTTTATCACACAGTGTGAACAGGAAAGCATGTTTCTTTGTCGAATTCGAGCGAGAAAGCAGTTGGCAAAGGCATACCCCATTTTTAAGACACTCAGGAACAGAAACACAGATCACTGTACATGAGGTCTGTACATGCCGTAACCGGCGATGAATGAAAAGGCAAAGGCACAGCGTCGAGTTTAAAAAAAATCTTTATTAAAGAAAAAAGGTCTGCCGCGCACATTCTATCCAAAAAGACGTCTGTGTGAGTATAAAAGCCTAGCTCGTCATTGTCTTGTGCATACTGCATCCGGTGCAGTCAAAGAACTGCAGAGCAACAACTTAGCCACTTATTCAAGCCTCGTCGGTAACTGTTCAAGACACTTTGTTGCGGCAAACGTGCAGGCCCAGCCAAGCATCACAGTACACAAAACTCGCATGCATAGATAGCTCTTGATGCACTAGAAACTATCCTTCGGTAGTGTTCAAGCGAGCCCGTCAACAGAAGCAGACTGGTGCAGCTTGTTCTTCGACACTGTTGCGCACACAACCCGTCCGTATTGCAAGCGTGAGCAACTTCGAATGTTGTGCAACGCCGTGTTCTAAGCTCTAGTGCTTATTTTGTCTCAGGCAGTCTTGACGGTCCTCTTTTTCCGTAGAATGTAACTGCTGTTTGGAAACCAAATTTATTGACTGTTTATAGAACAAATTTTTGAGAGCCTAATGTTCACGACCTAATCTCGAGCTTCAGAATCGCTCGCAAGCTCCCCCCATTTCTTATGAAATGTGAGAACTGGATGCATGTACGGATGCGATTTAACGCAGATTAATGTTTAGCAAATTTTAGACACTTAGTGGAAATCAGGTTGTGACAAAAACCAAGATTACCTCGGGACTTCGAACACTGTCGCGTGAGAAACGGTCGTCTTTACTTAATTCGCTTAAATGAATACACCGAGCGCAGGACATCTGCAACTGCCTGACAATAGCTGGCATACGCGGTGTGACTTTCTTGTTCAGCTTTCTGTATTATGGCTTGTAATTAACTGTCTGTGCAAGACGTCATATTGCTTTGGACGACTATCAAAACAACCAAATGAAAGAAAAAATTCAGCATACAGGGACACATGAAAAAAAAAAAAGAACAAAGATGGAAGAATAAAAATGATGTAACCAAGATCACAGACACAGCTTGCATTGCTGACTAAAGTGGAATGTATGCCCCCCACCAGCAGTGGACTTTCCAGTGGTAGACACAAATTCATCCTTTCACCTTTCAGTTGGGGGGGGGGCAAACCTCCAGAACGGGCAACTCGTGCGTTCCTCAAGCGGCAACTGCTTGCAAACTCTGACAGCGAGATGAAATCAAGTTTATTTTAGCTGACCAAGGTTGATTCACACTGTGAAACTGTGAAACTAGTCATATTTCGTCACTGTGATACTATGTCTGAGATAATACAGCGATTCTATTCCAATCTTTTTTTTTTTTTTTTGGCCCCCCTCCTTGCACTTTGTCAGAGGTTCTAAAGAATGTCAGTTTAGTCTTAGTAAACCATTGTCTTAGATTGTTATTGCCAGTACGTTGTTCAAAAAAAGTGCATTCAGAGATGAGTTCAAAACCTGCTGCCAATAAGGCCAGTCTTGAGAAGGAATTTCAACCAGGTCCGAGCAGATGCTGTCAAAATCTAGTTGATCGTGGCGAGCTGGTGCAAAAGCACTAGGGCGCACCACTGCCACTTTTTTCTTTTTCTGGATCGCTGTTTTATGGAGCTCGTTCTCGCAATAAGAGTGCTCGTTTTACTGTTGTACTATCGCAATTCGCAAATACGGCCTGACATACGGATTCTGTTGCGCGCTTCTTTAACAACCATAACAATCGCACGGGAATATAAAAGTGCAAATGAATCAGCACACCATCTCACAAACTTGCTTTCCGGCAACAATGCCCGCTTGTTGGTTCAACACACCCAAAACGGTGTGCATTGGAAGCGATAGTTTCGAAGGTAAACTGGGAAAGCCTGTTTGTCTGAAACAACGGCCGTTATTAGAAAAATGCTTCAAACGTTAAATAAGTGTCCCAAGCACTTGCACAACAGTGCTCGTGCGCAGGATGTAGTCGATATGGGCCTTTGGAAGATTCCGCTCTACGGGAGGCAAGCAGTTGCTGCTTTCGCTTGCAAGCCAGAGCCAATTCAAACAAATGAATTGGAATGCAAAGTCACAACACTGCACGCTTCTGCAGCATTTAAAAGGAGATGACGTTACCGTACACTTTATAACCACTGACCAAACTCGCTTTGGAAGCAGCGCACACATATGCCACTAGGGTATTGCTACATTTAACATGCACGTATCCCCTAAATAAGAAAGAAATAAAAGATGTCGGGGAGAGACGGGGGATGTGGGGACCTTGAATGAACACAACGTAGGCTATACTACATAAAACTCTTGTAATCATCTGCGTAAATGAAACCATAAAAATGTGATCCGTTTGTTCAACAGACGGCATGAAAATGTGCGTGCACGTGCAACGAAAGCTTGCAGCAGCGAGTGCCGGTGCAGGGGCTGTATTCTGGAACGATCCCTGTCCTTTTCGCCCTCTCCGATTTCATGTAAACTCCCGGAAGCAATTTTTACCTGAATCGATTCCAGACATTCCAATGTTTTTTAGCCACTGTGCCGATTTGACAATACCGGCGGCTCATTAATTTTTTTTAAATCTGCCAATTTGGCCACACAGTGCAAGCTGAAGGCGTTTTTTATGGTTATTATGAAAAAACTTTATGGAATAAGGCAAAATACTGAAGACACTTGAACACAATATTTCATCTTATTGTGTTGCACTGTTTTATAACAATGAATCCGTACCAACATGCCCAATTGTCAGTCCTACTTAACATTGTATTATTGAGTGACGGCTCCAGAATGCAGACCCTGGTTTTGAACGGTGGGGGGGAAACAACCACAAAGATATACAAAATGAACACACCTAAGAAGGGACACGAGATGCGAAAGAAAAATTTAAGGACCAGTAGAGGAGGACACTGAAAAAAGGGAGGCAAGATGGTGTGTATCTCGTGCAATCAAAGACTGCACTGACTAGCCTGGCACTGATTTCCAGCAGGTTGCTAAAACTAATATATGGCTCATAAACGCAAGAACTGCGTGTGCAAACAACCTATACAAGTGTGTAAACTAGAGTGACGATACATTTTTTTTTTTTACTAATATACACAGAAAAGTCCTGCTGCTTCAACAATGCCAGTAGCCAGGGTTTCTCTTTTACCCTCCCTCTGGATTATTGAACAAAGCTCTAAACTGTTTGTTGACTTCATTTTGATCGTCGGACTGAAGAAATACAGAAAAAGAGACCACATATTTGCCAACGAGCGAGGATCCCTTGATACTTCTGCATGCAAATTGGCAGTTTTGCTCCTCACAAAGACGAAAAGGTTCACATAGCAAAAGCAGAAGGGAGCATGGGAATAACCTATAAAGGTGTCTATTCTACACCCAAACACTGCCAATCACATTTGCAACAAATCATATCAAATATCGTTGTTGGCTGCCTCGACGTTCACGACGTCACATTGATCAAAACAATGAATGAAGCAGTTCCGAAAGACTCATACAGGTATGCAAACAATCTGGCTGTACTTGGAAAGAACCTAGTTAGCTGCAAGCTTATATAATGGTAGTTAATAAAGTGGTTCTCAGTAAGGTTTTTGTTTTTTGTAACTACTAAACCTCACTCGGTTTCCCAGAGCTTCTGATGGCCCTCATTTCCTGGCTGAAAAAAGGCGCAACCGTCGTGCAACGATCGATAAGCTCCGGCAACGTAAACACGCAATCAGCTCTGACACAATCCGGTGGCAGCCACCGCATGCAACTTTCAGCATTGGCACACAGATAAAAAGAAAAAAAGAAATCCTTTCTTTTTTTTTAAAACAATAACAACTGCATGTTCAAACTTCAACAGAAATGAAAACAACCCACGGTACACTCCACCAGAGTCACGGCACAGCTTACAACACTAATAAGCATATTGTCCGTGCTAGGCATGTTGTTCTGAAGACGTTAAATAAAAAAAAAAAGCAAACCACTACATGCAATGAAAATTTGGGCAGTGGCAAATGTGCCCATCACCACATTATGCTCGCAGAGCACCAAACGCAGAAGCTTGCAAAACTGCCTCACCAAACCAAACAAGGAAATCGTAGTGCAGCTGAATTATAGAAATTTCGACCCCAACTCAAATAGTGCTTCAAAATACGGCTCAAGCTCACATCTGTTTTCAAAGTTTGCGGAATCGATATACCTAGCTGAAGGCTGGGTTTTCAGAGAGACCATGGTAAGAATTTTGAAACCTCCAATCATTAGATTTGTGCAGCGCACGGCTCTCTGGCCATCGCGCCCTCGTGTGGTGCATTGGAGCGCATAACGATTGTAAGTGCAGTCACCGGTAGGCAAGTGCACAGACTAGGCAAGCAGCAGCCATCTCCCGACAATACAAAGGTATACCGGGCAGCAAATGCAAAAGCGCACGTAGAACAATCGTTGCGAGTTTGCCTCGAAGCCATCAAGCAGCTCCTACTCATGCCGACAACGGAAGCCATTAGTCAATAAATGAAATTTCACCAGCGGAACACTGTTGGATCACCGCTCAAGACTCTTAACAATTGGTGTGGGGAGCCAAGCAAGGTGCAACTACCGAGCCCTTTCTTACAAAAGAGTACATGCTTGAGCATGTTGTAAAGCGTAGCAGCTTCACAGAGCCCAAAAGAACACAGGATGGAAAGATGGACGTGGACACAGGTCCATTCATTCCTTTGTTCTTTTGTGTGCTAGGAAGCTACTCTTCTCTCAACGCCAGGTCCTGCCCGGATCAATTGCCATGCGTCTTCGTAGAATTTAAGATCCCAATGCACTAGAGTGAAATTTTTTGCCTTGCCTCGGCAATATGGAAGAAACGGCTCAAAGGGGGGCAAACTCGGTGCTGGCTATAAAGCCGGCCAACAGCACTTGCGCGTAACAGGCAATGATGGACTTGCGACTGGCCGCAATTTGTCACGGCAGCGACGGAAGCGGCGAGGCACGCCTTATTGTTCGGTGTTTGGAGGACCAGTGCACCACCATCATCGGGTGGTCAAGCGGTTGGCCGTGCTGTTCGCCTCTGGCTGACCCGACAGCGGCCCGTCGCCGCCATCCACGATCCTCCGGAAGAAGTGGTCCTCGTCTTGAAAGACGTATGGCTGCCGGTTGTTCTCGTAGAGCAGGCCCAGGATAATGTTTAGAGCTGATACATCGTACCTGGGTGAGGCAAGTGCAACCAAGTGATTAGCAGTGCGTCATGGTACGTTTACAAATGAGAGCAACGAAATTCTGAAGTTAACCACGCATACCTGCCAAGTCTCCGGGATTTAGACCATTCCTTCCCTCCCGAAAATCGAAATTTCTGTGTGTGATCTGGCCGCATTGACAAAAATTCAACCCAATCCGATCCAAGCTCTATCGGACTATCGCATTATAATTTGGACGAATTAGCAGGTGTTGATGTAAACCACATGTAAACGTAGTAGAACCTCGTTGATACGAATTCTCGAAATTCCTCGGCCGAATTCCACTGTGTCCAATGGGCCGATATTCGGATGTTCCGAACACATTAGCGCATCGTGCCGGGTGATACGAACTTCGATACCAAACCTTCGAGCAATGATCGAGAGCAACGTGCTGGAAGCTTCGGAAGGACACGCGCGGCCGATGAAACCGCAGTCACTCTTGACTCGATCATGTATGGTGACGACGACACTGACAGAACTCCGAAAGTGCACGCACGTCCAACGCTCACCCAGTCAAAGCGACGCCTCTTTTCGAAAACGCTGCCAACATTGCCGTGACAGATGCAATCACAGATAGCAACAAGCAACTTAGTTTTGAAGGCACGTGCGCGGCTTAAAAATGTAACTGGGTGATTCCACGTAAGATCGAACAAAGCATGGCCGGTCGACCTCTTAAATTTATTTCAAAATTTTATATATATTGTTGCCTGATGAGTGGAAAGAAGAGATCCACAATCGGTTTTGCTGAAAAAAATTTTTTCCAAGCACCGAAAATCAATAATAACGAAGAGGTGGAGTGCCACGCTTATTTGCTCTGCTGTTTTTCCCGACTTTGGTGATGAGTTACACAAAATATACTAAAGCTACGTACTTCAAATTTGTTTAGCCAAATATATGCATGTTTTCGCTTGCGTTCAGTTATTTTTGGTTTCTCTGGGTAGTACATATATTTTTATAAAATATCTCAAAATCGACGCAGGAAACGTTTTTTGGCCTACTTTGCAGGTCTTTATTTCAGAAAAGGCGTACCATATAGCGGCGAAAATTCCGCATTACGTTCTCAGCATGCTTATTAATCAAACTGCCAAAGCTTACGTTAAATATCACTTTTCAGTAAAGATATACGATTGCGCTAACTTCAAGAAAACAACATACAGTGGAAAATTCTGACGACGATTAAAAAAAAAAACCCATTTTTTATACTTCTTAAAATTTCCCCACTTATTCTCTTGCACATCTGCTTTCACAGTCAATAAAAACATTTGCATAATTTGGTTTCACTGGCAGTTACGACCTGTCGAATAAGGCCCTTGCGCAAGGATAGGCAATTGTAGATCGGACTTCCTACACGCTAAGTGTATAGAATGCAGGCCTATAGTTAAGTTTCTTAAAAGGCAAGCAGCACTGAAATAGCAGTCGGCTGCACTGAGGACGCGAATTTCGAAATGATTTGGTCACGGGAGCGACCATGAGTGCGGGGTTACCGAGCAGGCGCGCGCGCACAGGCCAGCGTGTTCCGCTGCAATAAGGGCTCGTTTTCGTGTCCTCAGATGGATAGATCGCGATACAGCCAGGGGTAACTTCAACGCATGTGCATTGGAGCGTCGCTATTTTACCCGCCCTTTGCTCACATCGCAGCCACGCGCTGTTAACACGGCGGAGGTAGAAGTGCAGACGTAGCAGACATTGTTTGCACGATTTGCGTGTTCAAAGTAAACGCAAACAAAAGCACGTCTACAATACGAACTTGTATATTTAATCAAAAAGCGTTCCGAGGCGACTGATGTAACTTTGGACACGGCTGTTGAGATTCCAACGCACGTGCTTGGCGCGTAAACAGAGGCGATAGGCCAAGGTCACAGATTCGATGGCTGTAGCTCGAGTTTCCCGGCCGCATTCGGCGCCCGCACAGGAAACACTTTACGGCGTCGACGTAGAAGTTGAAATTTGACTGCGTTCCCTCGCTGGTGTTGATGTGGAAGCACCATGAAAACTTTGCCAGGAAGCTGCTAGCGCTCGCTTCACGCATACGGACGACAGCCGCTTTCGCCAGAGAAACTGCGCTGCGCCAACTGATCTCAGTGGAAAGCATGAACACCGTGGCGCTCCAGCCGCCAAATCAAAAGGGAACAAACGCAAAACTATAGGTAACCGGACGCGCCTGCCTATCTCAGATGACGGCAGCAGACGGCATGTACTGGCCGTGCGCACGGTCCGCTGCTCACACTTCATTCGACTCCGATAGTCTTGTTTGCGCTTTGCTCTGCTCCTGTGCGTCCTGTGAAGGCAAAGTAAAGCTCTGAGCTAGAGTATTGTGCAGACTACCTTTCGAAGCACAAGAAGCTCATTTTTAAAGAAACAAAATTTTCGCTGAGTTAACATCATACCTTGATGCCGCAGTACATAAGGAACCTCACGCGTACAACACTGATTTCTAATCATTCACTACCGTGTCTCTCACAGTTAATTTCAAGCGTTGAGACGTAATTACTCGATACAATATGATGCTAAATTGAAAAGCCATAAGCGATCACAAATGTCATACAATCTTCAGACCTACATGGTGCGCTCAGTCTTGCGCAAAGGCCTTATTCGACGGGTCGTAACTGCCAGTGAAACAAAATTATGCAACATGTTTTTATTGATTGTGAAAGCTGATGTGTAAGAGAATAAGTGGGGAAAATATAAGAAATATAAAAAATGTTTTTTTTTTTAATCGTCGTCATAATTTTCCACTGTATGTTGTTTTCTTGAAGTTAGCGCGATCGTATATCTTTACTGGAAAGTGACATTAATATAAGCTTTGGCAGTTTGATAAATAAGCATGCTGAGAACGTAATGCGGAATTTTCGCCGCTCTGTCGTACGCCTTTTCTGAAATAAAGACCTGCAAAGTAGGCCAAAAAACGTTTCCTGGGTCGACTGAGATTTTTTATAAAAATATATACACTACCTAAAGAAACCAAAAATGACTGAACTCAAGCGAAAACATGCATATATTTAGCTAAACAAATTTGATGTACGTAGCTTTAGTGTATTTTGTGTAACTCATTACCAAAGTCGGGAAAAACAGCAGAGCAGATAAGCGTTGCACTCCACCTCTTCGTCGTTATTGATTTCCGGTGCTTGGAAAAAAATTTTTTCAGTAAAACCAATTACGGATCTCTTCTTTCCACTCATCAGGGAACAATATATAAAATTTTGAAATAAATTTAAGAGGTTCGACCAGCCATGCTTTGTTCGATCTTACGTGGAACCACCCAACTACCGTTTGCTGCAACCGCCGCGAGCGAAACCGCGGTCGTTGCGATGCGATAATCTATAGCGACGACGAGCTCCGAAGCATTTCGGTCTTCATGTCGATCTTCGCTTATGACTATGGTGGAGCGGACTTTAACACTTTTCAGTTAGCCTTTTGACGTAAAGAAATGTTTTGTGCGTATATCATTGTTTGGAAACCGATTTTGCTAGTTTTTTTTTTATTATATAAAGTTTCGGGTGATAAGAATATTTTCGATCCCGCTTGAGATTTGTACGTATCACCGAGATTCTAGAGTAGTTGGGACACCCCACCTGCGTTTTTTATAAGTGATTATAAGACCACAACGCCAATCTTTACGCTTGCGGGGTTGTTTGGGACTCCCCCTCCCTTTCCGCGATGTTTTTTTTTTTTGTGTGAGAAAAAGGAGGAGGGCGAGGTAAATCCCCCCCCCCCTCGTTGCGGAAATCTCCCGGATTCAGAATCCTTGAACTTGGCAGGTATGCTCCGGGCAGCTTAAGATAATGCAAATACACAACAGGCTCAGTGCAAATTTTTCGTCACATGGGTGGACGCTAAATGATACACGACAGCCTGCCATTGAACAGTGATGCAGATGCTTGGCTACTGACATGCTCTGTTCTTTTGAAGCACGATTGAGGGTGTTGTTATTCGGTCACACAAGCATGGCAATGATGTGATTTCTTTCTTTTCATGGGTTTCAGTGTTTCATATGTAGCAGAAAAATACTTTACTGGGTGTCTACTAGCATGGCCTACGACTTTTGTAACGTGACTTGAGCCCTGAAATGAAACGCAATAATTAAGCGGCTAATCGCAATAAAAAGTAGTCTAGCTCAAGATGAGTGTAAGCAATATATTGGTAGGTTCATTTGTCTGATGCGCACCACTCTTATCGAGTTTGACTGTATGTAGTTACGTGAAATGTACAGCACAAATGGGCAGCTGGTGGAAACTAGCACCTGTGTACATCATCATGCTCGATTGTCCCGGGTTGTTCCGTTTGAAGTCCTAATCACTAATTATGGCATTATCACATAAAATGCTCGACAAATGTGCACATGATGCATTGGTGTAGAAAAATGTTTCATTCATGAGAAAACATGAGTCCCACTCCCACATACAAGATACTTGTAAGATGCCCTAGAAAATCTGTAAACTTCTTATCGATAACTACTACCATTCACAATGTGATAGCAATGACTGCAGTGACAGTGATCCTTTAAAAATGCTATTCTAGGCAGGCAAAATTTTATGAAAGCTGGGCTAGACAACGTAATTTGCAACATAAATCACTGGGCATTGAAAACTTCAGACATAATGTCCCAATCCAAACTCCATGTTCACAATGTTTTCTAGTGTGCCAAAACCATGCAAAACTTCGCAGCGACAACTTTTTCACTACCCTGGACTGCTTATTCTACGTGCTTCTCTTCAGTTTCCTCATTATGCCTTTAACTCTTTGAACACTGCTGCAATGACTTACCTATGGCAACCTGAGTACCGGTACAGGGGTTTCTTGTCAAAGCGACAGCCTGTACTCTGGGCCCCAACAGGGGTGATGCAGTCGGCCACCAGGGCACATCGCACCCACGGCAGCATCAGACGACCCCGCACCTGCACACCACGAGAGAGCAACTTCTGGTCCGGTGCGGCAACAGCAGGAGGAAATAACATTTCATCGGTTCCGCAAAGACTAGGGCTCCAAGTTCGAGCCTCTTTGGTAGGCCGCACTTGGGGCGCCTTTCGGACGCACGACAACAGTCATTCGGCTTGCTTGCATTCCCTCTCTTGAGCATTGTGTGCTCGCTACTTTCCTATCGAGGACGCAATATGTATCACACTGATAGCGTGCCGTGCGCCGTTTGTAATTTGCAGCAGAGGGTGTGCGGCAATGAGGCAAGGAAAGGCACACAGGACAGACGACGGTTATTGTTGCGTGTCAGAAAGGATGCACCACATATGCCCTTTCTTTTTAAAGTGCACCATGCACTCGACATTCTACACCGGAAATGACTACCGTAAATATAACTTGAAGTAGTAGTGTGAAAAAACGATGGAAGCAAGAAAATAGCCACAACTGGCAACAAACGACCCTTAATTTAGGAAGCTTTACGATTTATACCATGTTGAAAAAACATCAAGGACCAACAGGCAATCAGCACGGGCACTGTTGTTTTTAGACAGGTGTTTACCCAGAAACATCACCTCTTGCTTGGACGAGCTAAGTGGTGCTGCAGTGACACACTTATCTTCTACCTTAGCTGCTATAGACTAAGCTTCTAAAATTCTTTTTACATTTCTTTTCTTTTTTTTTCTTCTTTTTTTTGCTTAGTGCATGTTTCAATAACCAGGAGCTGCTCAATAGTGGAGTGCACGCGCATTTGTTGCATTGCGCAGCTGGGTGGCTACTGTAGCTGTTTCTTGCATTCTTGCGTCCTGTTGCAGTTGTTTTCTTGTTCCTGTGCTCACCTCTTGTGCTGCTTCAAGTTATATCCTACTCAGTATGAACTAACGTGCCCAAATCAAGTTGCGACTGCAAAAGGCTACCATAATGTCATTACTGTGTCAAAATTTCGCAAGGAAGTGGCCCACACGTTCCAGCAGCAGGGACGCATGTGCTTTGGAGTTTTATGTGCCAATGCCGCTATATGATTACAACGCATGCCGCAGTGGGGGGACTATGGATTAACTTTGGCTACCTGGCGCTGTTTACTGTGCACTGAATTCCAAGCAAACAGGCAACGCTACATTTTGGACTCACCAAAAGCAGCCACCACTACCAGGAATTGAGCCCATGCCCTTGTCCTTCACAGCATAATACAGCTCAGACCACTTATAACGTAACTGCTTACAGTGCAGGATCGGCTATTACAGAACGGTCTTTTCCGACTCCTGTTTACCCTCCCATAGAACTCCATGTATATACGCATACCGCTTATTCCGCAGTCGCTGCGATGAAAGACTGGTTATAATTCGGCTGGAGGAAAATTCTCAGAGAAGCAAGGGAACGAGAGCCGGCTGGGGAAAGAGCAACGTCAGCGTTATGAAGACAGAGGAAAAAAAGCAGCAGGGAGCGGAGGAGGGCAGCAGCGCAGTGTGAGGAGGGAGAGTGGTTATTCATACTTGTGATGCGCTTGTGAAAAAACACGAGAGAACGAAACGAGGGACGACACAGGGTGATGCGCAAACTAACAACTGCTTTATTTTGAACATGAACAGCCCGAAATTAGAAAGGAACACGAAGAAAAGGGGGGCGGGGAAACATTGATAAAGACAAGAATAGAAAACATATCAGGGTGTCAAACTTATCACAGAAACGTGTCAGGAATTACGTAAGCGGTGATGTGGTTTTTCTCAAAAAGCTAATTTCTTCTTGAGAGAGCGAATTTCGGGCTGTTCATGTTCGAAATAAAGCAGTTGTTAGTTTGCGCATCACCCTGTGTCGTCCCTCGTTTCGTTCTCTCGTGTTTTTTCACAAGCGCATCACAAGTATGAAGACGTACCAACTAGCCCCCCATCGCCGCTTTATTAGAGAGTGGTTGCATAGGTGACGGAGATGTCTTTGCCCCCGTTGCTCTAGGCTGCTTGTCACACACGTGCTCCGCTTCGAACGGGTGCCCGCATCCGCATCAAGGGTGTGTTACTGCTGTTAGCATCTTCGGTTTTCGGTTGGGAAAACAGCTGCGCGTCACAGAGTGCATGTATCGTGTGTGTGACCTCGATTCCACTGCAAGTGACAACCCTTTAAGACACGACGAGCTTTTTTTGCCAGCAGCTAGCAGACTTTTGGAATACTTTTGCACGAAAGTTGCCACGGCTCTTCTCCCGACTGCGAATCGAGACTTCGTTTGCGAGGTGCTGTCCTTGGTTTAGCTCGTGAGTGCAATCTCATCTACGCCCGATCTTCGTGTTGTCTTGGGGGGGCAAACTTCTCACGATGACTTGCCAAGTTGCAACCCACATGCTAGGCCGGTAGTGGCCGTCGTCGGTAGTGGCCGTGCACTATCAAAGTTGCGGTTTGGTACCAAGCCAACGAAACGTTCCCCAGTTGTTGCATTTAGAAGGGGTGACCTGCATCTTCAAAGAAAACGAGGGCTTGCATGTGCAACACTCTAGTGGTGGTTCGTGGTGGTCACTGTTTTCGACATTGCACATGCGTCGGGAAAATCGAAACATGCCGAATTTCAATTGCTTATTGATGTATATAGTTTCTGCGCAGTGTGGTACAGTCTACTCTCGTTACAACGGACCATGATAATCCGGCAAAATGAGTCCGTTTTATCCGAAGTCTGTAATATCCAAACTCCGCAGGCGGGGGGGGGGGGGGATGCGTCACCGTGTGACGATCGTCAGTAGTATGGGGCACGCTAGTTCTGCTGATACACGCTGAACGTATTCGACAGCATGGTTACGAAAGACTTCAATCACCAGCAGCGGTTATGAACAAAATTGCAGCGCCAAGTTGTAATTAATGAGCGATTGCAGTTACGGTAGGTGCAGGGACGCTGTGACCCCTGCACAGCAGCAAAGCGTAGCCCAACATAAAATGCGTTTCCAGCAGGCTTTTTAAGCCACTTCTGTTGATCGGCTTGGAATAAATTCTTTCTTATTTGTGCGGATGGGAAGGCATATTTAAATGGGGCCGCATATAGGCCTCATGCACTGCTGTTTCAAATCGGACATACAGCGCCACAGTGGCGGCTGCTGGCGAAATGTCCCTGTTCCCTCCGCACAGCCGCGCCTGGCCGCAGCAGCTTGGCAATGGTCCCTAGCAGTGCAAGCGTGTGTACGCGGACGAAAAGAATCGGCTTCTATCTGCTATTGTGTGTTCTGATGACATAACAGCTGCAAGAACATGGCCGGGAAACTGTTGAAGGTGCAATTTTGTCATCTCCCTTAGAAATCATACTAGGCTGATCGGCGAAAACGTAGGATCAAACGCGGCCTCTGTTCGCACGGTATCTTTCGCTTTCTCTCCACGTCACTGGCGTAGCAAGAGGGTGAGGGGGATCACAACCAATCCGCCCCCCCACCCCCCCCTTTTTTAATTTAGCTTGTGTAGATATCCACGCGCACATACAAACGCATGCATGAGCGCACACGAAGTACGGTTGAACCCCACTGAAAAAAAAAAAAAAAAAAAAAAATTCTGGCTACGCTACTGCTCCAGGTAATATAACACATTGTTGGCTTCCGTATTTTGTAACGTTGTTGTTAGGCCAAATGGAGATTGGCGGCAACCAGCGACGTAAAACAGTCATCTGCAGTGCCCATTTTGTCGGCTGTCCACATCTGTTGGGCTGAGGGGGCCTCAGGATCGGCTTTATGATGGTATGACCTAAACGAAAAACACATTTGCGCATGTTGAAAAATATGCTTTCGCAAGGTGTAAACAGACGTTCACAGTTCACTGATGGACTTTTTTGTGTCAAGCGCTGGTCGGCGGCTTCTGCTAAGCACACGGTAGGTCAGTACATGACGTGTACGTGTTGGTGGTTGTTGACATACAGGGCCAGCGCCGCGTCAGGCCGCGTCGTGCTTGCGTCAGCCATGAAACCCAGCCTTGCAGGTGCAATGAGCTTGAATTTTTTAATTTTTCTTTCGTGCGCTGATTATAGTAGAACAAAAGTACACAGTCGGTTTATGCCTGCACAGACGTAATTATTTTCCGACAATCCAGAGAACGGAACCAGCCTGCTGAAGCACGCACGCCCAGATCTGCGCAGGAGAAGAAAAATTCTGAGGAGGGTTTCATAAACCGTAATCGGCCACCGCGTACTAGCTAATGCGCTCGCTCGACGTATTAACAGCGCTAGAAAACACAGACCCGTTCATGCGGTCTCTGTCCTTCTATCGCTGCTAATATGTCATTTAAACTATCCCAGCTTTCTGCTAATGCGCGCCGGTTACAGAACAAGTGATGCGCCAGGCTGCCGATAAAAATATTTTCTATCGCCTGCCAAGAAAAAAAAAAGTTTACTTTTCTCCAAACGCACGTCGCACTCTACGCTCACTTGCGCGACGCATTTTCCGAGGATTTCCGTCGGACCAACGGCACTGTGGAGTTCTATCACGCGATAAACGCGATTGGAGAGGCGTACAAGTCGCCAACATGAAGCAAACTACTTCGTCTGAAGTTTTCCTGAACGTTCGCAATTCGTCAGTAGCCGCAAAACAGCAAGCGTGGCTCGTTTTGCGTTGCCATTGTCACGCACCGGCTTTCTCCGCACACAACTTCAAGCTACGCGCTGGACGGGAACAGGGACAAAATGCACGAAGTGGCCGCATTGGCGCTGCGCACTCGGAGAGTGGTGGCGCCGCGAAGTGAGCGCGAAGACTATAGACCGCTGGTGGCTGTTGCTCCAGCGCAGCCTCCACGGCTTGCTGGACAATCCAAACTTGTTCTGAACTGAACAGCACCAAGGCACCTCTAACATTAATATACTAATTTAACAGTGGAACTCACCTGATTGGTGCATGAGAAACGTCTTTCTTTCAAAACTTTGGTCGCGATGCCTAACAACGTTACTGCAGTGAGTGACGAACGTCTAATGCAAACCACAAACAAAAAGCTTTTTATTTACACTTAGATCGAAAAGAAATTTGCGATATGAGAGTGGCGGGCACCCTTGAGCTATGATACAATCCGCGGCACTGCATTTCAGTCAGCTGCAACACTTCAACCATTCGAGTGTCCAACGCGCTATAAACGCTCTCAAACTGGCTTGGCTGAAGGCTTGGCTTGGCCGAAAACCATCAATGTTGCCAGCCGCAACTTAAAATTGCCGCGGCTTTAATGCGTAGAGAGCGGCGTGGTCAAGTCTGTTGCCAGCCCGCGTCAATGCGGCCAAAAGTCCGCTTTATGCGCCCAATTTCGACAAAAAATACAGCTGATTTCGTCCACTGTAGCCGATAGTCCGTTGTATCGCGGTCCGTTAAAAGCGAACTTCGCTCCATTAGTTTAATTACACAGACCAAACTTAGGGCTGAATAATGGTCCGTTGTAACCGAAAGTCTGTTGTACTCGGGTCCGTTATAACAAGCGTAGACTGTATCGCAGTGAAGTCCTGCATGAATGAGGAGGTCTTAAAAGTTAGTTAGACATTCCGCTACGGCACATTTTTTTTTCTTTGTTCATCATGTTGGCACCGCAGATCCGCGAACATGACCTTTCAACACCAACAAATTAAAGCGCACGCAAATTTACACCCGAGCCACATGTCTCGACGGTCAGAATCACTTGGCTGCCTGTTTGTCACGTTTTGCACACCTGCAGCCTTTGAGAAATGTTGTTTTGGTTACAGTGCAATACCACTTATAGTATGGATATGCGCGACCCCGGCAACTTGCGTTATAAGTGGTCCATGCTATATTGCCATAGCCACTAAGCGACCACGGTGAGTCCGTTCATAGCGTCACGCTAACAATGTTCATAGCTTTTTCTTTCGAGCCGTTAACCGATTCTTTGTTAAGTGGCCCAAGAGAAGATGAGGGTAGCACACCTGGGGCGAGTCGAACAGGAGCAGCACGGAGGGATCGACCATGCGCTGGAAGAAGAAGTGCTCCCGGGGCGCCCTAAGGAACTCAAACATGCCCAGGTGGGTGAGTGCCGACGTGGGTTGCGGCTGGGAGGACCAGGGCGCGGCCAGGCCCTCGCGCAGCGCCCGGCCCACCACCCGGCGTGGGTCAGGTGCGCTCGTCAGCTGGTAGTCCGGCTCCACCCACAGCACGCCACCGGACTCACGAACCAACTCCTGTTTGTACATACACGTGGCATGTAATATACGCTGAATTTACCACAAAAAATTTTATCACAGTAAAAGCTTGTTAATTCGGATTTAACGGGACCGCAAGAAATGTCTGAAGTATTGAAAGTATCAACAAAACAACGAAATGTATATTACATCAACACACTTTGACTTTCTTGAGGAATATGAAATTCTGTACTTATTTTGCATAAGAACAGCGTAAAGGCCACAATTTTCGTCTTCCTGCGACTTCTTTCACAATACGACCCTGACACAAGACTCCCATATTTTAACTAACCCGAAACATGCTCTGCACCCTTCTTTATTACATACCACCACCACCACTGACACCATGCACACGTGATGATACTTCTTTTCGTCGAAAAACAAGAGAAAATTTCCGCAGCCGTTGAAGGCTTGGTCGCTTAGAACGCAACTGTGCATGGCAACAGCCGTGAACAACGAAGCATCACACGTGGTGATAAAGGCAAATAGGCATGAAGCGTTCTGACTTTCCTGCTGTTACTGTACGGTTCGCAATGATAACAATGGCACTGTGGACTGTGCTGCCTCGTTTTGGCTGGCCGTGAAGATTGTTTTTGCTCTTTTGCACCAAATTACCAGGATCGTCCGAATTACCCAGTTGCAGCCAAATATGACCACCTTAACGAGAGTTTGATGCCATTAAACGAAGTGTATGCTTGCAGAGACCAGATAACACGTTCAAATTATCAAGTTTTCTGAATTAACAACGGTTGAGATAACAAGCTTTCTCTGTATACATAATTAGACTACAACCCGAAGGACACCCAATGTAACAGCAGCAACTTCAAACCTTTACGTATCAAACAAAACTAAAAAAAAAATGTCACATGTACGAAGGACTTTTTTTTTCCTGGTTATTCTCGCTATCATTCATTTTCCCAAGTAACCAATTCCCAGGGATGCAGTTGGCATAGCTAAGTAAGCCAGTGAATGACAAATGGCAAAAAAGAATGACAAAAAAATTTCACATTTCCACGAAGTGAATCATGACGAGTGGGCGAAGCACTGGGGATCATTCTTCCCGTAAATCACCCGGGACATTGCCCACTCGCGCATGTAAATGAGTGACAACACGTGTGTGCAGTATATACAATGTGTTTTTGCCATTGAGCCGCCACTTCTCGCGTCCTCAACTCCGGGGTAGCAGCTTGTTGTCAGGCGTTGCCGTTTTGCCTTTCGCGGGCGAGAGTGTGTTCACGATCGTTTTCATCCATGGCAGAAAGGGAATGTGTGGACTGGAACGTGCTTATTCTTCATCGTCATCGACGTCATCGTCATGACGTATAATGGTTACCTTGCATGTGCTGTGCCGTGATGGCAGCGTCATCGTCATCGCACTAGCGTGGCTACACTGGGGGACACCGGGGAAAGTGATGTACAAGCCTCGACCTTAAGGAGCTTCGCCCCTAATAATGAACAGGCTGCGAGTGCGAGGCACACAGCTACGCCTTGCGTTTTCAAGGCATTGTCAAGGACAGTAGCTTATCACAAATCATAGTCATCTCGTAGAAGTACTATCACGATGTTATTGGGGATAGAGGAAATGGACCCGTGCGGATAAGTGTAATCAAATTTTATCATTAAAGGCTAGTGGGAAAGTGCTGACATATACAACAAGCGTGGGAATAGTGTGATGTTCTTGAACTTGCTCTCGATTCCATTTTTCAGGGGTGAAGCATCTTAGGGTCTAGCTTGGTCCGGTTGTCCGGCGATGACGCTGATGACGATGAAGAATAAGTGCGTTCCAGACCACACATGCTCTTTCTGCCATCACGGCACAGTACATGCAAGGTACCGACTATACGTCATGACGATGACGCTGATGACGATGAGGAATAAGTGCGTTCCAGACCACACATGCTCTTTCTGCCATCACGGCACAGCACATGCAAGGTACCGACTATACGTCATGACGATGACGCTGATGACGAAGAATAAGTGCGTTCCAGACCACACATTCTTTTTTTGCCATGGATGAAAGCGATCATGAAAGCACTCTCGCCCGCGAAAGGCAAAGCGGCAACATCGACAACAAGCTGCTACTCCGGAAGGTGAGAGCATGGCATGCTGCGGCTCAACGTCTACGCAGACAGCAAGCTACCCCGGAGGTGAGAGTTTGGGAAGCAGCGGCAACACGGCAACGCCGACGACAAGCTGCTACTCCGGAGTTGAGGGCACGGGAATCGGCCAGCTCAACGGCAAAAACACATTGCATATACTGTACACACGCGTTGTCACTCATTTACATGCGCGAGTGGGCAATGTCACAGGTGATTTACGGTTAGAACGATTCCCAGTGCTTCGCCCAATCGTCATGATTCACTTTGAGGAGATACGTAGATTTTAGATGCGAAGCATCTTATGCTTGGGGCTATGTCATTCCCTCCCGCGTCCGTCCCAGCGTCCGGTCACTTTCATGAAGTAGGGTCACATTAAGGTTGAGGTAAGGTGTAGAATACAACACTCTGCTCATGGTATATGCGTGTACCACTCGCAGAGTATCTGCTTCTCGGAGGCCGTGATCTTTCCTGTCACTCTGCGTATTAACTGCGTGGTGGCTGCCCAACCACTACCACAGTCATCAGAGTCATGGCCGAGAGCACAGAGAGGCTGCTTAGCAATGGCTAGGCAGGTGGTGTCTGTCGCCCAGGTTGACCCAATTCCTTGATCTTGCTTGCGTGTGTTTGGAGGGGGGCTTAGTCCATCCCTCCTTCCCACATCCCACGTCCCACACCCCCCCACAGCGCATGCACGTCCCCTCCCCCTATCCTCTCTTACGCGCACCCCCTTTCTCTACTCTAGGAATCATCTACTCTACGAGCGGCGCCTGCGTCCCAAATCCCCACAGCGCATGCGCGTCCTCTCCCCCCTCTCTCCTCTAGGAATCCTCTACTCTACGGAGCGGCTCCTCGTCCCACATCCCCACAGCGCATGCACGTCCCCTCCCCCCTTCTCTCTCCTCTCCTACGGTCCCCCCCCGTCCTCTCCTCTAGGAATCCTCTACAGAGCAGCGCGCACGACAGGTGGTGCGACAGCTGCATACTCCACTGTTGGCGCCACGGTAGTTCCGCGGTATGAAAATGATGGAGCGCGCGCGCCTCATTCTCTCTCCTGTGCAGCACCGCGATGAGCGCCCTGGACCGCTGCCGTGAAACGAGAGCGGCGACGTTCCTCCCGCTCAAGCTAATTATCTCCCCACTGCTTCGCATCCACACACGGTTCCCTTTGGCGGGAGATGGGGAAGTTTTTTCAATACAGCTGAGTTTCATTATCTCTTCTGACAGTACGTCACAGATAGCAGTTTGTAACCCCTGTATTTCCTCCTCAAGATAGTTAATTTGCTTCAGCTCTCTTTGTTACCAACTCCCCTACGCAAGATTGACAGGTAGTACACTTCTGAGCAGTTTTGTTTCGAGTGAATAAGTCACATGATGATATGCTCAAAGAGCAGGCAATCTAGAAGCAGAATAATTATCCCATTTTTCATTCTGATTACTAGTCGTACAAGTTGAGTTAGCAAGCATGTGTGACCTCGACATAAAGGTTGAACTGCAGTGCCTGTCTAGCAGAGGAGATTTTTCAAGTTTATATTAACAAAAATACACCCAGCGTGTATGTTCTTACATTTTGTAGTGTGCATGTGCACAGGCACTTCATTAATACGAAGCACATAGCAGATTACTTTTCCAATTTCTCAGCTGCGAAAAAATAAGTGCACAGAATTAATAGATATAATTGCAATACATGGAATCAAGTGGTAGTATATACAAGTGAACCCCTCTGTAAGAGACAATTGGGTATTAGAGACACCAGTGTGCCTACATCGAAATAGGGGGTTAATCTGAAAATGAGAACACTGCACCCTGCTTATAAGAGACGCCTCACGTAAGGGACAGGGACTGCTCCCCAGTGCATGTCTCTTATAAACGGGTTCAACTGTACCTAGGAGAACGTACAAGACAAGCCGCATCTCTCACATGAGGACAAATAAGGCATACTCATAAAGCCACTGTAATAAATGACAAATTCGCATATGCAAACAAGAGGCAGACACAGAACAAGGAAGGAATGCGTCTCACCTGAATTATAATGGGCCGATAGGCATAAATTTTGAGGTTGCTCACGTGGGCCGGGTAGAAGTCAAAGTTGAGTGTGCGCAAGGTGCAGTTACTAGAGTTACACATATTTTGTGCCTGCATAGATGGGGAAAGAGAAGAAAATGGCAGCTATAAGAAAGCGCGAAACGCAAGGGAACAAGAAAAATGTTTGGTCTGGGCAGCAACAATTACAACAGCACAGTTAGACAAGAAGAGAGAAAAAAAGGACAATGATGCAGTCATTGTACTACCCTAATCTCAGCTTATCACTGTAACGGAGAGTAGAGGGCCCAACGTAGTTGGCCAGTCAGAAAACTTAGCTCTTGCCACACCCCTAGTGGGCGAGACTCGGACGAAAAAAATAAAAAACAATGTATGGCAGCCATGACGTAGCATTCCCATGTCTTGCAATCCCCTTTTTAAGTCTTTTTTTTTTTTTTGCAGCGTATACATAGCCTTTAAACCCATACCCCTCAAAATCGGCTTCTATTACGGAGAGTCATTTCCGAGAGTATAAACTTGTTTTGTCACCGCTTGTGTTTGCCGCACAGTGGTCCAAGTCGACAATAAAAGAATGCAAGCACAAATTTTCTATTTTGCCGAATGCACACAAGTTTTTCCATCTTACCGTAGTATGACACGTACAAGCTAACATGCAATACCAGATTCGAGCTCAAAACTTCGTATAAACTACGCAGAGACCAAAGGTACGTTCACATTTTCTGTGTCACTGCCCTCACAATGCCTTCACGTTATCCACGCTGCATGCGAGGCAGGCGCACTGGAAGGTTAGAAGTTCATGTGACACACAATGCGAAGGGTTGCACAAAGGACAAAGCCAAACAATGTATCCTATCGAAGCCAACCAGACAGACAGACCAAAGCGGGGTAGAGTGTGATGATGTCATAAGGCCAGATACATCGCCAAGCCAAAGTAAGCTCTGGTAGTAGAGTGTACTAGAATGAGGGAGTGGCACCACAGAGGGTTCTGCGCTGAAGTATCTTTTAAGGAAAATCAAGATGAAGACACCATCGCCTTCACCTGAAGGTTATATTTGCCACAGTTGTCGCCATGGTTACGGCCACTGGTGGTAGCCTGGCAGTTGCATGTGAAGCATAGCCATGCAGTGTTTGTGCAAGGCCATGGACGGTGTTGCAATGCTTCTCGGGAATAATTCAACTAAAGGAAGCCAACACGTTTATTTCACTACATGCCCTGCTCGTAGCTAATAACGACAGTGTTACTTTTATCTTGCTTCATTGTTTTTTCGCACCAACAAAGTTAAAAGAGAGAAGGCAGCAAACAATTGGTACAAACGACACGCCAGCAGAGCTGTGTCGAAAAGACAATGCTGCATTGAGCAGACAACCGGCCAGCGCCCTCGTCAGAGCTCCACCCCAACTGTCAGAGCAGACCATAGCTTCAGGTGAGGGCGACAGCAGCGCCACCTCAAATTTTTAGCGTTTCTTGCTTGACTATCGCCACTTGCCGCTTGCTCCAGTAAACCCACTCCCCCATTTTAGTACACTCTAGCAGTACCTAGAAAGAAATGCTCTCAAGAGGAGGAGTGAGGGGATGACTGACCGCGAGCAGCTCAGCAGTGCCAAAGTCCAGAGCGTAGACAACCACCGAGTGGTCGGGGAAGTGTGCCTGGCAGGCCTCGAGGAAGCCCGGCAGCCGGCCCAGCTGGTCGACACCCATGGCGGTGCCTACGATGGGTGGGAGCGGACCGCTCTCGTTTGCCAGCAGGGCAGCTGGGGAGGGACCCCCCTTCTGAAGACGTGGCCGGAGACAGCCCCAGGTGCAGCAGGTACCGCTCGAGCTCCTGGGGATCACGCTGCTCAGGAACAACCTGCGTGCACACCCCGCACTGACTCGTGACCGAATGAAGAAGACTGGTACACCTCGATGATCAATCCATAGCTTGACAACAAGGAATTTTGCATACAATTAAAAAAGAAAACAAGGAACGAGCAGCCAAACCTTCCTTTCTTTTTCCTTGTGGCACAAGGGGAGTTATTGACACCAAGCTTTCCTGAATGATGTTTGTGTATGTGCCAATGACTGATTGTGACACACAAGACTTGGCTGCATAATTACAAAGCTTGCAGTTTTTCATACTCTGGGGCAGTGTATCTCAGCAATGAATTTTCGGGGACCCTTGTGGACTGGTGGAATAGATGAGGGACTCCTTGCAGTGAGAGAAAGAAAGGTGGGAGGGGTCACAATACAGCAGCACTGTGTGAAGTACGTGGCTTTTACTTAAAAGGGTCTCTGCGGACCGCCGCCCCTTGGTTTTGTGGAACCCCATTTGAGAAGCACTGCTCTGGGCGACAAAAGTGTCCGTGACACGAGATTTGAGAAAACGTCAAATTCTTGCATCGGCCTGGAAACATGGCTCTCACCTTGAGGTTTTTGAGGTTGGTGAGCTGCCGGTGGGTCTCTGAGACGAGCCCGTCCAGGGCGGGTTTTGGGTCCCCATAGAGGCAGATGAGGGTGCTGGTCACCACAATGCAGGCCAGCAACAGGAGGAAGCTCTTGGCCCGCATAAGGCTGCATCCGCAGGCGCTCGCCGCCTGACGCCAGCGCTCAGCTCCAGGGCACCGAGTGATGTGTGTCTCTTCGGCAATCAGGCACGTCGCGGCGGCCGCCCCTCAGCCGCACCTCCTGCATACACGTCCAGTTCAATTCCCATCAGTGTGCTGTTCGAGGTAAGAAAGCGAGTCTCCCATATGTGGACTTTTTAAGTAATTCTGGAGTTTCACGGACCAAAACCAGGAAATAATTATAAGGCGTGGGACCCTGAGCGCGTTCGCGTGCTTCTTGCAGGACATTAATAAATGTTCTTCCATCCATGTTGCAGTAAGGGACTCCGGATCAATTTCCACCACCTGGGCTTCATTAACAAGCACTTATATCTAAGTAAAATAGTGTTATTGCATATTGCCTCCACCGAGATGTTGCCACCATGGCTGGGAATCAAATCCACATTGTGACGCTTAAAGGGGTATGGGCACATATTGTGTTTACTCAGCCATACAAGTCTCCTGTATGTGGAGATGACTCTGAGCATGTGTGAAGCTGAGCAAATGCTGATCATGTCTTTTTCTTAGGCATCAAAGTGGAATTTTGCATGGTGCACCCGCTGACATCGACACTATCGTGACGTCAGGCCACAGTGACAACACTGGTGACTTCACGCTCAAGTATAGCTAGCTATGATGACGTCAAGTACCGAAACATTCAATATGGGCGCTTGTGCATCACCAACGGAGCCACGGAGAGGAGCAGCTGTGGAAACGTCACGATATCTTACGAGGGCACATGACAAGAAGCTCCTACCGTGTTGTGATGTCAGGGTACAATAGGAACAGAAACCAGCATGTAAAAGCCTACTCTAACTACTTTTTCATGCTGCATTCATGCTTAACAGTACATTTTCTAGGCTCTTGAGGGCTTGGCCTTTGATTTGATGCAAAAAAAATTACAACAGAAAACCTTCCTGTAAGTACGCACCTCTTTAACAGTGCACCAACATGGACGCTAAGCCACTACAGTGCGTTAAATAAAGTTCATGAGCACAAACAGTGTAGTCCGTGCTCTCACAACGTCTCGCTACAACTCCGCCAAGAACTTCCACAATTTCACGGCATGGAGACTTCTTGGTTCTTCATACAGCACCAGAGATTCTTTATAATTAGTGAGAGGGAACATGACTTATCAAATTCACCATCATTAAATTTTTTATGCCAACTGAAGGATGAAGGCCTCTCCCAATGATCTCCAATTTACCCTGTCTTACTCGAGCTGATTCCATTTTATGCCTGCGAGTTTCTAAATTTCATCCCCCCTGCCTAACCTTCCATTGTCCTCAGCTATGATTCCCATCCCTTGGTATCCCTTCTGTCACCCTAATTGATCAATTGCTCCTACGCATTAAATGAACTGCTGACGTCCATTTTTCTCTTAATGTCAACTAGAATGATGGCTACACCTGTTTGAGCTTAGCAAGTGTATTTTGAAGCCATACGCGCAGCACGCTTAGACACATAGAAGCACAGCACGAAGCGCAGACTTCCAACACATTTGGAAGTCTGCGCTTCGTGTGTGCGTGTTTTATGTGTCTAACGTGTTGTCGTCTTCGCGCAGTTTAAACATGGCTTCAAAATCGATCAACCAACTAGCCCAACAACATGCATTACTTTAGCAAGTGTAGATTTTTGGCCTTGGTGCGGCATATTCTTAGTGCTAAATGAAATATTCATAGCATAGAGAGTAACGCACGGACAGTGTGTTTTACTCCCTGTCCTGCCCTCCTCGTATCAGTTCTGTGCATAACACAACGAATACACCCGTTTTTAATGCAATAGCGTTAAAGAGCTCATTTCGCAGAAATGTCGTCGTCGGCGTCGTTGGTTGTGAGCGAAAAATCATCATCTTGTCCGTGACCAAAAAATCAAGAAAGATGCAAATAAAATAAATAAATATTTCCGAGTCCGAGTGAGGATCGAATCCCAGGCCGTCTGCGTGGCAAGCAGGTGTTCTACCACACAGCCATGCGTATGCTTGGAAATACATTGAAAATAACTTCCTCTACTGGGAATTGCAGTGAAAATAACTCATGCTTCATAAACGCACGCTTCCTGTATACATACGTCACACTACAACATGTAATATTGCAGTAATATTGCGTGGTACAAGCCTATATTGCCATTGGGCGTCAACACACTTGAATATCATAACGAATTCGTGGTTTAAAGCTGGCCAGCCCATTACAACTGGCACACACGTTACTGCGCGTACTCGCTTAGGACCACGTAGTGGGTGCCTAGCAAGTTCCAAAAGATTTCACGCGCATAATTGCTCGTGGTTTAAAGCATGCTACCCATCACATAGGGCACACACCTTAGTGCGCGCATTCTGTTACACACACGTAGTGGGTGCAATGAGACTTCGAAAAAAATGTCACGCGCACAGACGTTCTCTTGGGCCACCAGGCTTTTGACACGCTTTTGATGGACACGCACTAGGGACAGGATATTGCTATCACGTTCAACTCTTAAAGGCGAAGCTTAAGGGTCCCCCAATTTTTTCTTCGATACAACCTGCTGCCTTCCTGTCTCAATGTTACACCAATCATTTTCTGTTCCATTGATCACTGCAAGCTCTTAGCTTTTCTTCTAGTTCCCTTCTTTTCCTACAAGTTTCCTGCCCCATATGTTAGTACTGGCACAACGCAATGACTGCATATTTCTTGCTTACTGCAGTAAGTTGCTGTTCACGATTTGAAAATTCCTGCTATACGTGCTCCTGCCCATCCTTATTCTTTGGCGAGCTTCATTTTCGTGAGCAGTAATTGACACAGCCATACACACATTCTTGCACGGATTATAGGGGCTCGTTGCCAATCATGAATTCTTCTCTCGCTAGGCTCCTGACATCACCTTTGTCGTCCTTTACATATTTACTTTAAATCCTACTTTAACACTTTGCCTGTTGAGGTACTGAATCATTTTTTGCAATCTGTCGCCACAATAGCAGAACCACACAATGTCATCTGCAAACCACAAGTTATGAAGATACTCCCCACTGACCTTTACTCCCCTTTCTTCCCAATGTAATTGAATACTTGTCTTAAGCATCCAGTTAACAACATTGTCTCTCCTTGTCTCTCTTGACCTCAACATTGTTTGCTTTTCACACGGAGAAGCAAGGTAGCTGTGGAATCCTTGTAGATATTGGCTAGGGAGTTCACATACATTTCAAGTACCCCTGACGACGCAGTGCCTCCTCGACCGCTCGTATCTCTAATAGTCACGGGTCATGGACAGCCCAATGGAATGCACAGTGACGTTGAATGTAGGCTCTATGACAAAGGGCAGAATTATCCAAACTACTGCGGGTCGATTCTACGATATCACACACGCAGGAAAGAAACGCAGTCCGACAGCTACAACACTCACGCCAACGTAACAGTCTCTTACACGACCTGAATGCAAACATCTGCTGATATAGCATACACTCGCAGACAAGGCCAGGCAACACAACTGCTGACAATCGTGCAGCTGGCATTCAGCAGGCCGCTATTAAAATGAAGACAGTGAGTTGCGTACACCTACATGCATAGTGAAAAAGCGAAAACAATGACGCTGCGACAACCGGCTTTCCTGATGGCCTGTTGCAGGCCGAGAGAGATAATTTTCAAGATACCGATAGCGTTAGAACTAGTCGTATGACAGGTGAATCTTACTTCAAGCAGCGTTGAAGTCGCAGGTTTTCCTTCGAGTGGATCACGCACTAGTTTAGGCGACGCGGCAGTACGATCCGAGAAGTGATACGCGCAGAGCGCGCCTATTCAGCGCGTCCGATACGACCTACCGAAAACACCTGCTGAGCTTCGCGAGCTGGGCCGCCGACACACTTGAAAGAGCCGCTCCCCACGCAGCTGCGGCGCGGTCCCAGTTCGCGCTAAAGACGTTACGCGCAGGGCGGTCACAGTCGCTCGCTTGGGCCATACGAATTCTGGCTGTCTCCCAAATTCCTCCCCGAAGCATGCCAGGCGCGATTTTCGAGCCAAATACACGCACGCCCTCGCAAAATTCATAAAGAAACGCGCCGACATTCAGATATCTCCGGAGCGGCGCCCCAGTAGTGGTGAAGAGAAACTTTTGTTGTTCCTGCGCCTGGTCCACTCGGCCGGCTCGGTTAGGTTATAAATAGCCGTTTTTCTGCAACATCTGTCACCCTGCTAATCGGGTCCGAGGTAGCGGGCTCGGACAGTGATGCAAAGTATAAATAGAACTTAGCGCTGCTAGCACACCGCGCCGCGACCCTGCTCCAGAAATCCGGTCGCTTTGGAAACGGGGCACACTCGCTACATGGTCGAGAAGTGTTTCGTGACTGACGTTTCTCGTGCTTCTGTGCGTGAGCGGGGAAGCCACCGTGAGCCCGTGGAATGTTTCTGAAGCCAGTGTCGAGATCGCAATCGATGTGCTTGCACGCATTTCCTGTCGGCGGAAGTAGGCGCGCGATTGAGAAAACCAATGCCGAGGTCGATCTGCGTGTTTTTTCGCGACACACGATCCATACTGCTGGCTCGAGGTCAAAGCTTGGCGAAATCGAGCTAGAATGCGCACCAAGAAATGGGGAACACGGGGTCGATGTTTGGCGAAGCGATACGAAACATGAAAGTTTGAATGCGCCGTGAATACGAGCAACGCGCAGTTTGGAAATGGAATGGCTCACGAGTCACCTTCCAGCGCGAGCGAAGCAGGCGGGTGGTCAGGAAGTTCTGTCCGGTTGCTTGAGGCCAGGATGCATCGGTTCGAAGGCGCCACAGCTGACTTGCGCGCAAGTCTACACAACCACAGAAGTCACGCCTTTTTTCGCCAACGTGAAAATTTTACGAGCACGGGTTGCTCGACGCACCGGCACGACACAAACCTCGCACAAACGCCCACAAAACGATCCCGCACTTCGCGTCTCCAAAGATAGGTGCCGCCACAGCCGCGGCAGGAAGCGCCTCAGTACAGCAAGCTGTTGCGCAGAAAAATGTGTAGCCCCCCGAGACGATAAGCGCGCCTCGAGCACGGTGTCAGTCCCGGAGGTCGTGAAGTTACCACATTAATCTGTTGCGTTGCGAAACAGCGCTCGGCATGCTCGGCATCCCTTGTGATTGTTGCTAAGATAATAATATAAGCTATGTCGTACCTGGCTATTGCAAAATCTTGTTGCAAATTCAAACACGTTGAATACAAATACTCACAAGTTATTTGTCGCCTGTGCACTTGCAGTGGCGGCACGTGTGTGAGGTCAATGCTACATTCTAGATTTCCTCCGTGCATTCTAGCCACCATATAAATCCCTCCTCTAGAAGAAGGAGGCACTGCTTAAGTTTTGCACTTATTTTCGGCAGGTTCAAGGCTTTCGCACATACAGGGACGGTGCCATCGCGGATGGCCGAAAGGTGAGCCTTTAAAGTTATTTTTATGGGTGTCCGTGCCACCCCGAAGAAACCATTTCGAAACTACTCGTGCTTCGACACATGCTGTCATGCATGCCAAGTCCAACGAAACCTTACAAAGGGCTCTAATGCTACAAATACCAACATGCAATGAGGGAATGATTTATGCGTGAAATATGGGGAGCAAGTGCTGAGAAGTTACTGAGAGAAGCTTCCTGCCAGAAGTGCATCAACAGACTCCAGCCGTTACTCTGGCTGATCTCGATTACTGCGGCAGGCTCTCACAAAAGGTGCATCGCCATATTACCTAGGAATGCGCAGTTTGCGATGTGCATATATTATGGTCTTCGTTCGTTACAGTGTGTCGGCTCTAACACTGGAATGTAAGCATAGACGCTCAGAACTCACGTGCCACTCCAATCTCTGCACACACATCAGCGAGCTTCAATGTTGTGCGCTCAAAATTGAATTTCAAACTTTGCGCCAAAATTTCTGCAGATGAATGTCAACGCGACGTCACAAATATCAAGGCGTTTTCCCCTAGCATCAGTAGTAGTAGTAGTAAAGCTTTTTTTGGCTTTTCTTATGTAGTCCCAGAGGGCGCAGTGCTCAGTCTAGGGACCCATTTTCTCTCTCTGTGCTGCTGGCCCGGACAATCAGTGGACCACATTTGGTTCAAAAAATAAATTAAATTAATCAATAAAAAAATTTACCGACGATTACGATACTCGTAGCCGTGCGCATCGGGGTGGGGGGGGGAGGAAAGGGGGCGCCTCCCTAATTCAACTAAGGGAGGCGCCAAGTCTGCGCCCTTGACCTTTATTCACCCTGACCTGTTCAGCATTGTTTAATGCAGAGAACGGGTCGCACGCGGGCCGCACGTTTCGCTAGCGGCCCGCGGCATCACAAGGAATAAAATATTTGTGCCTTCGCTAAACGGTACTCGCATTATTCATTGTCCTATTGCGATTCATAAATAACGCTTTGTTCAGGTTAGCTTCAGAGACGGGTTTGGTATTAAAGGCACCCGAGCGGTCACCGTGTGTTGAAACGTAACCATGGGACAAAACGTCTCTATTTCAGAATCGGCCTCATTCTGGGATCGGCGTCATATGAGTCTTAGTATATAGGTATACATATCTCGAATCCTGACGCCAAATCCCCTTCAGAAAGGACCCATATGTAAATAAAATATGGGACACCGGTACACCTCGTTACGCTTGGCTGAAAAAAAGAAAAGAAAGAAACGGGAGGGGCGAAGCATGTAGGGAGGGGTGTTTCAGCTCCACTAACGTGAAACGTGGTGAGGGGCGAAACATGCAGTGTTTTGAGAAAGATTTCTCTGATGAGACACTAGTAGGGGTCAAGCCTGAAACAGTGCATGTATAGGGAAGGGTGTTTCCGCTTGACTAAGGTCGTCGGAATGCAGCTTAGCCTGAAGGTGCTTCTTCTTCCCTACATGCCCGGTTTCAGTTCCCTACGGCATGTAGGAAGGGTGTTCGGCTCTACTAACGTCGTCGGCTATTTGATGGGCTAACTGCTTGCCTTCATCATCTTTAGTGTACCGTTGGCGAATAGTGGGGTTTACCCATAGTAGGCGCACACCCGTTTTTATGGTGGACCGTGACTACATGACACACCGTGACGACAGGAGATGCCGACCAGGCTTAGCCCCTTAAGGTGCTTCGCACCTAAAACGGCATAGGCCGCTCCGCGCTGTCTTTCAAATGGCAACCTTATAGGCGGCATTTTGTTCAGCCACCTCCCCCGTCTTCTTCGACCGTCTTCACTGTCCCGGTCCCTTGCGGGACTAAATGCCGTGGCTGTGGCCCTCTGAGGTGAGCTTGAGACCCCTAGCTGATGTAGAGGGTTTAGGGACCTAGGCTTTTCACGATAATGCGGCCCCTGACGTTGCATTCCATGAACTGTTTATTTCCCACTTTTACGCATACAAAGCCGAAGACCGAAGGCAGGCCATTGTGAAAACGCCATCGCCTCAATTTCATTTTCGCATCCATGCGCGACCTCTTGTTTTCTTGCGGACACAAGAGGGGAGGGGGGAGGGGCAGCGTGAAACTTGGCCCTCCCTCTATATAATGAAGAACCCGCGGCTGTCTAACGCAAAATTGGAGGGCAGTGTACTTGCATTTCGCGTGTTCCTATTGGCTGCTGCGGTGGTGAGCTTCCCTTTCGGCATTGCGAAATGCAGGGTTGCGTTAGAGTTACCGTATAGTCTCTCTTTATGTGCCATATACAGTAACTTCAGGTTGCGTCGCTCACTGGTCAGAAAGAACTGGCGAAAGTCTGATCTACGTATCAAGGTTCGAGCGTAGCCGCGTTGCTTCCAGAAAGTACTACCACGGCCGTGGCGCTACACAATTTGCGTCGCTCTTGCAACCAGGTTACAAATGGGCTATGACACCATCTCGGCGAAGACGATCTCTTCCCGCGGCGCATACTGCAGGGTCATGGGCGTCGGCAGGGGGGGTGCAAAAGGGGCACTTGGCCCCCCCTCAAGCCACACTAGCACTTGCACCGCACACACGCAACACCAGTGCTCTGTGCCCCCCCCCCAGCCCCCACTTTCACTGCAATGCAACTCGGGTGTGCACCCCCCAAGACAAAATCCTGCCGACGCCCATGTGCAGGGCATAGGTCGGCACTTTAAGGGAGTACTCACTCAAACTCACTCACCACAATTTTTTCAGCCTTCGCACTCACTCACGTTCACACTCACGTCCACTCACACTCATGAGTACTCACTCACGTTCACACTCACCTCCCCTCACACTCATGAGTACTCACTCACGTTCACACTCACGTCCACTCACACTCATGAGTACTCACTCACATAGGCGTGCGCACGAGGGGGGGGCAGAGGGGGGCCCCCCGGGCCCCCCTGGTCACCTGAGAGAGGGGGGGCGCAAATTCTGCCTTATACATTGGCTTAATAGGAAAGGGGGGCGCTGCGATGAACCTTCGCCCCTCCCTGCCCCCCCCTGAAGGGGAACCCTGCGCACGCCTATGCTCACTCATACTCAACTCACCACGTTAAAATGAGTGTGAGTGAGTGTGAGTTGAGTGCACTCATGAGTGAGTGTGCCGAGCTCCATAGGTCGGCACTTTAAGGGAGTACTCACTCAAACTCACTCACCACAATTTTTTTCAGCCTTCGCACTAACTCACGTTCACACTCACGTCCACTCACACTCATGAGTACTCACTCACGTTCACACTCACGACCACTCACACTCATGAGTTCTCACTCACGTTCACACTCACGTCCACTCACACGCATGAGTACTCACTCATACTCAACTCACCGCGTTCAAATGAGTGTGAGTTGATCGAGTGCACTCATGAGTGAGTGTGCCGAGCTATGGTGCAGGGTCCTCCTCAATGTTTCGTTACCCCCCACCGCGTTCGCTTTCATCGTTCTGTTGCCGACGACGGACGAGGCACGCCGACGCTCAACGCAGGCGCCTAAAGGCCTGACCACACGCACGCGTTGCAGAGTGTCAGCGCGTAGCTTTTTGACGCGGCGTCGCGCCCTCTCCCTATGAAGAGAAGCGCGCCCTTTCTTTCCATAGGGAGAGGGCGCGACGCCGCGTCAAAAAGACACGCGCTGACACGCTGCAACGCGTGCGTGTGGTCAGGTTGTGAACTTGGTTAACAGCGCAACACTAGAGACACCGACACAAGGAAGGAGGAAACGAACAACACGGCGCTGACTCTCAACTGATTTTTATTGGAAATTGAATTGTGAAACATATATGTAGCAAGTTAAAAAAAAAACCGTGACGTGCGCAAGACACAAGGAAACACTCCGGCAGCGTCGTCATAAATATAGATATTCAAGATTGCCACAAATAATTAAATTCCTTCTCATGCAGAAAAACGGACGCTTCACTGATACAGGTCTTGTCTCTAATCGATATGGCCTGACCAAACGTACGCGTTGCAGCGCGTGGCGTGTAGACTCGGCGCCGCACCCTCTCCCTATGAAGGGAGAGCGGCTACATGGAGCTGCGCGCCCTCTCTCTCCATAGGGGGAGTGCGCGGCGCCGAGTCTACAAGCCACGCGCTGTAACGCGTACGTGTGGTCAGGCCATTAGAGCTGCGCTTTTCCTAATAACTGGTACGTTCGATGTCTAGCCGCCCTCAGCGGACAATGTCCTTGATATTTACCTGTTAAAGGGATCATGAACCGCCCTTCGGACTTGGTGAGAAAACACATCCTGCGGATAGCAGACACTACTATGTATAGGCGTGCGGGCGGCAAAGGTTCGGGGGGGGGGAGGGGGGGGGGGAGGGGGGGGCGCAAAGATTCATCACAGTGCCCCCCCCTCCCTACTAAGTAAATAAATGTATGGGACAGATTTGGCGCCCCTCCCCCCTCTTAGGTAACTAAGGTGGCCCCCCTAGTTACCTTTGCGATACCCTGCACTTTCTTTTTCCGTGTTTTTTTCGCTCACCAAGCATCTTCTCTCGGCGAGAATTGTACTTTTGGTATTGTGAAAAGGTAATTTACGTGCGCGAGAAAAACCGTTTTTCTCTTTAGGGCTCCTTTCACATGAATGAATGAATGAATGAATGAGTCAGTCAGTCAGTCAGTCAGTCAGTCAGTCAGTCAGTCACTCACTCACTCACTCACTCACTCACTCACTCACTCACTCACTCACTCACTCACTCACTCACTCACTCACTCAATCAATCAATCAATCAATCAATCAATCAATCAATCAATCAATCAATCAATCAATCAATCAATCAATCAATCAATCAGTTTTTATTTTTTAACATACATATAATGACTGATTATTATTAATCAAGTAGTACCCCAGAACCTTTTCAATGGTCGTGGAGGGGTCAGTTTAAGATATTATACTATTGAACTAAATACAAGGCGAATAAATACAGAAGAAACAAGTAAATACAAACGTTGCAATAGTTTTAATACAAATGCATGAAAACCCCTCCCCTTTTTTTTTCGCTATCTTGGTTACTGTTTTGTATAGGTTATGTAGATGAACGCGAACAAGTTGCTTATGCTATACATAAAATGATGCGGATGATGTGATGCTATCAGGTAAAATGTCCCACAGTTTCGCGGAAATATGAGAAAATGAATGTAATCTATAGTTAGTCCTTATATAGCACAAGCTTAATGGTGTTAAAGTAGAACCTAGTGGGGACTTCAGATATATTAATGTTATCGGCAGGCATATAACAGTGTTATGTAAAAGTTTGCTCGCAAGTGGTAAAACGCGATAGTTGATACAGACTGTTATGGGTTGCATATTTAGTGATCAATAAGCATATGAAACTGAGCCTGTTCTTTTTTGTTTTTGTTTTTTTGTATAAAAAGAAGGGCACGTTGTGCTGTGTTCCGTGCTCTACATATTCTGCGTTACTGAAGAGAGGAAGAAACTACACCAGAAACCGAGGCACGATGTTTGGACCTGTTCCACGTAACTCGAATGGCGTCATGAATGCAGAATACCAAGCACTGCGATAGTTGCGCTCCCCCCCCCCCCCCCTCTTCCGGGTCGCGTAGCTTACGAGATCAATTACCCTCAAAGTTTTGCTGCATACAGGTACTAAGCTGCTGAAAGGTTAATTTCACAAATTTCCATAGCTAGCTTGCTCACAAAAATGACGTAATTGTTTTGTGTGCCAACCTCAATGTACAGATCGTTTGGTGTACAACTCCACTAGCTCGGGGCGACACCCGGGCAGTCCGGAAACTTGCATCATCATCATCATCATCATCATCATCATAAGAAGCAGCACTAGACGCCTGCCTACGCCTACTGCTGGTTTGCCCGGGAACTGTAACTCATGTAGAGTCCAATAGTCCTACGGTAAAGGCAACAAAGCGCATCTCTGCAACATGCCACGTGATGCTGTCAGAAGTGAGCTCTGCATTCAAAAGCACCAGTATGGTTGCTAATATCCAAGAGCTTGCGAGTGTCTAATAAAAACGGTAGGCGATTTGTATTACTACTACAGTCGAACATCGCCAAACCGAAGTGGCATCGGGAACATAATTTATTTCGTTATAGCCGATATTCGTTGTAACAGTCGTGATAAAAGGCGGCTTTTTCTAATCCGGCAATCTGTCTCGCGCGGTCAGAGCTTACAGGTCAGAGCTTCTAATCAGGGAATGGTAACGCGCAGAACGCCGTAAAACATTTTACAATCAGAATTTTTCGATATGTAGCGATTATGAAGTCGCAAAGGACACATGCTGCAAACAGTGGGAAGTGAGCGCGATGACGATTATATGTCAGCAGTGAAGAAAAGTGGAGCCCGAAGTACAACAAAAAAGAAATGTTATCTTGGTCAAGCATACGTTGCTGCTACTACTGCTTTTTAGCGTGTTAAATTATTTTAGAATAGCTACTGCGCTCTTTCGGGGCTTCTTATGGAAGTCCTTTGGCCATACACAGGTCGTTTTTTTTTTTTTTTCGTTTAGCCAAGCCAAGCTGAGCTCTGAGCCTTCGAAAACGAAACGACGTTTTTATACGTGATCGACAGGGCACGCGTCGTTATAGTTCGATGGTTTTGCTATGTCGTTTGGCATTTTGAGAACGAAAATGCGCTCAACAAACGCGGGCATGGGGCGACAACGGATAACCGACGGCCTCTTGCCATTGCTTTTTTTAAATGCGAAGCATTTCTTAGCGAACTTCGGCGAGTTTGAGCGTATCTATCTATCTATCTATCTATCTATCTATCTATCTATCTATCTATCTATCTATCTATCTATCTATCTATCTATCTATCTATCTATCTATCTATCTATCTATCTATCTATCTATCTATCTATCTATCTATCTATCTATCTAGCCGCCTACGACTTTGTGCTCTCCTGGCCGTATCGTTAATGGGATTTGTACCAAATTTTTTATGACATAACATGACTGTATGACGAACATAAATAGCTGGTCATATCATGAAAATCATGACTAACTTGTCATGAAAATAATGATTTGCATCCCACGTTCATGGCGCGCTCGCGGCCGTTTCGTTAGCTTGATATACACCAAATTTGGGATTGAGTGACATTACTGTATGACGAACATAAATGACAAGTGGTAATATGAAAATCATGACTTCATGAGCGACATGACTTGCATTCCACGCTCACAGCGCGCTCGCGGCCGTTTCGTTAGCTTGATATACACCAAATTTGGCATTCAGTGACATGACTGTATGACGAACATAAATGACAAGTCGTAATATGGAAATCATGACTTGTCATGTGCGACATGACTTGCATTCCACGCTCATGGCGCGCTCGCGGCCGTTTGGTTAGCTCGATATACACCAAATTTGGTATTGAGTGAAATGATTGTATGACGAACATAAATGATAAGTGGTAATATGGAAATCATGACTTGTCATGTGCGACATGACTTGCATTCCACGCTCATGGCGCGCTCGCGGCCGTTTGGTTAGCTTGATATACACCAAATTTGGTATTCAGTGACATGACTGTATGACGAACATAAATGACAAGTGGTAATATGGAAATCATGACTTGTCATGTGCGACATGACTTGCATGCCACGCTCATGGCGCGCTCGCGGCGGTTTCGTTAGCTTGATATACACCAAATTTGGTATTGAGTGACATGACTGTATGACGAACATAAATGGCTGGTCATATCATGAAAATCATGACTAACTTGTCATGAAAAGTATGATTTACATGCCACGCTCATGGCGCGCTCGCGGCCGTTTCGTTAGCTTGAGATACACCAAATTTGGTATTGAGTGACATGACTGTATGACGAACATAAATGACAAGTGGTAATATGAAAATTATGACTTCATGAGCGACATGACTTGCATGCCACGCTCATGGCGCGCTCGCGGCCGTTTCGTTAGCTTGAGATACACCAAATTTGGTATTGAGTGACATGACTGTATGACGAACATAAATGACAAGTGGTAATATGAAAATTATGACTTCATGAGCGACATGACTTGCATGCCACGCTCATGGCGTGCTCGTGGCCGTTTCGTTAGCTTGAGATACACCAAATTTGGTATTGAGTGGCATGACTCTATGACGAACACAAATGACAAGTGGTAATATGGAAATCATGACTTGTCATGAGCGACATGACTTGCATTCCACGCTCATGGCGCGCTCGCGGCCGTTTCGTTAGCTTGATATACACCAAATTTGGTATTTAGTGACATGACTGTATAACGAACATAAGTGGCAGGTGGTAACATGAAAATCTTGGCATGCATGTCATCTACAATGTCATTTACATGCCACGCTCATGGTGCGCTTGCGTCCAGTTCGCTAGCTTGACATACACCAAAATTGGTATATCGCGACGTGACTGTATGACGAACACAAATGACACGTCGTAACATGTAAAACATGACATGTAAATTATGTAAAGCATGATTTGCTCCTTCCTGGCTGCTTCGCATTACATCGATTCCCACAGTGCGTGGGATCTGCCGGCTTTTTTTAGATGCGAAGCATCTTATGCTCGGGGCTCTGTCCGTCCCTCCCGTGTCCCGCGTCCCCCCGTCCCGCGTCCCGCGTCCGGCCACTGTCATGAAGTAGGGAAGCACCCATTATGCGAACCAGACCCTGTAGTAATATGAAGGCCGTCAACCCTAACACAGTCGTCAGAGTCATGGCCGAGAGTACAGAGAGGCTGCTTAGCAATGGCTACGCAGGTGGTGTCTGTCGCCCAGGTTGACCCCATTCCTTGAGTCATGGCCGAGAGCACAGAGAGGCTGCCTAGCAATGGCTAGGCAGGTGGCGTCTGTCGCCCAGGTTGAGCCCATTCTGTTTGGAGGGGGCTTAGTCCGTCCCTCGTTCCCGCGTACCACAGCGCATGCGCGTCCCCTCCCCCCTCTCTCTCCTCTAGGAATCGTCTACTCCGACGATTCTCCTACGCCCACCCCCCTTCCTCTACTCCTACGCGCACCCCCCTTCCTCTACTCTAGGAATCATCTACTGTACGGAGCGGCGCATGCGCGTCCTCTCCCTCTCTCTCCTCTTGGAATCATCTACTCTACGGAGCGGCGCATGCACGTCCCCTCCCCCCCCGTCCTTTCCTCTGGGAATCCTCTACGGAGCGGCGCGAAAGACAGGTGGTGTGACAGCTGCTTACTCCGCTGGGGGGCGCCACGGTAGTTCCGCGGTATGAAAATGACGGAGCGCGCGCGCCTCATTCTCTCTCCTGTGCAGCGCCACGATGAGCGCCCGGACCACTGCCGTGAAATGAGAGCGGCGACGTTCCTTCCGCTCAAACTAATTATGTCCCCGCTGTTTCGCATCCACACATGGTTCCCTTTAGCGGGAGATGGGTAATTTTTTGTCGTTCGCGTTTACGGGTAACAAGTGGTAGCAGTGCTGTCCATGCTGTGCAATCATCCACAAAGCAATAAGTCCAAGGCATTCTGTGTGCCGCAGCGATCTCACTCGAAAACTCGCGTGCTGCACTCCAACGCGGCCGATGCGACGAGAATCGAGAGACGCTGGAAACGCCGCGCGCCTGCGCCACATTCCGCGTTTGTAAACAGGGGTAGGCGCCGTCGACATACTGATGCGCATGACCAGGATTTGGGGACATTTGTACGTAGCGCCATCTCTCGTCGGCGACAGCGGCGGCCTGCCCTAACTGAATGGGAAGTAGGCGAAAAAAATCATATCTCATGAAAAAAGCTAGTTATCAAAAACGACTCCAGGTTCTACAAAGCAGAGACTTAATTAAACATTCTGTCAAAATTACGGTGTCGCACTACAAACCGCGTGGCTTCCCAGAGTGTTTAATATTTAACAATGGGGTCCCATGTATTTCCAATGGGGGGGGGGGGTGTTGAATTGTCTTGGGAAGCCACAGGTTTTGTAGTGCGATACTGAAATTTCGCCAGAGTGTTCCAGTAGGTCTCTTCTGTATAGATCCCGGAGTCGTTTTTGATAACTATCAAAAGATGTGATTTTTTTCGCCTATTTCCCATTCAGCTATGGCAGGATGCGGTTGCTGCCGCCGAGAGATGGCGCCACGTACGAATGTCTCCAAATCCTGGGAATGCTTGTAGCGACGTCGCTATACAAGCGCCTCAGTATGTCGACGGCGCCTACCCCTGTTTACAAACATGCTCAGCCTCCGTTTCACTGGTAATCACGAATGGAGCGCCGCTTCAGAAGTGAACGGGGATTGACAATAATATACATATTCAATTTTTTAGCCCTCATTCTGGTGCGCATAAAAGCATCGGAGTACGTATACTTACAGCAAAGTGATCACGACTCCATAATGTTGGTTCAAGGCTGTTCTATTTAAACGCGATTTAAAAATATAAACCATACTCAGGATCGCGAAAAGGATGCTAGAATCTGTCACTATAATTTCCGGCTTTTTCATTTTAACCAGGATCGAATCATAAGTCGGTCCCTTTAACTGCCTCCTTATTTTTATGACATCTCGAACTAAATAGACCGCAACTGGGTCCGCCGCGGTGAAGCTGTGGTTATGGTGCTAGGCTGCTGACCCGAAGGTCGCGGGTTCGATTCCGGCCGCGGCGGTCGCATTTCGATGGAAGCGATATGGTAGAGGCCCGTGTAGTGTGCGATTTCAGTGCACGTTAAAGAACACCAGATGGTCAAAATTTCCGGAGCCCTCCGCTACGGCGTCTCTCATAATCATATCGTGGTTTTGGGACGTGAAACCCCAGATATTATTATTATTACACCGGAACTGGAGAAGGTGAAATTACAACACTACAAAGTTCGTTCCACAAAACAGGCCTGTGGCTGTGGTGGTGAATCGTCCGTCAATATTTATTTTGCTTGTTATGATACCTTTGGAGTTCTGAGCGTCGTGCGAACCAAATACAGTGGAATCTCGTTGACACGATTCTGCATAATACGTTTTCCGGCTTAATACGTTTTTTTTTCTTTTTATTCCCGACCAAGGTCCTTTGGAAATAATGCATTTTCATTCGTTTAATACGGTGACATTTTCGCCCAAGATTGGATAATACGACCGCGAAAGTGGATCTTGACCGATATATCTAGAAATCCTACGTTTATTCTTCGGCATACTAGCTCGAACCGCGTTCCAACAAGCCACGATTTGCACGTTGCAGATCCGCTGAGGCAGCAGCAGCGTCGGGTTTCCGGCGAAAAAATTACTGCCGGTCGCGGCCTCACTTGGAAGCAATTCATAGCTTTGTAGCGAATTCAAATCTGAGTTAGCAAACTGCAGCTTTTTTAAAATTTTTTTTTAAGGTTCATTAGGATACGCTATTTCCATAATCCGCAGGTGCGCGTCCCTGCGCTGCATATTCGTCCAACTAATGGTGGCATTCGTCGTGCCTTCAAGTGGAGATGAGGTCCTGGCTGTACGTGCTTGGGCTTGTTTATTATGCCTGTTTACGTCAAGAGAGCCAAGTCTACATTTTCCACGTCATAGCGCTAACAAAGTGTGCTTGAACACGCTGTTTGCAATAAGTGAGTAGCCGCCATTAGTTGGGCAAACTGTAGAGCAGGATAGCTAGCTTTACAATTATGAAAAAGGTCTATTGTCTCCTGCTCGTTGAAAAGAAGAAATCGCAGCGTAGATTTTGGCCGGCTACTTCAACGTTGCTAAATAAATGAGTTGCTGACGAAGTATGCAGATTTTAAATTTGCGTACTGTAGACACTTTGAGCGTTTCTATCTATCTATCTATCTATCTATCTATCTATCTATCTATCTATCTATCTATCTATCTATCTATCTATCTATCTATCTATCTATCTATCTATCTATCTATCTATCTATCTATCTATCTATCTATCTATCTATCTATCTATCTATAGCGCCTGTCCCGTGTCTGGTCTTCTCTTTGTGTGCTCGTCATTTTTAGCGCTCGTTATTTCTGTTATCTATCTATCTATCTATCTATCTATCTAGCCGCCTAGGTCTGGGTGCTCTCGTGATCACCTCCTTAACTTAGGGTAGACCAAAATTAGTATGGGAGGGTAAGAGGGTTTGACGATTATGACTGTCTGGTCATGACCTAAATAATGTGAAAATCCCGTCGCGTACGACGTCAAACCCTTTCCTCCAGACACGTGTGGCACATACACGTATACCACGGGCCGCGGTGTGCGCCACTGGTGTGTGACAGATTATACCCACCGAGGAACGGCTAGAACAGACATTGGTTATTTAAGTGAGAGACCGTTAAGAAAAACCGACATCGGCAGCGTTGGCCCGACGAATGCAAAGAATATATGTTATTGTCCCAGCAGGAGTCGAACTCAAGCATTCTACGTGACAATCAAGTATTCTACCACAGAGCCACGCCAGGTCTCCGAACTCATTTGTAAAGAGACAGGCGTAATGTTGGTGAAACGTCAATTGTGGTTGGAGTGCTGCCCATATAACTTTAGAAACACTACATATGTACTCCGATGAAACAGGCGTCACGTCGGGTTAGCGTCAATTGTAGTTAAGCGCCATCCACTGAAGTTGGCCTACGTAGCACTATGCAGGGCTCCCATCCTCGCAAGCTCAAGCGCTACGTTTCAGCTCACCGCTTCTGGTGTTGGTAATACCCATTTTGCTCTTGCCATCGTCACGCAACTTTAAACAACTATAGTTGTTACATATGTTTCATATAACTATAGTTATATGAAACATATGTGACTGTTCAAGATACCTGTCTGCGCGTATAACATTTGTACATATGTTTAGCGTCATTTCGTAACGTTTCGCTCATCAAAAAAAAAATTACACCACAGTCACCTTGCCTCCGCATGCTTCGTATGGCGCCGATTCCCATGGTACGTGGGATCTGCCGAATTTTTTCTCCTTTCTTTAACCTCTTTGGTTAATGCGATTTTTGGATAATACGTTTTATATTCCGGTTCCCGCGAAACACGTATCAACGAGATTCCATTGTATTTCTTCAACATCCGATGTGGCGGTGGCTTTCGCGTTTTCATTATAAAAAGAATAAATGTCCCTGAATTGAAGCGTGACCAAGCAAATCTTGTATTCCGTTCGCTATAACCGATAACGTTTTGTATCAGGGTTCGTTATAACGAGGTTAAACTGTGTATGTACTTTATTATGGGAGATCAGTGCGCCGTATCAAAGCATTGAGATCGAACAAGAAGAAAATTGAGACAAAACTGATATATATGCCGAACCACATGGCCAATCTACGCGAGACACGGTATTTATAAAAAAATCACAGCATATCCACGGAGTGAATGATGATGAGTGGGCGAAGCTCTGGAGGTTCATCGGTAAACCGTGAATCTTCCGTGAATTTTCGTCCAGTACATCATCAAAGACGTGACAAACACTGTGTGTATATATACAAGAAATTTTATTTATTCGTAAATGGTAGCTAGACGTGGCTTCCGGTCCCCCCTTCATTATAACGGCTTTATGGTCGGTGAAGTGAAGGGATAGGGGTCAGTGGCGTAGCCAGGGGGGTGGCACACCGGGCACGTGCCCCCCCCCCCCCCCGAAATTTTTTTTCGCCATGGCATACAGAGCAAAAAATGACCATTTCAAGAGGTGCCCTCCCCGAAAAAAAATTTCTGGCTACGCCCCTGATAGGGGTTCTTATATGACTCCGTAGAGGATTCCTAGAGGAGAGAAAAGGGGTGAGCGTAGGAGAGGAGAGAGAGGGGACGCGCGCGCCGCTCCGTACAGTAGAGGATTCCTAGAGGAGAGAAAGGGGGTGAGCGTTGGAGAGGAGAGAGAGGGGGCACGCATGCTCTGGACGGCTGTTGGACACGGGCGCCGCTCCGTACAGTAGAGGATTGCTAGAGGAGAGAAAGGGGGTGAGCGTTGGAGAGAGAGGTGGAGGGGACGCGCATGTTCTGGAGGGGCGTGTAGGGCGCGGGAAGGAGGGATGGACTAAGCCCCCGCAAGCACATCCAAGCAAGATCAAGGAATGGAGCCAACCTGGGCGACAGACACCACCTGCCTAGCCATTGCTAAGCTGCCCCTCTATGCTCTCGGCCATGACTCTAGTGACTGTAGTGGTGGTGGACGGCCTTATTGTACTACAGTGTTCTGCTTGACATAGATGGCCACACCGCCTGCGGGACGCTCTGCTTCCTCGGTGCACACGATGGGAACTAGAGGTGGTCTGGAACGCGCTTATTCTTCATGGTCATCAGCGTCATCGTTATAACGAGATACTTCCGGTTACGCCTGACGCGGGACAAGGTTAGACTATAAGGAGCTTCGCCCCTAAAAGTTTATTTCATCGTAGGACACTACGAACATATGGAAACAGCGTCTATACCATTAGGACAATAACATACATACTCAAATGACAGCACAATATACATGAAACTTTTTACACTAAAGATGTCCAGACGTGATGTTAATGAATTGTAACTATACCCAATTAAGCAGATATTGAAGACTTCACTGGATCTTCTGAAGCCTCCCAGATTTCTCTGGTTTCTCCCTGTGGCTCCTGTATTGTTTGCTTTATGTTAATCGCAATCAGTACACACCAGGGAATGCATAAACATCCCATTCCGCAAGCAGCGCACGTCTTTTAGTCTGCCGTCTTTATTATGCGGGTGGTTACGAAGTCCGAGGCCCCATTTATGCGTAAATTTGAGCCGCTCATAACGTCGTGAGTAAGCAGAGTCAGGCAATAAAAGGACACGTGCACCGCTGTTAATTTCACACTACGCATTGCGATTTCGAACGTGTAAATCCGTCGTCGAGATGGCCGAGGGTGTTTAGGGATTTGATTATACAGATATATCATTGTATCCCCGGTTTCAGAGTGAGAACATGAACGTCCTGATTTAAATTTAAGGGAGAACCGTAGTCTATACTCAATCGATTGCAATATTGTGGATGAAAACAACAAGCTTTTATTTTCCGGTAAGCCTATGGGGAACGTGCACTGAGCCGGTGGCGCCGCGGTGCGGGAGTGAACGAAAGGAATTGGCGTGTTCCGTGCAGCAGCCGACCCATGAGCGCAGCCGTGTAAGGTTGTTAGCGGTGCTTCGCAATGTCGCGTATGAATTGCTGTGTCGTAAACTGTGCCGATAACTATAAAAACTAGGCCCCTGGAACAAAGTTTTTCAGTTTTCCGCCGTGACTGTGCTTCAGAAACCGGCGGGAACACTGGATTAGTGTACGCCGCGTAAAGCAAGTGATCCCGCGGGCAGGGCCGTACCCAGGAATTTTTTTCGGGGGGTGTTTTTCGGTAGAACGGCTAATATTGGCAATTGGTGGTCGATGTGAAGGCGTGTAAATATTGTAGTGTCACCCGAAAAGGTAAAGCATTAAAAAATTTCGGGGGGTGTCAGAACCCCCCTCCTCCCCCCCTCTAGTTACGGCCCTGCCCGCGGGCACGTTTATGAAGTACGTGCTGTAGCTAGTTCGCTGTGAACTTACTCTCCACGCATGTTAACTGATATCTTTAACGGGCTGGAGGAACCGAGGGGCAGCCGGGAAAGCGATCTCGAGTCTGCAGTCCACAATTCATTGGCGAAAAGCAATCGACAGATCCAGCAATTCTCTCTCGTACGCTTCTGCTGAAATTTTTACGCCGTATCGAAGTTCGCAAACAGTAACATTAAGGAAGAAGTCCCGCATGGCAGGCAAAATGCGTCGCAGACCGCGAGAATTTCAGAATTTATTTCCCATGTACGTGCAAGCAAAGCCGGGCCACGCCGTTCTATTGCGCTACGTGACGGCTCAGATATCGCGTGCAAAGCTGGCACGTCACAAATTTACTCAAGGACTCTTGCAGCCCGAGCAACGCCTACAAACGGAGCTGAACTACTGCACAGAAAACTTCACGCAAATGCCGCGCATTACTAAATGCAACACGTGCAGTTGGTCGACCGTACGTATTACTTGCGCGCATAGCAAAAGGTTGTCTAACACGTGTCAGACACACATGCCATCATTTACTCAACAATAAGCAGGCAAAATGGCAAGAAATGTTTGCAAACATCGATGGTGACGGTCTATGCTTCGAGCTTTATGCCGGCCGGCCGCACGAATCGCCCTTTCAAAACACTGTCGCGCGTCTGTGCTACGTCACATCGAAAACATGATTGAGTCCGTAAATTTAAATCTTTTCTCTTCGTTTGAGGCCCCAAAGGAATAGTGCACTGTTAACTTTCTGGAAGCCTACCCGTTTTATCAAACCTAGTCACCTTCGCGCACACGCACTTGCATACAACGCTGGCGTAGCTGACGGAGAGACGACGACTCGTAGCACGCCAGTTGACACTGAAGTGGCCGCAAGTCGCCACTCGCGGCGCTGGCGGCGCATAGGTGCAGTTAAAGTCCCTAGATTCTAGGGACTTTAGGTGCAGTGCGCTGCTGCGCCCCCTGTAGGTGCTGCACGTTTCCCATACAACGATTATACGGGCGAAGAAAAAGAAAAACAAGCTCGGAGTACGCTTGAGCTACGCCATCAAGAGCAGAAAGCGATAGCGTAATCGGGCCACGTGGACAGCACTGTGGAAGCTACAGAACCAAAGCGCATGCCTTCTACCGCGCCAAAAAATTAGAAAATTATCAGTTTACTGATAATTTTATAATTTGCCTTGCTGAAATAAGTACTGCTTTATTTTTTATTATGAGACTTAAACGGTTGCGGGAAGTTGTTGGCAAAATACAGTTATCGTTCAGCTTGCAAGAATGCTTTCCTTTTCTTTCCATTTCTTAGACAGCACTACCCTTCCAGCCCACCAGTTTTCCAAGGAAACATGGCGTCCGTGACGTCACTGTGCGGCCGCAAACGCGTTGTTTAGTTCTCCAAGAAAAATATACTTGTAATAGGACACTAAAACGCACACTGAACAATCGAAATGTTTCTCCAGCGAGGACTCGTCGCCAGGGCCCGGGAGGCGATTACGGCCAGAGGATTCCTGGAATGAGGGACCATCCCACCTAGGGTGACCCCGAGCTTACGAGCTCGGGAACACTGTTTCGGGACATAATAAACGTTTATTTCATCATCATCATCCCAGTCATAATTTTCCTCTCTATGTTTTTCTAAACGCGTTAACGATGCGAGCGAGCAGAGCCGAAATCAGCCGCAAGCTGCCGAACTGTATACTTGCGGAGCAACAAGAATGTGCGGAAGCTCCGCCTCCGTAGCCTTCGCTCCAATGTCAAGATAAGTTGTCGCCGAGTATAGCCTATAGCTTCGATTTTCGGTGGATGCCTCAACCTTGTCGCAAGGAAACGAACGTCCGTGCATGTAACATTGGTCGTTTCAAACTATCTTAGAACGCCTACTGTAAGTACTGTTGCGAAGGGCCCGCTACGCCATAATTCTTCCATTTGCGAATCATCGAAGGGCCCGTAAGGCAAGACGTACTCATACGCAGCTGCTCACTTTGTTGATACTTTTGCTGCTGCTGATGATTAAATATGTCTGAGCGCTTTGTAATGGGTGAGCCTTTAAAACACCCACTCCTTGCGCAATGCACATGTTTTGACGCCTGGCGCGATTCTACGCTTCTGACACGCAATATTACATGCGCTAAGGAGACGCCTCCCACTACACGACATTCATACAGTGTTTCTTTCCATAGTATAGTTTCAGGCAATGGCGTGGCTCTCTGGTAGAACACCTGCTTGCCTCGCAGAAGGCCGGGGTTCGATTCTCACTCGAAAGCAAAGGTTTTCATTGTTTATTTTTATTAGGAGCGAAGATCCTTAGGCCCGCACCCCTCCGGCGCCTTCGCCGTCGCCGCCGTCGAAGCTCCCCGCCGCACCAGCGCTCGCACTTGTCTCCCTTTTTCTTCGTCTCTGCCCTCTACCCTCAAACCGACGAACGCGCGTTCCCGCCACCGAGCGCAGCACACGCTCTCCGCGCATGCGGCGCAAACAAGGCGTGCGGCGCAAAAAACACTTCGCGTTAAAGGAGTCCTGACACAAAAATTTTCGCCCCGCGTTTTTTTGCTGCAATGTGTTGCTGGGGGCCTGTTAGTCATAACACGGCACATCGTTTGCTGCAGCGCGCGACAGATAATTAATTACAAGCTCCTCATTACCGACACAGCCTCAGTTTCGGTTTGACAGAGCTCCAAAAACGACAAGCCGCCGGGTGCAACTATCGCCACCTAGCGAGTGAAACGCTCGGTCACGGAGCACACAGAACAGTGACGCACTTCCGCGCGGTCTGCATCGTCTGCTTGCATTCGCTTGTCACCCATGCTGCGTGATGTCGTCGCCGTTATCGTCCTCGCTGTCGTCGTCGGGCTCATCGTCGTCTGATGGCGACAATTTTCTTGCGACGGGGATGGAAGGAATTTACGACGGGGCGAATCACTTCAGGTTTGACCCGCTGGCGAGGAGTGCTTCGTCGGGAAGCGGCAACGATACCAGCGACGACGACCACGATGAACCTCGCGTCGGCAATGTACTATGGTAAGACCCGACACATTCGTGCACAAATGTTCTGCAGGGCAATTTATTTAGCCAAAGTACGTTCTCTTTTTCTACGTTCAATATTCGATTGAATCACTTGATAACATTGTGATGCCCTTCAAGTTGTTGGTGCCGAAGAAAGCTAGGTAACACCAGAGCACCAGACGTGAGCGATGCACAGGGTGGAGTCGGAAGACCCATGTACGCCAAGTCCGGCGCCTGTGTGGTAAAGCAGTGCGCCTCGAAATGGAGCCCGCAAACGCGACTGTTCTGCACGGGGGGTCCTGATTCAAGCGCACGCGAACTCGATCCACTTCTACCGCCGAGGTTCGTCGCGGGGAAACGTATGCAGCGATACGCCTGATCCCGACTTCGACGTGCAGAAGGAAACGGCGCAGAAGGATTTCGGCATTGTGGCCTGTCACTGCAGCCCAGGCAGCACAGGGAAATCAAGAAGTCCTTGGGAGCAGGAAACGGGAAAGCTGTACTGTCGCTAAACACAAAACATTCAACGCGTGCGCCGCGGCAGCGCCTCCTCTTGGCCGCGGCCACACACTCGCGAGCAGCCGCCGAGCAGTCACCAACAGCGCAGTGGCGAGCGCGCCAAAACAGAAATGGCGGCTACGACGTCATCATAACCTGTTGTACCGGGAAGTAGGGGGGTCACCGCTGGTCACCTCCGAGGGTGTCAATGCCGCCAGGTGCGGCCTAGAATGCTGGATCGCGCACGCGAACTTCAAAATTCATATAAAATACCTTCCAAGCTTTATTCGCTGTCGATGTTTTGCAGATGGTACACGCATGTACACGGGAATCGATCCAGCAAGCTATCTCGGCCGCGAAATTTTGTGTCAGTACCCCTTTAATAAACGACAGTAAAATTCCCACTTGAGACAGAACATGGATAGTCAATGAAACGCCGCGCGCCGAACACCGCCGCCGTCGAAGATCACTCGCTCAGTCGTTCCCGCCACCGAGCCCAGCCGACGCTCTCCCCACCCTACCGCCTTCATGACAGCCAGCAGCGAGATCAGGCGCATAGTCGTTTGCGTCCCATTTCTGAGGAGCTTCGCTCATCGGTTGTATTCATACACGGAACAACTGCTAGTTTTTGTATCTTTCTCTATTTTTTGCTCATGGAGAACGCTGATTTTTAGTTCACAACCAATGACGCCGACACCGGCATTTCTACGAAACGAGCGCTTTAAGGCTATCGCGTTAAAAAAAAAGCAGTTTAGATTTTAGCGGACATCAGCTGGCAGGACTCTTGCAAAGGTAAAGGTGGTGATGTACCGTGGTTGTGTGCGTGAAGCTCATACTGAATTATCAGGTTGTCACAGAAAGTGTCTCCACGTGCAGGAACCATTAAATCCTTGAGGGGCCCTATGTAGCAGTGAAGCGGGAGGAGGAGTAGGAGTCTTTGTTATCAGAATTCGGCGGCCCAGATGGTGTGGGTTCCGCGCCTAGGCGTCGGCCAGGACCCAAGGGCCCCTGGATGACGTCCTCTGTCCGTCGGATTGCCCAGAGCTTCCCCTTTGAATCTGAGCAGCACGGTCTCGCACTGCTCGTCATTGGGCCCGACCCATGCCGGTCCGCCTTTGGGCAGGCCCGCAGAATGTAAGGAAGGTGTACCCTTGCATTGCATAATTTACACATGTCCGAATATTGACCCGGGTCCGGCCGCGGCGGTCGCATTTCGATGGAGGCGAAATGCTATAGAGGCCCGTTGGGCTGTGCGATGGCAGTGCGCGTTGAAGAACACCAGATGGTCAAAATTTCCGGAGATCTCCACTACAGCGTGTCTCATGATCATATCGTGGTTCTGGATCGTAAAACCCCAGATATTGTTATTGACCTCGGGTAAAAGTGACCGCAGGCCACCGGGAAGGAAGGAAGGAATACAAAAGGGAGAAGGCAGGGAGGTTAACCTGACAGCGGTACGGTTGGCTACCCTGCACGGGGGGGAAAGGGAAAGGGGCGTAGAAAGATGAGAGAGACAGAGAGAAAGGAGCGCAAGAAGAAGAAGAAGAAAAAAAAAGGAAATTATCAACAAATACGCTGACACTTATGTGGTGTTGGCACTGCGCAATAGTCACAGACGTTCACAAAGACCCGTGGTCCTTAAGAAACACAATAGCGCTTTAACTGCCTTGTTGGCCGACGAGCGATGGGGACGGTGTGCTAGCAGCATCTGCACGGAGAGCGGCCGATCGTCCAGTCGTCGCATCACATCAGAAAGCGTTCGTCTTTCAGAGGCAAATCGGGGGCAGCTGTATAACAGATGATCAATGTCTTTCTCAATGCCGCGGACATCGCATGCCGAACTGTCGGTCACTCCAATTAATGTCGTGTATGCTTTCGTAAAGGCCACCCCCAACCAAAGCCGACAAAGAAGTGAGGCGCTTCACGCCGATGAAGTCCGGCTGGAGGTCGGAGTTCCAGCGTTGGGTTGATTTGGTGTAGTCGAGTGTGTCTTATGCTTGGCGTCCACTCCGCCAAGCATAGACTACGAGCCAGGTGACGAAGCTGCCTAGCAGCGCCTGTCCTAGAAAGAGGATCGCGTACGTGTTTGTAGAGGTGTTAGGCCACCACTTGCTGCTTTGTCAAGTGGGCGGTGCGTGGGAGAATATCGGCCACTTTTCGGTTTACAATGGTTCGTACTTTCCTTGTAACTAGAAAATAAGAAGGCGGTGGACCGCATTTAACAGGCATTCTTAAATCGTGAACGGTAGTTTACCACTATCCTTCAACAGAAAGGTACATAACCGCTGCACCTTACCGGCACTTACCTATATAAGAAGCATGAAACTTGGAGACTTGCGAAAAGGGTTCAACTTAAATTGAGGACGACGCAGTGAGCCTTGGAAAGAAAAATGATAGGTGTAACGAGAGGAATAAGAAGAGGGCAGAGTGAGTCGAGGGGAACAAACGGGTGTTAAGGACATCTTAGTCGAAATCGACAAGAAGGCATGGGCAGGGCATGTGGCGGGAAGTCAGTATAACTACAGGTCATGTAATTGAGTGCGTAATACCAGCACTCGTTAGCTTTGAACAGGGCTGTCTAGTATTGGCTACCCGCTTTTCTAACATAAACATTGCATCCCTTCAATCTCAGTCTAGTGATTTAATGTTATACCAAAGAAAAGCACGGAGCAAGTGTCCAAACCACATGATAGATGAGACGGCGCGTTCGAACAATGCCGGGAAGCGACGATTGTCGCATACGAAGCAAAAAGTGACGTCGCCACACTCATATATAACAAGGAAAACCCGCCTGTAGACACATAACAGGAATCATCACAAAGTAGTTATCAACGTCGTTTCAAAGAAACAAAAGTCAAGGTATAGTGCACTTAATTATCTTGGTGTCGATGATATCGTGTAGTGCCACGGCCGCTCGATGAGGACATGTCCCGTCGTTGCTTCAGTTGCAGGGTCACGGCCGTGCAGGTTTTTGACGAAAGTGGCGATCGGGGACTCTTGATGTCGCATTGAAAGTACGGATTTACTTCGCACCTTTCCTCCCGGAAAGCCGTGGACCAAAGACAGTCCCCTGTGAGAAGCTAGTCATCGCTCCATTTTCATTTATGCACCCATTGCGATTCATGATTTATTTCGCACTCGACCATTCTGGCGTGAACGTCCAAACATATCGCACGCAGGGATTTCCATTGGGGGGGGGGGGCACTGCATCCCCCCCCCCCCCCCACACACACACTAATGGAGGAGAACCCTGCGCACGCATATACTTGGACATTATTTTATTTATTTATTTATTTCGGTTACCCTCAGGGCACATAAAGGCGTTACAGAGGGGGGTGGGTAATACAACAAAAAATGCAGTAAAAATAGAACATAAAAATACAAGTAAGTGACAATATATGTTTTAACAACAAAAATTTATGTAAGGCACATAACATAATCTGTCAGTGCAGCTTTGAATGATGATTCACGCCAGATTGGAAGGGATACGATCATTGTCACTCGTGTTCCAGATCTCTCCTTTTCATCCCTTTTCTCCCGTTCCCTAACGCATGTTAACATGACAGGTATATATATATTGTCACGCACAGTTCAAGAAGAACACTTTAATTCAATAACTTAAAATGGGCGAACTTGTGCCTTGTAAACAAACAAGACAGAGAAATATGTCTATGTGTCCACTGCACGAACACCTCTTCCCCAGAGTTCGGCACCTCGTCGTCTTCCTTTTTTCCGCGCAGTTCGCACGCGCCTAAGTTGTCAGCGTTGACCCTGGCGTGCTCCACTCTGTTTCGCACGCACGCGGCAGACAACGTGGAGGGCGTAGCAAACGGCTGGCGCGCGTACTTTAAATGTACCTTGCGTCATTGTCCCCCTTCCGAGAGTGCATCGTCCCGATGCTTGTTTTGGTTCTAGGCTGGTATTTGTAGTAATTGCCGGTAGAAGCCGGTATCATTCAGCAGTGTTGCTTGATTGCTCATTGCCTTTCGTAGTACGGCTTCATTCGGATGACGTGCACAATTTCTGTGCGATGCCGCCGTCTCGATGATGTTACTTGCTCTTCTGGGACTACTTCATAGTTCAAGGGGCCAAGCTGGCGAAGCACCTTGTACGGGCCAAAATAGCGTCGAAGTAGCTTTTCGGAGAGCCCACGTACGCGTACGGGTGTCCATATCCACACTTTGTCTCCAGGGGCGTAGTTGACGTCTCTTCGTCGCAAATTATACCGATTGGCATCGTCTGTTTGTTGCTTCCGAATGCGATGTCGCGCCAGTTGCCTTGCTTCTTCAGCTCGTTGCGTGAAGTCGCTGGTGTTATGGTCGTGGTCGGAGTTGTCATCGACAGGTAGCATAGCATCCAGGGGCGCGGTAACTGTTCTGCCAAAAACAAGCTGAAAAGGTGTCATTCGTGTAGTCTCCTGCACAGCGGTATTGTATGCGAACGTTGCGTACGGTAATATTCTGTCCCAAGTTCGATGTTCTACGTCGACGTACATCGACAGCATGTCAGTCAACGTTCTATTGAGCCGTTCTGTCAACCCATTCGCTTGGGGATGATACGCCGTGGTTTTCCTATGAGAGGTGTGCGTCAATCTCATAATCGAATTTGTCAGCTCAGCTGTAAACGCTGTTCCTCGATCCGTGATCAGCACTGCAGGAGCTCCGTGGCGAAGTACAATGTTGGTCACAAAGAATTCAGCTACTTCCACAGCAGTTCCCCGAATAAGCGACGCTGTCTCCGCATATCGAGTTAAATAGTCCGTTGCAACGATGATCCATCGCTTCCCTGATGAGGACGTAGGAAATGGGCCAAGTAAGTCCATTCCCACTAGTGCGAAAGGGTCTTCTGGTGGCTCTATAGGTTGGAGGAGACCAGCTGGTTTCACTGGTGGTGTTTTGCGCCTTTGGCAATCCCGGCAAGTTCTTACATAGTGTTGCACAGAATTTAGCAACTTCGGCCAGTAGTATTTCGTGCGAATACGTGCCAACGTTCTGCTCACTCCCAAGTGTCCTGCTGATGGGTCATCGTGGCATGCTTCAAGATCTCGGGTCGTAGAGCTGTGGGAACGACAAGCAGGAATGTCTCTGTACTATGTTCGAAATTTCTTTTATACAAGACGTCATTTCGGAGGACGAAGGACGACAGGCTACGGGAAAAAACACGAGGAAGATGAACGGGCTGTCCCTCTAAGTACTTGATCAGCAGCAGTAAGTCAGGATCAGATTTCTGGTGCTGTGCCATCTGCGATGTAGTCACAGCTCCCAAAAAAGGGACATCCTGTCCGCTTTCCGTAGACGCGGCTTCCGTAGATTCAACCGGTGCACGTGACAAACAGTCAGCATCACTATGCTTGCGACCGGACTTATAGACAACCGTTATGTCATATTCCTGTAGTCGTAGGCTCCATCTCGCAAGACGTCCTGACGGGTCTTTAAGATTCGCCAGCCAGCACAGTGAATGGTGGTCGCTTATGGCTCGAAAAGGTCTGCCGTATAAGTATGGTCGAAACTTGCTGATTGCCCAAACCACCGCGAGACATTCTTTTTCTGTCGTCGAGTAGTTGACCTCAGCCTTCGATAGTGTACGACTAGCGTACGCAATGACCCGCTCTACACCATCCTGCCACTGAATGAGGACGGCCCCGAGCCCTAAGTTGCTTGCGTCTGTGTGAATATCAGTCTTGGCTTCCTCGTCAAAATGTGCGAGAACTGGGTGGCTCTGAAGGCGCTGTCGCAGCTCATTGAAGGCATCCTCCTGTTCCTTCAGCCAAATGAAGGGTGCGTCTTCCTTTGTCAGCCGCGTTAGTGGTTCGGCGATCTTCGAAAAATTTTTGACAAAGCGTCGGTAATAAGCGCAAAGTCCCAGGAACCGTCTCACCGCCTTCTTGTCCGTTGGTTTTGGAAAATTTTGTACGGCCGCTGTCTTCTCAGGGTCTGGGCGAATGCCTTCAGCACTGACAACATGGCCAAGAAAAAGGAGCTCCCGGAAGCCGAAGTGGCATTTCTGTGGCTTTATCGTCAGGTCTGCCAAACTAAGAGCTTTCAGTACAGATCGCAGTCGTTCGATGTGCTGCTCGAAGGTAGCCGAAAAAACCACAACATCGTCAAGATAAACGAGACAGGACTGCCACTTCAGTCCGGAGAGCACACTGTCCATCATCCGCTGAAACGTTGCGGGAGCGGAACAAAGGCCGAATGGAAGTACCTTAAATTCGTATAGCCCGTCCGGTGTCACGAATGCAGTCTTCTCTCGATCTCGTTCGTCCACTTCAATCTGCCAGTACCCACTTTTTAGGTCTAGGGAAGAAAAGAACTTCGCATCTCGTAGTCGATCGAGTGTCATCAATCCTGGGAAGGGGATAAACATCTCGCTTAGTGACGGAGTTCAGCCTTCGGTAGTCTATACAGAAGCGTAAGGACTGGTCTTTCTTCTTTACGAGTACTACCGGCGACGCCCACGGACTCGCCGACGGCTGGATTACGTCGTCTCTGAGCATTTCTTCGACCTGATTTCCGATAACTTCTCTTTCCTTTTTGTGACACCCTGTAGGGGTGCTGGCAGATGGGTCTGACTGATTCGTCGACAATGATGCGATGCTTGGTAATAGGCGTTCGTCGGACTTTTGATGACATTGAAAAGCACGCGGCGAATTCTCTTACGAGGTTTTCTATTTGTTTCTTCTGGCTTGGTAATAGTCGTTGGTCGATGTCAATGGATGATAGTACAGAATCCGCGTCTTGGAAGTCGGGTGGTGACGTCTCAGAGGCGCTCAGGTTCGCAACTTGGACGAAGTCATGGATACTTGCAATGACGGTCCCCTTCGCAAGGTGCTGTACTTCATTCCCAAAGTTTGTCAGCAAGACGTTAGCACATCCGTCACGAAGCTGGACAAGGCCTCTTACCATGCAGATTCCCTTTTCGAGTATGAGCCCAGTGTTGCTGTCGGCGAGCCCTTTATGGTCACTAAACGCATTGCTCTTTACTCTGACAGCTATGCTGGACCTCGGAGGTACCGCCACGTCGTCGTCCGCAATACACAGATCATTGACTTTTTCTTCTGTGTCGAACGTTGCAATCGCGTGCCTGGTTGAGAATGAGACGCATGATTCCGGCAAGTTAATTACAGCACCGTTAGCCTTCAGGAAGTCCATACCGATAATTATGTCTCTAGAGCATTCCGGCAGTACAATGAAACTGGCGACATATGTGAAACCCCTTATTCCAATTCTTGCCGTACACATTCCAATCGGGTCGATGAGGTGTCCCCCCCTGCGGTACGAACTTGCGGTCTATCCCAAGGAGTCAGTACCTTGTTCAGTGTTCTGGCAAGCTGGCTACTGATTACCTGAGTAATCCGCCCCTGTATCCACTAGTGCGTTCACTTCATAGCCGTCAACAAATACACGCAAGTCGGAAGCGACGTCTTGATTACTGTATCGGCTTCTTAATACGTCGTCGTCGTGCGGAGTCAGCGATGGAGGTTCTGTTTCAGCGTCGGCAGCGGCCTTACCTCCACAGGTCGCTGACTCTAGTTTTCCCGACGCGGGCTTGGTGAACGGCGGCTTGGAGAGGCTGATGAGCGGCGAGGGCTCGGCGACCGGTATCTCAACGGTGCTGTCGAGCGGGGCTGATGTTGCTGAAGGTCATGCGGGCCCTGACGAGTCGACAGGTATTGTTCAATTTCGAAAGGACGCTCCCCGTTCCGAGGCCGCGGTGCGTTCACTGCGAAGCCACGAAGCCCTGCCTGGCGGTACTGGCACATTCGATACAGGTGTCCAGCCTCTCCGCAGTGGTAGCATAGCGGTACCCTGTCAGGAGTGCGCCATATGTCAGTCTTCCTTGGTCTCCTATCCGGCGGCGGGAACGTGCTCGGTGGCGCAGTGCTGTACACCGAAGTGGCTGCGACGTCCATACGCGCGGGGGGTCCTTGCAGTAGAGCGTCGGCATATGAGACTCTCTGCGATAGCTGTGGTGGCACTTCTGGCTGGGCATAATGCTGACGTTCCCGAATGGGCTGGGGATTCCGAATCGCCAGTCTGACTTCCTCACGCACGACGTCGGCCAGTGACGACACAGCTGGAGTGCTATGGTCGAGTCGCTGCCTCTGGAGCTCCTCTCGCACCACAGACCTCACGAGTTCACGCAAAAACTCCATGTTGTCTCCCAAGGTCGGTACTGCGTCTACGGAGGCGATGCCCAGATCCCGGTTGTACATCCTCGCTCGTTGCTGAAGCGTTCTTTCCATTGTGGTCGCCTCAGAACGAAACTCAGCGACGGTGGACGGTGGACTCCGAACCAAGCCGGCAAAAAGTTCTTGTTTCACGCCTCGCATTAGATGGCGAAGCTTCTTGTCCTCACTCATGTTAGGATCTGCTCGGCGGAAAAGACGGGTCATGTCCTCTACGTACATGGCTACACTCTCATTGTTGCGCTGGTTTCTTGCTTGGAGAGCAGCCTCGGCTCTCTCCCTGCGATCCGTACTCGGGTAGGTGGCAAGCAGCTCCCGTCGAAAGTCATCCCAGGACAAGATAGCAGCCTGGTGGTTTTCGAACCACGTTCGTGCGGAATCCTCCAACGCAAAGTAAACACGTCGTAGCTTGCGAGCAGTATCCCAGCCATTGACCCTCGCGACGCGCTCCAAATCGTTCGAGCCAGTCCTCTGCGTCTTCGTATGCGTCGCCGTGGAAAGGCTCGGGCATCATCGGCGGATCCACTACAATTTGTGCTGGCGTGACCTGAGAAGTCATCTCGGTAGCTTCTCCGCTGAGAGCTGCTGCTGTTCTCGCGCAATCCAAAGGGGAAAACTCGGGGTCCTCACCGCGTAGGCGACGGCTGCTGCGTTGGTGAACAGGGGTCAGCTCGGTGGATCCGAGTCTTTCCTCCGGGTTGCTTCCTCCAACTTCAGAAGAGCTTGGGTTCATACCCAGCACCTCCACCAGATTTGTCACGCACAGTTCAAGAAGAACACTTTAATTCAATAACTTAAAATGGGCGAACTTGTGCCTTGTAAACAAACAAGACAGAGAAATATGTCTATGTGTCCACTGCACGAACACCTCTTCCCCAGAGTTCGGCACCTCGTCGTCTTCCTTTTTTCCGCGCAGTTCGCACGCGCCTAAGTTGTCAGCGTTGACCCTGGCGTGCTCCACTCTGTTTCGCACGCACGCCGCAGACAACGTGGAGGGCGTAGCAAACGGCTGGCGCGCGTACTTTAAATGTACCTTGCGTCAATATATATATATATATATATATATATATATATATATATATATATATATATATATATATATATATATATATATATATATATATATATATATATATATATATATATATTAACCGGCCTACCTCTGCTTTTCTCGCATTAATGCATTCTCCTTCTTGCAGATACGTTGGACACCCCAAGGAATGAAAATAAGTAAGTGTGTTATAGTCGGCAGACGCAAGAAAGCGTAAGCTCAGGTAAGGAAGCTTGCGATGCACAGCGGACGTGCGGCATGAAGCTACACGCACAGGCCGTTTACCACGCACGTCAGTGGCAGCCTTGTACAGCGTCTGGTACACGCCCCTAACCTCATCCCCAGTCTACTACATTTAGGGTTCCCAGGCTTACTGGAGTTAAGAATGGCGCCACATAAACATGTCCGGAGCTCTTGTATTATAGCGAGCAACGTTGCACGCATGTTTGGATAGATATTAAGGAGTTCGCGGCGAAAGGTCAGGATGCTCCCGACGTCGTAAGTCAACCAGGCCGCTGGCAGGAGACGCCAAGGAGACGACAGAGAGCGCAGCAGTCTCGTACGCCGACTGAAGCGCCGCCGCCGCCGTGCCTCGAAGATATACGTTGGCCGTTGGGAAATATAAACGAGGAAGACTGCTCTTTCCCCCCACTCCCCTCCTCCGCTTCTTTTTCGAACGAAGCCTGTTATGCGTTACCAAGGAGGTTGGAAAAAATAATTGCTCGAGCGGAAATTATTGCTCAATAGCGAAGCCGTGCCCCCCAAAGATGGCGGCTGCCGCGGCCATCTTAGCAAGGGTACGATCACTAGAATTTTAGGGACGAAACTCCTTGGGTGTGGGTCTGTCCCTCTGTAGTAGTAGTAGTAGTAGTAGTAGTAGTAGTAGTAGTAGTAGTAGTAGTAGTAGTAGCAGTAGCAGTAGTAGTAGTAGTAGTAGCAGTAGTAGGTAGGTAGCCACGTATAGTGGAATGTACCGACTCCACGTGATAACGATGAAGTATAAGCGCGTTCCAGTATAGTGGAATGTACCCGCTACACGTGATAACGATGACGATGACGCAGTATAGTGGAATGTACCCACTACACGTGATAACGATCATAAGCGTGCGCAGGGTTCCCCTTCAGGGGGGGGGGCGAAGGCTCGTCGCAGCGCCCCCCTCCCTATTATGTCAATATGGGGCTGACTTTGCGCCCCCCCCCCTGTCGCTCCCCCCCTACAATGTACAGTTCTGGCTTTGCGCCCCCCCTTCTCGTCTCCCCCCCCCCCTTCCCGTGAGCACGCCTATGATAACGATGACGCTGATGACCATGATGTATAAGCGCGTTCCAGACCACACATTCTCTTTCTGCCATGGATGAAAACGATCGAGCTTCGCCCACTCATCATCATTCACTTCGTGGATATGGCATGATTTTCTAAAATTAACTAGAGGGGACTCTGGCGCTGCAATCGTTCAGCCACCATGATGGGTTAGTACACAAATTTACCTAGTCTTCGTGCTTCCGGCTTCGAACGCACTTGTGGCTTTGTTTACTGTTGCGTTTTCGTTCTGTTTCGGATAAAAGAATGGACCGTTGTGAACTTCGTGAGCGTATTGGAATTCGTTAGCCTAAAAAGGTAAAGGGGGTGAAGCGTAACTGGCAAACCTTTGCTGAACTTCGTATTGCGGCAAAGTGGATTCAGGTCACACGAAGCCAAAAGAACGAAGACTAGGCAAGACTAGGCAAATTTGTGTACTACCCATGATTCCCATGCTGGCTGAAGCGCCGTGTGTTGCAGCTCCCATAGACACTAGCGCCAGAGTTCCCTCTAGTGTATTTATAGGAAACTCTATGGGTACGATAAACCTTCAGCGTTTGGCCAATAAGAGGAGCGTTTTCCTCGCACGCCCGTTGAATCTAGCAAATAAAAACTTTTTAGGGTCAGATACTGCTTTATAGCAGTCCCGTAGTACACTCTTAACTGCCCCAAGTGTGTCTTTGTGTTACTAGTTTTCCTTAGTAAGCCTCGAAGTCCTTGCAAATTTTATTGCAGGTCAAGTCACCAATACACATCTCGATGTGTTTCTTTCGTCGGGAACAACAATCTTTTATTTTACAATTAACGTAGCCAATGTGGGTTGCATATTTCGGTGACGGAAGTATCGTATATACTCGAAAACCCGCGGCACCGTTGAGCGTGCAGAGATGCGCGTGTACAGAAATTCGGCCTTCGAAATTGCGCCGGTCACACGCGTGTTTGCATGCGCCGTCATCTCTCTCGATCGTGGTCTTGTCGGCGACCAGCAGCTTCTGATGTATGGAAATATGATATTTCATCGAGGTTGCCCGCAGCAAGTGAAGCGTTGCGCGGCTATATATGCACGTGGATGAAGGTCTAATTCTCGGCAGGGAGGAGAGAAACATTTAGGAAGGAAAGGTAAAAACAGCGCTAAATAGACGAGACGAACGAAGAAACACACAGGACGAGCGCTGCACAGCGCTCGTCTTGTGTGTTTCTTCGTTCGTCTCGTCTATTTTGCGCTGTTTCTACCTTTTACAATGTATAACCAACTAGCCCAACGAAACACACGTGGAGGGAGCATGTAGGAGGGAGCATTGCGCGATTTGATAAAAGGGCAGAAAGAAAGAAGGGAATAAATAAATAAATAAATAAAAATCACGCCATATCCACGAAGTGAATGAGGATGAGTGGGCGAAGCTCGATCGTTTTCATCCATGGCAGAAAGAGAATGTGTGGTCTGGAACGCGCTCATACTTCATGGTCATCAGCTTCATCGTTATCACGTGTAGTGGGTACAATCCACTATACTGGAACGCGCTTATACTTCATCGTTATCACGTGTAGTGGGTACATTCCACTATACTGAGTCATCGTCATCTTTATCACGTGGAGTGGGTACATTCCACTACACGTGGCTGGCTACCTACCTACCTACCTACTACTACTACTACAACAACTACAGAGGAGGGACAGACCCACACCCTAAGGAGCTTCGCCCCTAATAAAAAGAAAAAAGAAAGTGGTACGTCATACACGCCCACTCCAAGCCTCGCTTGCCCCTATTTTCCCGATAGAGCAAGGGCTCTTATTTTTCTTTGTTTTTTTCTTTCTTTGTCAGCTACTCGGCATCACTTTGCTTCGTAAAGAGCTCGGGGCTATAGCGGTGCCAAAGCTGACCCCGAGCGTCAACTGGGCAATTTTCACGACAGCCCGCGCCGCTTTTCCCGCACACTCGGCGTCTGCGCGCGCCCACTCGATCGCGCCTTTGTGACGACGATCCGAGGAACGCTGTAGGACAAAAGGTCGACCAGAAAAGGGTCCGAGTGCGAAGGAGCAGCGCCCATGTCTCCTCAGGGCGACGAAGAAAGGTGCCGAGTTGAGCGGGCAATGATGGGAAGAAGGGCAAGGCGGTCGGTCGTGCCGTAGCTGTTCTTTCGAGGCGAATACTTTCCGCAGAGCTCGATCAAGACCAGTGCCAGCCGCGCTGTAAGTAGTCAGTGCACAGAGCTGTACACTGCAAAGATGGCTGTGCCCCCCCCCCCCCCCCCCTCCGTCGTGGTTCCCCATTCCGATTGCTGTCCCCTTTTCTCCAAAACACTTCTCCAAATTTTCCTCCCCCCACCCTTCGACTCAGCGGCGCGTCGGTGAAGCTCTCGCAGGGGTGGCGGTATCCCTCATAATGGCGGTACCCCGCGTATCACCCTTCCCGTTTTTTTCCCTTCACCGCTGTGTCTACAGGGAAAAGACAGGAGGGAGCAGCGGGATAGAAGGGCAGATGATGACGAAAGTCGAGAGAGGTACGTATTTATAGTTTATCGCGATTTTTTTTCTTCTTTTTTTTTTTAAAGCTCTAAAGCCCACGCGATCTTCCTTTACCGTACATCCCCCCTTCTTTCTCCCCGTGGTCCCTCTTCCAGACCACTCTCGCATCGTTCCACGAGCTGTAGACCGCAACGCAGAAGTCCTCCGCGTCGGGGGTCCCCCCCTTTCTTTCCTCCTCCCCCGTTCTTTCTTTCCCCTCTTCCTCCGAAGGGGGGGCCCGTCCGTCCCTCGTCGTCCAATGGCGGACCCCGGAGGGCCCTTCGACTGCGCCCCGGGCTCCGCCCGCCTTTTATAGAACGCTGTACACTGCGCGCTCTGTTTTTGGTCGCTCGTCGTCTTGCGAGTGCTTTGCAGCGTCGAAGAGGCGCCTGCCTTCGCGCTTCCCTCTCCTCCCAACGAGGCGAAGAAGGGTTCCCTCTCTCTCTCTTTCGACTCGCGCGAGAAAAAAAATCCTTGCGGTATAAATAATAAAAGTAAGCGAGGAGGGTTCGGCGGGGAAAGAAGTGTGGAATACGCGGGAGCGACCTGTGGTCCAAACTCTTAATTTCTCAGCGTGCTCGCGAAGTCAGAGGCCCGGAACCCTATACACCTCGCGGTGGCGGTGGCGTCGTCTTCAGCGGGGGACTTGCGGCAGCATCTTCGGCAGGGGTAAGCATCTACGTTCCAGCGTGCGTGTGTCTCCGCAAAACCGTAGCGCGTGTGCCCCTAGGTACCAATTGTTCTCGACAGCTGTTTGAACCTGTCAGCGCCGCTGTCGGGTTTGTGATGTCGACTAGAAAAAGGAAAAAAAAAACACTAACGACGAAAGAAGGGTGGACGAGTTGGAAACGGGGTCCGATCCGACGAACCGTTGGGGACTTTTGACTCGCTTCGTGACGTCTGATGAATATAAGAGGATGCCTGGCCTAAATGGCAGTGAGAGATAATAATAATAATATCTGGGGTTTTACGTCGCAAAACCACGCTATGATTATGAGAGACGCCGTAGTGGAGGGCTCTGGAAATTTTGACCATCTGGTGTTTTTTAACGTGCACTGACATCGCACAGTACCCGGACCTCTACCATTTCGCCTCCATCGGAAATGCAACCGCCGCGGCTGGGATCGAACCCGCGACCTTCGGTTCAGCAGCCGAGCACCGTACCGCTACACCACCGAAATGGACTATAGTGAGAGAGCCTCACCGGTTGTGCGTGCCATTTATGAAAAAAAGAAAAAAAAAAAGAAAAGGCTGGCTCATAAGAAGACAAGAACATATAGCTTTCTTAAGACTGTGTGTAAGCAAACATTGGTGGCGGTGCTTCCTGCACTATGTGAATGAGTATGACCGTGTACGTGAATAAACCGCTTTTATTCAAGTGAACCTATCTTATGCAGGCACGTCAAAAGTGAAGCGCTATGATGAAAAAAAAAAAATAGCGAGGGAAAGGAAAGCGAGGTGGCTGTATTGACGTACAGTCCAGCGGTTAGGAGGATTGTGAATGTTTCTTCCCGGTCGCATTCTAAATAGACGGAAACTAATTTTCAATTTCCCTTTCTTTACTTTTTATGGCTTTTCAGGCTTTCATGGGTGTTTAGAAAAATTAAAAAAAAAAGAGTGAATGGTTTAGAGCGCTATGTACCACACTACGACGGGAGACAAGTAGCTGTCTCTAGCAGAGGCCAAAGTTCGGAGCGTCATGTTAAAAAAAAAAAGAAAAGATAAAGAGGTACAATTCAGAGTACTAGGTATATGCGCCCTACTACAGTGAAACCTCGGTGATACGAATCTCAGGGGACCACCAAAAATATTCGTATCATCCGAAATTCGTATCACCAGAAAGCACAGAAAATTGGCTTGCGACAAAAGAAAGCTTGCGTGCATTTTCATTTATTGTTTTTCAGGGCCGCAGCAATGTCATGAAGAACTCTGAATGATTGTCAGGTTAAGTTTTTAGATGTCGGCAATCACACCAGTACTTGTAAATATACGGCCCGTAAACGCGTGTTTAATTAGTGAATCAGGCGCGTTGTGACCCGCGACAGCAGTAGCCCCTTCCAAATTTTAGTATGCTTGTTCGCATGACAACACGGTACTGCGGCGAAAGTAACAGAAGAAGCGTTTTGACGCGATAGATCAAGGCCACAAAATTTGAGAACCACGGTCCCATGTTATGATTTCTTATCGCGGAGGTGTTGGGGGGAGGTTTATTGGGAGATTTACGCCATGCCCGCACTAGTGCGAACTCAACAGTGGCGCATGTTGACGTTAAGAGGCCTGACTCCTTCGCCAAGACCGTCCTCGCCTTCTTTCGGTCCTCGTGCACCTCTCATAGGATGTCTGATGCACCAGGCAGGCACGTGTAAACGCAGTACAAAGACAGCAGCCCGCGTCGACGCGTTAGAAAAAAAAAGCATGGCGCCAATGCCCTCTGTAATCTAAACGCGAAGGCACACGGAGGTACATTAGAGCCTCAAAGATTCACGCACACAATCTCGGTGGCCGTGACGCGTCTCTGAAGGTTTATTCTGACCGTAAGAAAAGTTTCTTACTCCGTCATTCTGACGATTTGGCGGTGCGGCACGCATGCCGCCGCGCTTGCGTTCCCGCGCTCGCACGTGGTTGGCGCATATTCCGCGACAGCGCGGACAGAACCTCTTCGTACATGGACGGTACCGTACGTTCGTATCAAACGTCACCAAGTGAAAATCGGTTCGCAACAACCGTACTCCATTACATTGCAGGCCAATGGGCCTTGGCCGGGACCAAAGGAAAATTCGTATCACCCCGAAATTCGTATGATCTGTGTTCATATCACCGAGGTTTCACTGTATATGGTTGGAGCAGCAAGCTATCCATTTGAACTGATCAACGCACTTGATTTAGTGTTCAGAAAAGAAAAAAAAAAAAAACGCCAGGTCTGCGCGGAATGCGCAGCACAGCCACAGCGAAAGCGGGGAGATTTCCATTTCTAAAACCCGTTGCAATCTATCTTGGGGCTACTAATACAAGTTCGCTTGCAAGGTACCCACTACTCCATTAATTGATTTGGTGGCTGATGACGACGAAGAATTATGGCTGAGCCCTTTGTAATGGGTTGGAAGCATTCAACGACCCCCCTCGTAATGCAATTCATATTGTGTGACGCCTGGCTTACAGAATTTGCATTCTGTGACGCCTGGTTGTTGTTTTACTCTTCTACCACATTATATTGCGCATGTTAACGCGGTTTCTTCCCAACATAATGCTTGCGTAGGGTTTTTGTGCGCTGCGGTTTCGAGCACAGGCATGGCTCAGTGGTAGAACACTGGGCTGCCGCGGAGTAGACCCAGGTTCGAACCCCGTTCCATTCCTGGACGTTTTTTCTTAAGTTTTTTTTCTTATTTCGTGCGATAGCGGTTACGGACACCGGCGGCGGCGGCGGCGGAGGACAGCCACCCTTGTTGTGATCTCAGCTTTCGCTGTAAAAGTGAGCCATATCCGGCACCTACCCCGCACCTCTACCAAATATGTTACGGGAAAGACAGGGGGAAGGTGTACTTACAACAGCGTACGCATGTGGCACCGCCCAAGCTGAATAGTTGTTTCTCATACACTTGGCGCAACCTGCTTGCGCCAAGTGTATGAGCCGTCCCATTCATGGCGGATAGGCCATGATTGGGATGGTGCCTTGCTTAAGAAATTAATTCACTTGCTCAAGGAAAGCGTTTAAAAATGAAGAGTTTAGCCGTCACACATTAACGATATAACCACGTAAAATTAAAAAAAAATAACCTAAAAAAAGAACTATATACTCTATGTATTGTGGAAGGAGGAGGCACAGACAGCACCCTCGCTGCGGGCCGGCTGTTCTATTCTGCCCTTCGTCTTTCTCTCCTTCGCGCAAGCTGCCCGCACGCCACAGCTCCGGTGTTCTTCGTCATCACACTCGGCCATGACTGCAAGAGCGCGAAACTGCCGACAATAGACAGATTTAGTTGAGCGTCCGCAACAGCTTTGCGGGACGCCTGCCATAGGAATTGGCTGGCAGGATGCGTCCGTAGAGCTGCTGCGGACGCCCAACTAAATCTGTCTATTGTCTCTGGTGGGCGGCACTGACTACATCTCGGCGGTCGGTCCCGGCCACGCTGTGATTTGGTTCGGCGATCCGTCAGAAGTGTATCTGGAGCGCCACACTGCCTGAATCGCGGTGGTTCGTCTCGGCCACGCTGCGACTTTGCATGGACAGCTGCATCATTCTCCTCTGCAGGGTGGACAAAATTGCCCGGCCATGATGAGACTTCGCATACAATTTTCTCAGCGACGACGGTTTTGGCAGGCGGCCCTGATTGTTTCGACGTGGTCGCAGGCACATCCCAAAGCTCTGACCTTCGCCCCGCCGCAGTTTTGAAAATGGGAAAACATGCGGAACTGCTGAAGGGACAAGATGCGCAAATTGCGGAAGTGTCGAGCATCGCACCAATATGGCGCCCTCTACACTCTGCGCGGTGGGTCGAGCTGCAGCGAGTTCTACAAGGCATCTGCGCTGATGAGCGGGCGATTTCCCGAAATGAGCTGCCACGCTGCTCGCGGTCTTGCAGCACTGTTGATAGCTCCGTGAGGTAGTCGGGCTGGCAGGTCTTGACAATGCCCCGCGTGTTGTAGAGCCTTCCTGGTCATAAGCCGGGTAATAAGCTGGAGACATGACCTGCACTGGCAGGTCTTTGATGACAGCGACCCCAGCTGGAATAGGTATACCTCAGCTTCTTTCCAGGAGACGGCGCTTAGCTCGTGGAGAACGTGCGCACACTCGGCCAGTGACTGCCACAATTTCCGGGGATGTGGCTTCCGACTGTGGGTCAAATCTGGAGTGGTGGTTTGTCCTTCGTTTCCAATTGGTTCCGAGAAAACTGACTTCGTCACACGGCGGGCCGATTCGCTCGCTACGGCGGTCGTGCTTCCTTACGCCAAGTCTGGTGTTAAAGGAACTAGCCGTTAGCCTTGCTTCGTATAACATTTCAATTTGTTGCTGTCGCGTTAATTGCATCGCCTTTGTGGCGAAACTGACTTTTATTCCGATACCAATTACATTGAAAGAAACCTTCATAGAAAAAAAGGGGCCCGGTTTTGATTTCTTTTTTTTTTTTTTTTGCACCGCTGGTACAGCGCTTTCACATGGTTCAGATACATTCACATTTTGCAAGCATAGTTGCGTAGCCCAGTGCTTAAGACTTTTGCCTTCGGAGCGTGAGGGCTCGGTTTCAAATCCAGCAGCACCACCAATGACTTTATTTGGTTTTCTGAATTTATTTCATTATGGCTATGATCTCCGTAATTAAAAATGTTTGTCGTGTGTGTTATTCAAAGTTCTATGTACTATGCGAGAGCAGTACGCTGTCCCTAATGGCCAACGAGGCCCAGATTATATGATGCTGTGTGTTTATAATAATCGTTCGGCTATTTAGGGTTCTGATAGCCCTTGTCACAAGGGGACCTGAAAGTCTTTTGAGCAAGAAGGCTTCCTCCAAAAAGATCAAGGCAGCTTCGCCCCAGCGGTGCCCAGCCTGAAGAAAGGGCGGAGCTGGGCAGCCTTCTGTGTTTCTCTTCGGGTTTTCCCTTTCTTTCCTCTTCCTTTCTTGTTCCATTTTCTAGATTTTTATGTTTTTTTATTTATTTCTATTTTTCTTTCTATTTTTTCCCCTTCCATTCTCTCTTTTTTTCGATTTCTCGCTTGCTTCCTCCTTCAGTTTTTATACACGGCTTGTGTTGTCGTGTTTCCCTAGCCGTAGTATTAATGTCCGCACTTTACATCATCATCAAGGCGCTCGAAGAAAAAGAGGAAGAAGACTTCTCTTTTGGCGCGAGCACGCGCTCGAATATGCTGCAACTGGCTATGCTGTATGTAGTTTTGCCTGCGTTACGCCAAAGCGACGACGACAGCATACGACAGCCTGGCCCCCTTAAGTGTTCCGCACTAAAAAAAAAAAAAAAAAAAAAAAAAAAAAAAAAAAAAAAAAAAAAAAAAGGGAAAACAAAAGAAAGGCGTGGGGCAGCTGCACACTAGTGGTGCGAAGACTGCGGAGGTGGCGCAGCTGGTGGCGTTGCTCTCCTTCTTTACCTCATGCTCACCCTTTCTCACCCCTTGCTATACCATACGGACTATGCTACGCTTTATCCTCTAAACTCTTCCTTTCCCTCCACATCACCCTCACTTCCCTTTCCTATTTCTTGGCTTGCACTGACGTCGCTGAAACAGCCACGTTGTAGCAACAACATTCGATGATTCGTCACAGCGCCCCCCACCCTCCCTATTAAAGGGGTGCTGACACTTTTTTTTTCGGAGGTGTTTACACTGCCATACGAATCTCCTGTATACAGAGACGGCTCTAAGCAAATGTGAGGCTCAGCAAATGCTGATAAAATATTTTAAATTTGATATTAAAGTCAATATTCGCATGGCACACCTACCGACATCGACACTAGCTTGACGTCAGGGTACAGTACGAATTCTGGTGACTTCACGCAGCAGTCTGGCTAGTTGTGATGACGTCAGGCATCAAAATTTCCAAAATGGCCGCTTGTGCGTCACTAACGGAGCCACGGTGCGGAGCGGCCGTGGAAACGTCACGTTATCTTGTGCGAGCACGTGACGAGAAGCTCATACCGTGTTGTGACGTCAGGGTACAGTAGGAACCGAAACTAGTTTTAAAAAATACACTGTAATTACTTCTTCAGGGGTGCACTCACGCTTAGCAGTACATTTTCTAGGCTCTCGAGGGCTTGGCCTTTCATTTGACGCAAAAAAACGACAACTATAATTTTTGTGTCAGTACCCCTTTAAGTCAATGTATGGAGCAGACTTTGGGCCTCCCTCTCTTAGGTGACTTGGGGGAGACGCCCCCCCCCCCCCGTGCGCACGCCTATGCATGAGGACGCTTCGGGCGTCGCACGCATGGACGCAAGCATCACGCCAACGCATTGACGAAACAGCTCTGGGCTCACGCAAAAAGCAACGGGTACAATGGTCGAAGAGGGATACTTGGACTTAATATTTCCCTACCGAAGACGAGCTGGGCTCGTCCACGCTCAAAGAAGCGTTTGGGGGGCGCCGAAGTTACGCTACTCTGATTCCTTTTGTTGCTTTATCTTTGGCTTACACGGATGGTGCAGTAAAAAAATTTAAAGACGCACTCAAAGTATGCATTTTTCTTGGGGAAGGGCTGGATTCTGGTAACGTAAATAAGAAAATGGCGTCGTCAGTGCGCGAGCGGCGCGCGCGTGCCGGGAACAGCTTTGTTTAGCTTGTTCGCCGAAGTTTTGTGGGATGAAGAATTTGAGTGCTCCTGCGAGTGTGGCAGGGACTACACAGAGCAGCATATTTTTATTGCGAGAGCAAGTATATGGACACTCTTGGCGGATTTCTGTCGTTGCCGTCGCCGTCGTGTCTCGGATATATATATATATTGAATAAACTTGGAGGTCGCACACATCGAAAAAGGGAAATACTTTTACTAACGTTTCGGCCGTGGCACGGCCTTCGTCAGGGTAAGCCGTGCCACGGAGGCCGTGCCACGGCCGAAACGTTAGTAAAAGTATTTCCCTTTTCGATGTGTGCGACCTCCAAGTTTATTCAATACGAACATTTCCCGGACCTGTCGGATATTCCCTTCCAGTCTTCTATATATATATATATATATATATATATATATATATATATATATATATATATATATATATATATATATATATATATATATATATATATATATATATATATATATATATATATATATATATATATATATCATAAATCAGAAGAAGGAAACTTCCGAAGCACCCGACCGAGGATTCGAACCAGCGACCCGTCGCTCCGCAGCATGCTGCGTTAGACAACTCAACGACATGCCTTGCCTTTTTTTTCTTTATTGTCAACCATGCGCCTTGCACTTGCTGGCGTAATAACGGCGAGCTATTTATATATACCATTTACCGCTGGCGGTACGCAGGTCTCGGAGGAGCTTAAGCTTGTTTTCTATCAAGCAACGCTCCTACGTTGTTTTTCAATTTGAAAACTATACGCTTGCGACGCGCACGAAAAAAGTGGCACCTTTCTTTACCCGCTCGTGGTGTGGAGAAAAAAAAAGAACGCCGGGAACACCTTAGGAACATCTTGAGTCAGACGCCACCGCGTGACAGGAGACGCAGCGGGGTCACTCCACGCGCCCAGGGTTGCCGTTGGGTGGACATGAAAAGGCGCCAGAAATCACGCCAAAAGTAGCCAAAGCAAACATGTCATTTGATATTATCGCCAAATTTCTAGCCAAATAAAACAGAAGCGGTATTATCAACAGTCTTTACTGTTGATGAATAAATAAAACCATTTTGAATAAGTAAAACCACAAGTTTAAAAAGGGGTCATGGCGCCAACTGGAAATTTTTGTCGCCAAAGGGGTCCAAAAATAGCCAATTTGAAGCAAAGTAGCCATCAACGGCAACCCTGCACGCGCCGCAGTTTAAAAGAAAAAGAAATATTCAAGAGCGTCGGTTCTGCATTATCGACACTTGCAGCGCGTTGCTCAAACACAAAGACATAACAAATGTGACAGTTGTTCACGCTTGCCTTGTATATATCTGTGCGTTCTTTTCGAGCGTCCTGCTTTGTGCTTCAGCGGTGCGCTGCAAATTTCGAGCTGCTTGTCGTTCTTCGTGTGACGTTCCAATTTCGCATTCACTTGCTTCGCCCTTGAGGCGAAACTGTGACTTTTTTCTAAATCCTCAAGTTCGGACGACCACAGAATCCCAACGTACCGCCAGTGAACGACGATAGATGTGAACAAACTCCCACCGACCCGTCGAAGGCTCTTTTTCACGGGCTGTCTTGTCCTTGCGCACTATGTTATTTTTAATTTCAAAGAGACAATTTCTGCAACGAAGACTGGAAAAGTTAGGGCACTTTCCGTGGTGCAGGGCAGTGAAGCCAATATTCTGCATATTTAAAAAGAAATTGTTTTTATCCGCCTCGCCCGAAGGATACTGCCGGACTAACTTCAGTAAATAAAGTTTATTCATTCCTTCAATCATCTTGCGAATAAAGCGCCTTTAAATAGGTTTTCTATTTGTTTCAGGACAGGTAGAATCAAATAGGCAAATAAAAAAAATTGGCATTTTTGTATAGTTCTTGGCCAAAATAAAACAGGGTAGGGAAAGGGTAGGGTAGCAGAAACGCTGCGCGCGCAGATGCACAACGGCGAAGTCTGCGCCGGGCATCTCGTTGCTTTATATATCGAGATACATAATTTTATTATTTTGAGTGGTTCTGTATTGAAAGCCACAGCCACACTTTCGGTTGCGTGTGCAGAAGGAAACGCTAAAAAGGGATTGTCGGTGCCGTGTGTCTGCGGCAATGCCTATTCATTAAAAAGTGTTTCAACTTTGTAAAAGACCGCTTACGTAAATGAGTTTTTGCGCGCTCATGCACATGTTGCAGGGTAAGACACTCTACTGTGGGAGTGTGGAAAGCTGTCCCTATAAATACAAACCAATGCGATGCAACAAAGGAAAGTTTTTAAAGGCGATAGTCTTTCTTGGGATACTTCAACGCAGAAATTTTGGTCTGTCCGTCTGTCTGTCTGTCTGTCCCTCGAATCGATTGAACCACCCGGCCAAAGTTTAACTACTTGCTGAACGCCCAGCCATCTTGAACTGGTGTTTGCGTTCATACTTGTGAACATTTTCGATTAAAAAGCAAATATTACGCAATCAGGCGCAACATCAATACATAAGTATCGGGTCATGTGTTCTTTTATTAGAAAATACATAGATACGTAATTCTAAAGACCCTAGTGTTTGTTAGGCTGCGCCGAAAATGCGACGCTGTGCACGAACTGCGACGCTATGCACGAAAAAGCCTTCTGCCGACGATGTGGTGCTGCCGCTGGCAGTGGCCCTGGGTGCCATATCTCACGCAGCGCCTCCTCTATTTTATCAATGCCAGCCAGCTGCGGCCGATTCAACATGGAGTAGGTGCTGTCTCAGGCAAGGCAAAACATAGTAGTACGGCCGGCACAAGACTATCGTCTTTCGACGACATTTGCAGCGAAGCACGCAGATACGCGGCCAATTTTATTGTTCAAGTAACTTGTACGTAAGTTCAGAAACGCCAATTGTGTTCTCACATTTTCGAGAAGCCAGGAAATGCTAAGGAGAATTAAGATGAAGACACTAAATAAGTGCTTAGCTCAGATAAGTCGTTCCGCTGAACTTCATGCACTTACTTTTACCACACAGATATGCGTACGTGTTGCTGGTTTCGAGTCCGGCACTTGAACTTCGTGACACATTTTGTCAAACATTCTGAAATCAGTTCTCAGCCAAACGAGATACTTCAGACAGAAGCGACAGGGTTTTATTTGCCTGTACGCCTGGTTTTTACGTTAGCAGAGATAACACTACGAACAGAGACCAGGTGAGACGACTCCTCTACACAAGTGAAGGGCAGGTGTACCACGCGTTAGAGCCGTGCGCGGGCCGAATTTCCGAGCCTTAGCCTGACCCTGGCCCGGGCCCGCTCACTACGTCGGTGGCCCGCCCGAGCCCGACGCTAAAGGGCTGCGAGCCCGCCCGGCCCGGCCCGACGTATAAAAACAAAAGCCCGGTCCGGCCCGGTGCGGCCCGGTCCGGTCCTGTCCGGCCCGACATTATGAAGGTTTGCTGCGCACAGAAGGTTATTGTTTTCGGATAATGTGGCATTTTATTCAATATATCAAAGTGAAACATAAGGAAACGACACATGGCAGCCACTATACACGCAGATTACAAGTTGTCGTGTAAAAATAACAAGCTGTCCAATTAATGATTCGGGCTTTAGTGAAGAGCGACGCTCCTGCATCGCATATCCCGCCGAACTGAAGTTCCGTTCGCTGCTCGCACTGGTAGTAGGAACCGCAAATAACTTTTTCGCAATAGCATAGCAAGGTTGGGATATTAAGGCGAAAGCCCTTTAATGTCTCATGCTCACGTCCGTCCGGCGTCCGTCCGTCCGTCCATCCACCCGTGTCCGTCCGTGTCCATCCGTTCGTCCACCCGTGTCCGTCCGTGTCCATCCGTCCGTCCGTCCGTCCGTGCCCGTCCGTCCGTCCGTCCGTCCGTGTCCCCGTCTGCCCCTGGCATCTCAACGTCTCGCCCACCAGCCGCCGCTCTATCGTCGTCGCCAGCCAGCCCACGTCAACTCGACCAGTCAAGCATCCGTGTTTTGTTCAGACTGAACTCGGGTTCTTCACCGCTCGGCCACTCAGCCACGTTAGAGCTGGACTGTCTAGTTTAGATAATTGAACTTACGTTTTGGTTGTAATTAGGAGTGGTTTACCGGGTGCAGTGAGCTTCTTACTAAGTTTAATTTTGTGTACTTATATAGTTTTCACTTTAATTCTTGATTAAATGTTTCGTGTGCTTGTTTGTTAAACCAACTGCTTTGTCAATAAGACTCTCACTGGCTCAGGCTATAGAGGGCCGTTACGAACCAAAAGAAGAATTTGCATCCCAACACCCAAGGTGCACGTCTGCTTCTTCAAGACTTCTCGTAGAAGTTTCGTAGCTTTTACGGCGAAAGCCTTTAATGGCTCATGCTCACGTCCATCCGGCGTCCGTCCGTCCGTCCGTCCGTCCGTCCGTCCGTCCGTCCGTCCGTCCGTCCATCCATCCATCCATCCATCCATCCATCCATCCATCCGTCCGTCCGTCCGTCCGTCCGTCCGTCCGTCCGTCCGTCCGTCCATCCATCCATCCATCCATCCATCCATCCATCCATCCATCCATCCATCCGTCCGTCCGTCCGTCCGTCCGTCCGCCCGTCCGTCCGTCTGCCCGTCCGTCCGTCCGTCCGTGTCCGTCCGTCCGTCCATGTCCGTCCGTCCATGTCCGTCCGCCCGTGTCCGTCCGTGCATCCGTCCGTCCGTCCGTCCGCCCGTCTGTCCGTGCCGTCCGTCCGTCCGAGCCCTGGCACGGAGCCAGGTGGCCGCCGGGGTGCGCAAGCGGACGCCGGTCGCGTCGGACTCTACAGCGCTCGCGCTCGCGCTTTGCTTGCGTAGCGTCGCTGTGCCAAGCGTTTGGAATCATTCTGACCGACGCCGTCTCAATGGACACAGGTCGTTCGCGGAACACACTTTGGAATTTACAAAGGGTCCGTCAATTTAAGCGCTGGAACGCGGATGGCGTTTGCAGGATGCGCAAAGCGCGAGAAAATACGAACGCATGCGAACGGCGGAAGATTAGTCTCGCGTCTCGGTGCGACTTGCGGTAAAAAATTAAACAAGAAAACTCGCACACATTCGGTTTGTGTGTTATCCAAGGTGTTATCCTACTGAGAGTGTAAAAGAAAAAAGACATGGTATAGTCAGTCGAATGGCCACACGCTTTCGCCGTACACACTTTGGAATGTACAAAGTGTCCTTCAATTTTTTTAGACTGTTTGTTCCTTCCAGAAGTTTAGTACCTCAGATGAACGACAGCGGGGTGATTCCATGGATGGATAATCCCAAAGCTCATCTTGTGCGACTTCACCATTTCCCCCTGGCGTTTAAAGTGGCGAAAGGATAGGAGAACCACGAAAGGTGGAGGGGTGCGGCCGCGGAGAAGGCGCTACGTGCTGGTAAAGAATTCCGGCACAGCGTCTATATTTCGGGCTTCATTCGGGCTTTGCACCTGGCCCGGCCCTCCAGATAAAAAACCGCCAGGCCTGCGCAGAAGGCGCAGCACAGCCACAGCGAAATCTGGGAGAGCGGCCTTTAGCCTTTTTAAACACTCTTGGGGCAACTACTACAAGCCCTTGCATGGTACCCACTACTCTATAAATCATCATAATTTTTGTGGTGTGGGGAAGCGTCTACTATGCCATTCTTCGTCATTCTTCAGAAAAGCGCGGTGGCCGCTACACTCTTGTAACGAATTATGTGCACTTTGTTGACACTGTGGCTGACGACGATGAAGAATTATGCCACAGGCTTTTGTAATGGGTTCGAGCATTGAACGACCCACTCGTTACGCAATTCGCATTTTGTGACGCCTGGTTCTTACTTTACTGCTCTAAAACGCTTTACGACACACGTTAACGCGATTCCTTACCCGATATGAAGCCTGCCTAACCCGTACACACCTCTACCACGCATACAGTTGAAATGTAGCTTCTAGAACAGGGTCACAAGCTCACATCAACCAGCGGGTGACATACGAAATTAAGTGCAGGAGGGGCCGGGCAGTGAAGAAGATTGAAAAAAAAAAGGGGGGGGGGGGGGCGAGTTTGACCAAACTGTGGTTTAACGTTGTAATTTGCAGAAAGACTTTTTCATATCTCATATATGGGTCCATTTCTGAAGACGATTTGGCGTGAGGAGGAACATATCGACACCGATCTCCAGAGTGAGTAAAATGCGGACGCCGATTCTGCAATATAGAGATGTACCGCGGTTATGTTTCAAAGCATGATAGCGGCATGGCGTGTCTCACAAAAAAAAAAAAAAAAAAAAAAAAAAAAAAAAAAAAAAAAAAAAAAATAATAATAATAATAAATAAATAACGAAATAAATAAAAACGGGAAGATTGCACTAAGTCGCGCAAAGCTTGGCACAACGAAGTACGGGCCCGTCATTTCACGTCATTTCACGTAGCACGGAAGCCGCGCATTTCGAAGCTGGACACGTCTAGCGTTTGTGGTGTCTTGACTCCTTTCTTGTGTCCGCGTTTGTACGCCCTGTTTTTTAGAATGAATTACTTACTAACTAGCTCAGCTTTCCGTTATATTAAGACACTGAATTCTGGCAAAAAGTGGGCGCTTACAAAGTTTGGGGCCCCAGGAACTGCAAGGAACCGAAGTCCGCCACGTCATTCCCCACGGCGCATTCGTATATTGTTGTGCAACACAAGCCACTTGGGCGTCGTAAATGCCCTTTGTTCCACGAAATCACCATATTCGCAGATGCATATCGCTTCGCAACCACATCATATCGATCCGTTGCAAGCACTGAGCGCCTATAAAACAGACTAAATGCGCGCGGCACACCATCTGTTCAAGTACCTGAGTATAGGAGGAGTTTTTTGTTTTGTTTTTTGTTTTATTGCGACATAGACTTGCCCTTAAGGCATAATATTTTGTGGGTATATGTGTATTAAATGTGTGCCGTAAGGCTAGTGTTGTGTATGAAGTGAAGCTAGGGAGGAGTTCGTCGCACTCCGATGTAACCCGATTAATGGACATCGATGATGCGTACTGAATATGATTCAGTCCCACTAATAGCCTAGCACGTACCTGTAGACTGTCATACATGCCAAAGAGCTAGAGGAACAGCGCAAAGTCTCCAACACTAAGGTAAGGAGTGCACAACACGTGACATCTGCAGTTGGCACATGGCCTTATATATATATATATATATATATTTATATATAAGTGCATTTTGTTGTTTCAAATAAATCAGTTGTGAGTTTGCGCCCGTTGTGTCTATTTCTTCTTGTACGTGTGTATGTTGCGCCAAAAAACAGTCATTAATCAGTACCAACCTCGCCGAACTGTCAGTGCTTCTTGGCAAGTCTATGTCGCAAAAAAAAAATATATATATATATATATATATACATATATATATATATATATATATATATATATATATATATATATATATATTATTTTTTTTGCGACATAGACTTGTCCAAGAGTACTGACAGTTCGGCTAGTTGGCACTGATTAATTGACTGTTTTTTTGGCGCAACATACACACGGACAAGAAGAAATAGACACCAGGGGCGCAAACTCGCAACTGATTTATTTGAAACAACAAAATGTTATCTTCGAGAATCACACACACCCCCCCGCCGGTGGACCCGAAAACCTACGGGATAAACCTAAAGAAAACCTTATTCAACTCTACGTCATGAAAAGAAAAAAAAAAACCACAGACAAAATTTGAGGGCTGACCTCACGCATCTGTAGCAGGATTACTAGACGTGCTTTTTCAAGGAAGTCGAATTCCTTATCGGACATTGTGACCGACGCTTGGCTTACACACTTCTGTCCCATATTTCTAATATGGAATGTTTCAATGAACTCTCGGTTTATTTCCTGCCTGTGTGTTGACAGAATGAATATTTGTGTCCGTGAAAAAATGGTGTGCACCCACATGAACTGCAATGATCCACCAGATGTGTTCGTGCTAAACTACGCAATGCGGAGTCGTGCTCCCTCAACCTGGTGTTTATACACCTTCCAGATTGCCCAACATAGGGTTGAATTAGTTTTCTTTAGGTTTATCTCGTAGGTTTTCGGGTCCACCGGCGGGGGGGCGTTCGTGATTCTCGAAGATAAAAGTGCATTTTGTTGTTTCAAATAAATCAGTTGTGAGTTTGCGCCCGTTGTGTCTATTTCTTCTTGTCCGTGTGTATGTTGCGCAAAAAACAGTCATGAATAGACTTGCCCTTAGACATAATATTTGTTGCGTATACTTGTATGAAATGTGCGCCGGTTAGGCCGGTGTTGTGTATGAAGTGAAGCAGTGTCTTTTTGAATGTGTTGTCATGTATCCATCGGTCATAACTGTTTGTGTCACTGTAGCGAAGGCCGGCTTGCAGGAGATGACTGGGAGCGTTCCGACTGTAACTCTTGGTATGTCCATATAAGACGGTATGCATCTGCTTGCATCACCGGAACAGAACAGTACGGGCATGTATCAGCCACTGGTAAATGCGACCAGTTCCATGTTGAGATAACAGTCGGTGTAAGGGCCACCCCTACCCGGAGCCTCCTTCTTATCACTTAGCATCGCTTGGGATCACTTCGTATAACTTGGCATTACTTCGTACGGCAAGGACTAGCTGGGAACCGATCAACTCAGACATGCATTCAGCCTTGCTCCATGATAGTGCAAGCTACGCCCGGCTTTTAGATGTGAAGCATCTTATGGCGAAGCTTAATCCGGTGGTGGTGGTGGTGTGCCGCGTGACCACCCTTCCTGCGCATGCGCAAACCCTTTAAACAAATAAAAATAAAAAACCTCCTCTCCCCCCTCTAGGCATCCCTCCTCGCGGCAACCACACCCTCACGGCGCATGCGCCTCCCCTCCTCTCTCCCCTCCTACGCTCCCCCCTCTCTCCTCTAGGCATCCCTGCCCGCGGCGTCCACACTCCCACTGCGCATGCGCGTCCCCCCCTCTCTCTCTCCTCTCCTACGCACCCCCCCTCCTCTCTCGCCTCGCGACGCCGACGCCGGCAGCGACTGCTAGCGAGTTTCTTGGTTGAAAAAACCGACTGCTCGCGCTGCACAACCGTTCACTGGCCACCCCGTATATATGGCAATGGATCTTGACCTCCAAGGTGGTGCCGGTGGGAGATTTCTCCTGTGCGTTGTTGAACAATAAAAATTCGCAGCGTGCGCGTTAACTAAAAGCGGAGTGCGGGTCTCTGTGTCCAGTCGGAGTATCTGTCTCTCATTGCCCATTAGCAGCGATTGGCATGTTCCAGTAGGAAACACTGCTCCATCACTGCCTGCTTTGCGCCTCCCCAGTTTTCTCTCCTGCGCAACGCTGCGATGAGCGCCAGCGTCAACGCCGCCGCCAGTGTAAGCGTTAGCGCCCGCTGCTTCACATCTACACATGGTTCCCTTTTTTGTCACCAGCTTAAGTTATATCGAGCTATTCTACCTCTCGGCTTGATAGCGCTACGGACGGACAAGAAACACCCGCTTATACACCCGCTTATACAAGAAACACCCGCTTTAGAAATATAGGCGGCTTCAACAATTTCACGAGTCCTCTGAACTCGGTTCGAAAACAAAATAGATGTTTCTTTGAACAAAGGCTGACACCCACAGGCATGACAATGCGCAGATAGGTGCGAAAGCTTGTCAGTCTTCAAATATACCTTTCATGTTCACGCAGGCGTATGTTGACACACCGCCCAGTTTGTCCGATGTATGAGCGTTTGCAAGTTGTCGGTATGTTATACACTACGGCGACGCGGCAGGGGCACATAGGTATTCACATGTTTTACACGGCAACATCCATAATCAGAGCGTCTGCTGTCGGCCTTCCTTTCCACAGCAGGGCAAACACGCGAGAGCTTGTTAGGCGCACTGAAAACAACGTCAACGCCGAAACGCTTGGCAACCTTTTTTAATCGGCGCGAGGTCTTGTGCATGTAAGGCACAACTGCGACCTTCCCTTTTTCCGCCTTGTTACTGTGAGGCACTGAAAGGCACCCAGATTTTACCCATCTGACAAGCTTCTCGCAAGCAGAGCCCAACAGGTTATCAGGGAACCCTGCGTCTTTTAGCCTACTGATCTGTAGTGCAAAGCTAGCACTAACAGAATGAGGACATGATTTTGAGAGGGAAGACTTCATACACGAAAGCGCTGTGCCATTTTTTACAGTTCTCGAGTGAGTTGTCCGTCCGTAGCGATATCAAGTCGAGAGGTAGAATGGCTCGATATAACTTAAGCTGGTGAGAAAAACGTGCCTGGTGTTTTTTTCGTTGTTTCTTTTGTATGCATATTCATTCTGCGGTGGTCTGTTTCTTTATCTTGTTTTTTTGTAATGTGTGTGTATATCTTTTTTCGCTTTTGATTAAAGCTTCAGTTGCCAGTAGCGCGTCGTCCTGTCTCCTTCCTACCATGTCTGTTGTGGTTTCTTTCGCGCTTTTTTTTGAAGATGAACTTCAACCAACTCGCCCAACTGTACCTGCTAATTCAGGATGATTTTTTGCATCATTCGTCCCCGGCGCCGCGGGAAGGTCGCCGTCGACGTTCAAATTTCCCGTTTGATGAGGCATCTAAGGCTTTCGCCTTAAAAGTAAATTACCACGACTACCAAGAATAATCTGCATATGATGAGGGTCCGACGCAATGTCCGATTGAAGGTGCGTCTCGAGCTTGAATACAACGTGAGGCGGCGCGAAGGACAGCAAGAGGAAAAACAACCGAAAGAGGGCGTTCTTTTTTACTAAATGTTAAATGTATTTACGGAGAGGTTGCATGCCTACGTGTGGCGCCGGTTACTGGTCCTCTCCTCTTTCGTAGTAGCTGTCGTCGTAAATGGGCAAATCACAAAACTATACCATTAGGCATATGAACTAACACTCACGCACTTAGTCCCAGAACTTCAATACAAACAAATTGTTTGCTCAGTCAAGAGTTCACAAAACGTGTTCACACAGCCGTAATGTGTCCATGTAGCAGAAGAGTTCACCCAGATCATCACTTGGCAGACACTTGGACACTTGCAAATTGTTGTGGGTATAGAGAACGTTCTTGTCCCTGCCCTCGTCATCTCGCGTTTCCTCAGGTTTTACTCGAGATTAACCAACCCACGTAGGTCAAATGGTCTTAGGGTTGCATAGAATAAGTAAATGGGATAACTAAACGAACTCAGCTAAACCAAACGGAACAGAAATGTGGTGAAGAAACGTGGGCGACAACCGATAAACTCGGGAAGTTCAGGGGTGCGCGGCGTACGAGGGAACGGAAAATGATTGGGGTAAAATTAAATAAGAGAGACGAAGACAGCAGAGTGGGTTACAGAGCAGTCAGGGGTAACCGCTATTCTAGTTGACATTACGAAAAAGAATGGAGCTGGGCAGACTACATAATGCGTAGGAGAGATATCTGATATTCTGTATCAGAGTGACGGCATGAATACCAAGCGATGTGAAACGCAACTGGAGTCCGTAGAAAGCTGGTCCGAGAGACGAAATCGGAAAATTTGTGGCCATAATGTGGAATCACCTCGCGTACGAAAGGGTCAACCGGATATTGACTGACAGAGGCCTTCGCTCTGCAGTGGGTATAAGAAATAGGCTAAGGATTATTATTGCGACCAAAATATTGTAGCCCTCTCACCACTGGCCTTGCCGGGATGGTGCAACATGTAGTCAGGTGAGGCTTAGTGCCGCGCGTCATGCAGGACTCGTATTGAGGGGTCTCAGCCTATGACATCGGATGGTTTCGCGCCGTGCGGCCCTTTCATTTTACTGGCGCAGGCAGCATATATGCCCGCACCCATCTGCAGGGCGCTCTGTGGCTCTCGCGATCGATTATGGAATGCCCCGACTTCGCGCCCCAGTTCGGCGCATCCAAACTCCCCCGTCAAACGCAATTACTCTCAACGCTGACCCCACCTCCTCTCTGGTGCTTTTCATTCCTTTCTTCCTTTTGTCGAAGGAAAAATAAAGACTAGAGTAAAAAAAAGAGAGAGAGAGAAATGGGCGAGAACTTAGGTATTGTCGCTCGGGCCTTCTCAGTCCCTCGGCCCGTTTTGCCAGCTCTCCTCACAGGAAGCTCCCTTTTGGAAGTCATGTACGAAGACGGGTGAACATCGCGGCCTTTGATACTTGTACATTGAGACGAAACATAGTGTATGCTACATTTCTTATTACGTCGCTTACTCGAATGATATTTCGATCAAGTTTCACGTGTGTGTGTGTGTGTGTGTTTTTTTTTTTCACTCTGTCGAGTTCGTCAGTTGACGTTTTATGAGCGGATGGTAACCGAAGAGGACTTTGTTTATGACGACAGCGGTAGAAATGGTGAAGCATGTTGTAAAACAATGCTACATATAAATTGTGTTTCGTGAGAACCTGGAAATTCAAGTGCCACAAACAGCGGATGGGAAACTATAGTTTCAGTGAAGCAGAGAGAGAGAGATGCAAGGAAAGTTCAGTGTCAGGAAACTTCTGACACCTGCTTCAGTGAAGCAGGTGTGCAACACAGCACACGAGCGAAAGTTAACGCGCTGTGACCGCATAGTCTGGTGGTAAAAAGACAGCAAACTTCGGTGACCTCTTCAGCTTACACAAGACGCGCATCTAGTACAGAAGGAAGACGAGGCAGAGAAGGACATCTGTCTAGTAAGTAAGCATGTAGCAACTAGCCCAGCAACAAGTATTACTAAGGTGCAGAGCTCTGGTACTCTGAGCTCATTTACTGCGCCGGCATCATTCCATTGTGCCTGTTTGAAAAATTTGTCCTCAGATAGCTGCGATCACCCAAGCTACGAGAAAGTGGATAACACAGCGGTTCAAAGCGGTTGGTTGTCGGGGTGGAGTATGCTTGTATTATAGCGCCCTTAATGCAATAACCATGCAAATTTCAAATATTCATTGTAATAATGTAACGATAACTATAGGTTTGCAGATTACATATATAAGTGACGACTTTTCCAGCTTTGTACTGTGCTCAACTTCCTTTCGGTACGACTAAATAATGCAAGTTGATGAATTTTAATGGCGTAAGATAGAATTTTGCAATCATATACTCCCCATGTCTAAGCAGGTCGCACTTAGTTCAAATTTATAACCTTTGTGTAAGTTGCTAGGTGCCTTTCTGTGTGTTTTCACAGTTAAATATTTCAGTATGTTGGAATTAGGTGGTCCTGCTGGTGCAACAATTTCGCTTTCGATTATTTTGCGTGCTCTCAAGATGGCGTTGCGTTCCGGTCGTTATAGTGAGTTTCGAAAAAAAAAGTTGTGTGGAAAGGTGACATTTTTCGTTTATGTTGTTCGACAGGAGAACGACCAAGCACCTAAGTGCATGACGTGTCGGCAGCGTGACGCTCGAAATGAGATTCGAGTTCGGTGTTTCCTTATGGCATTAGTGTTCGTGGAAATCAATCTGTAGGCCGTTGGATTGTGATTCGCCTTGAACGTCTTCCCTGTGGATTAACCAATTCTGAAGCCAAAACTTCAACGGAACCGATATCGCGAGCGAAATTGCGCTGTTTGAGAGATTCCTTTGTTCTTTTATATTTGCGTTTTGTTTTTATACACGGTATACTTTCACGGCTGAGATTCTTGTGAAGTGTGTTCGCGTGAAATTTTCTGCCGTCGTTCTCGTGAGGACACTGTCACTGTTCTCGTGAGGACACCCTCGGATCCCTGTTGTGAAATATAATGTTTCTCATATCCGTTTGTGACAAAAGCTCTACGTGAATCCAGGGCCCGTACTATCGGGACCATCCCGTTTTGGGGACATTTTATCATCCGGTCAAAGGACAGCAGGGCATAAACGAAGACAACGATTGGTCGAGTCAGATCCTGTGCTCCAAAAATACCGTTCGCGTGAGCAGAGACGGATTTGCAGCAAATACAGTCTGATAAAAGCTAGCCTTCATGTCATCTCGTCAAGGTCCAAAGTAGTATTCACTCTTCGCATTGTTGGAAAAGCTTCCCTCGACTGGGGATGGAGAGCTCGATAAGTGATGATTCTTCAGAATATTCCGGCAAACTCGCCCTTATTGACTGCATTCGTTCTGCGAACGCAGCGCCAGGAATAGCCATCCACGCAAGGCTGTGTCCACACAGCAACGCTTTTAATCTAAAAAAGTTGTGCCACAGGTTAGGAAAGATTCTCATGTTTCACAAACACCGATGGAATGTCATTTGCCCTTGCATTCTTTACGTTATGAGGGTCGACATGAATCTCTTTCATAATAAGTTACTTTCGAGGCCCCGGCATGTGGATTCCTGAACATTAAAATACTCGCAGGTGGCCGGGTGCTTTAAAAGGGGTCATGAACCGCCCCTCGTGCTTGGTACAAAGAACACATACAGCGGAGAGCACGCGCTGCACTGAACGGCTAAGCCATATCTTGCAGTCGTGCGCAGCAAGGAGAGTTCACAAGCGGAACGCGAAGTTGCCACTTGCTCAAGTGCCATCTTGAAAGGCGTCTTAAGCAGCATAATTATCACGTGAAGAAAGGAAATGTTAAATCCAGTGCTTTGGCTGAGTATGCTTCAGGGATTGTCCGCTGCGGTGGTATAGCGGTTACGGTGCTCGGCTGCTGACCCGAAGGTCGCGGGTTCGATCCCGGCCGCGGCGGTCGCATTTGGATGGAGGCGAAAGGGTAGAGGCCCGTGTACTGTGCGATGTCAGTGCACGTTAAAGAACACCAGATGGTCTACATTTCTGGAGCCCTCCACTACGGCGTCTCTCATACTCATATCGTGGTTTTAGGGTGTAAAACCCCTGATATTATTATGCTTCAGGGAGACGCGCAATCGACTGGGGAAAAGAGAATAGACGTTTGGGCTAGTTGGTTTGTAACGTTCATTGAAGCCATAGCGCTAAAAAGACAGGGACCACAGAAAGAGCGCACGTCCCGTCTTCTTTCTGTGGTCCCTGTCTTTTTAGCGCTATGGCTTCAATGACTGGGGAAAGGCGCGTGTTCTCGCTGGAGAAAAAGGAATGTCACGACGACATCATCCTGATTCGCTCTTGATACAGACTACTCCGCGCACTCTCAACAGGAGCGATGACAATCATACCTGCTGTACTTGTGCGATGTCTGCGTGATATATTCAGGCGTGTTCAAAGCGGACTGCTCGGACACGTGTTTTCATTTTACTTGTGAACAAGGCTGCCATGTTGGGAGCCCAAACGTCCTTTTGTTAAGTAAACTTGTACTCCGATATCATGTATCCAATAGAACTCTCATCTCGAACCAGAACGGACGATATTTGATATTCTCAAAACCGGAAATAAGGGCTCGACCGGAAGCGCTTGGAAGACAAACAAGAAAGTCACTCGGTGCTCGGGCCACTAAAAAATTAAAAAAAAATTAAGAAACTGCCAACATTTGCGATAGCGGTTTCAGGAGGTAAGTGTAGCAGTGCCACGGGGACTGTCTAAGTTCGTTTGCCATAAACATCGTCCTATGAATCACTCCGAGCTTGACGATCACTCGGAATACCGGGATCACATTAGCACCTGTAGAGCAGGTGGCGGAGACCTATCCGTTGGTGTAGACGTGCTTTCGTTGTCCGTATACGCCTCCATTCTATAATTACAATGTCATCCGTGGCAGGGCCAATGTGGGATGACGGGAATGTTTTGTAAATCTAAGAACCATAGAATGTACTTGTGGCCTTCGAAAGTAACATAGCCATAGCGCGGACGTGAGGGCGTCCGGTGAATGTCGCTCGTCAGGTGTTCACTAAACAATAAAAAGATGGGGAGGGGGGGAAGGGGGAGGGCGATGCGTCCCTTTTTCCTCTTTGCACTTGGCCTCCATCTGAACGCAGCCGTCGCAGTGACAAACTGAACACGCTACTTCGATGTCAGCAGCAGAACGCGATAGCCACTAGAGAACCGTGCTGGGTCAGATGCAGGTGTTAGCGTTCATGTTAATTTACCTCATCCGACAGCTAAGGCTGCCAGCAGCCTCATACATGGTAGGATCTCGCTTCTATGACAGCACGTAATTAAGTAACTAATTAACTTTTTTTTATTTCATTCAGAGGAACATGCATTTTGGATCATTTCTTAGTATAGAAAAGCGTATTTATTCAGGGCATGGCCGTCACGGCACGAGGGGCTCATTTATTGCAGCAGCGAGTCCAAGCTAGCCTCCCAGATGTGCGTGATAGGAAGTGTCATTCAACCATGTATGCGCATGCGGCGCGTATACAGCTTGCCAAATATATACTCGATTGTGAGCCACGCGTCGTTAAAAGACGCCGCAGAATCAATAAAACTGGAATCGTTCAAATTAGTACCGCATTAATAGTGAAACAGAATAATCAAACGAAACGCCCATCAAAGCGACGATGAAAACGCAAGAAGAAAGATTGGGCAGATGAGATTGAGAAGTTTGCGGGGATAACGTCACCGCAGCAAGCACAGGAGCGGGTTGATTGGCGAAACATGGGAGAGGCTTTTGCCCTGATGACGATGCAGCTATGGGAGAGGCCTTTGTCCTGTTCATGCTCTCCCAAAGACCTCTCCCATGTTGAAATAGGAGAGGCCTTTGCCCTGTTCATGCAGCTATACCCCGGAATAGAATCATCTAGGGAACAAAATGGAGAACAAAAATCTTCCCCATCTCCCGCTAAAGGGAACCATGTGTCGATGCGAAGCAGCGGGGAGATGGCTAGCTTGAGCGGGAGAAACGTCGCCGCTCCCGATTCGCAGCAGCGGCCCGGGCGCTCATCGCGGCGCTGCACAGGAGAGAGAATGAGGCGCGCGCGCTCCGTCATTTTCATACCGCGGAACTACCGTGGTGCCCACAGCGGAGTATGCAGCTGTCACACCACCTGTCGTGTGCGCCGCTCCGTAGAGGAAAGGACGGGCGGGGGGAGCGTAGGAGAGGAGAGAGAGGGGAAGGGTACGTGCATGCGCTGTGGGGGGTGTGGGACGCGGGAGCCGCTCCATAGAGTAGAGGATTTCTAGAGGAGAGAGAGGGAGAGGACGCGCATGCGCTGTGGCGATGTGGGACGCCGGAGCCGCTCCGTAGAGTATTCCAAGATGATTCCAAGAGTAGAGGAAGGGGGGTGAGGGACGCGGGGGCCGCTCCGTAGAGTAGATGATTCCTAGAGGACAGAAAGGGGGTGAGCGTAGGAGAGAGAGGGGGGAGGGGACGCGCATGCGTTGTGGTGGTGTGGGAAGGAGGGACGGACTAAGCCCCCTCCAAACACATGCAAGCAAGATCAAGGAATGGGGTCAACCTGGGCGACAGACACCACCTGCCAAGCCATTGCTGAGCAGCCTCTCTGTGCTCTCCGCCATCACTCAAGGAATGGGGTCAACCTGGGCGACAGACACCACCTGCCTAGCCATTACTAAGCAGCCTCTCTGTGCTCTCGGCCATGACTCTGATGATTGTAGTAGGGTTGACGGCCTTCATATTACTACAGTGTTCTGGTTCGCATGATGGGTGCTTCCCTACTTTATGAAAGTGGCCGGACGCGGGACGGGGGGACGCGGGACGGACAGAGCCCCGAGCATAAGATGCTTCGCATCTAAAACTTTCCCATCTCCCGCTAAAGGGAACCATGTGTGGATGCGAAGCAGCGGGGGAGATAATCAGCTTGAGCGGGAGGAACGTTGCCGCTCTCATTTCACGGCAGCGGTCCGGGCGCTCATCGCGGCGCTGCACAGGAGAGAGAATGAGGCGCGCTCGCTCCGTCATTTTCATACCGCGGAACTACCGTAGTGCCCCCAGCGGAGTATGCAGCTGTCACACCACCTGTCGTGCGCGCCGCTCCGTATAGGATTCCTAGAGGACTAGACGGGGGGGGACCGTAGGAGAGGAGAGAGAGGGGGGAGGGGACGTGCATGCGCTGTGGGGGTGTGGGACGCGAGAGCCGCACCGTAGAGTAGAGGATTCCTAGAGGAGAGAGGGGGGAGGGGACGCGCATGCGCCGTGGGACGCCGGAGCCGCTCCGTAGAGTAGAGGATTCCTAGAGGAGAGAGGGGGGAGAGGACGCGCATGCGCTGTGGGGATGTGGGACGCCGCTCCGTAGAGTAGATGATTCCTAGAGCAGAGGATGGGGGTGAGCGTAGGAGAGGATAGGGGAGGGGACGCGCATACGCTGTAGGGGGGGTGTGGGACGCGGGGGCCGCTCCCTAGAGTAGATTCCTAGAGGAGAGAAAGGGGGTGAGCGTAGGAGAGAGAGGGGGGAGGGGGCGCGCATGCGCTGTGGTGGTGTGGGACGCAGGACGCGGGAAGGAGGGACGGACTAAGCCCCCTCCAAACACATGCAAGCAAGATCAAGGAATGGGGTCAACCTGGGCGATAGACACCACCTGCCTAGCCATTGCTAAGCCACCTCTCTGTGCTCTCGGCCATGACTCTGATGACTGTGATAGTGGTTGACGGCCTTCATATTACTACAGTGTTCTGGTTCGCATAATGGGTGCTTCCCTACTTCATGAAAGTGGCCGGACGCGGGACGGCGGACGCGGGAGGGACGGACAGAGCCCCGAGCATAAGATGCTTCGCATCTAAAAGCGGCAAGCCATTCGAGTTCGGGAAAACGTAATCTATACAATCATATATACTTCTACTTCCGGAACAGGTATACATCGGATATCAAAAACGCATGCGTCAGTGCACACTTACAACGTGCGTCAAGAGTAGCAGTGGGTAACAAAATTCCCCATCTCCCGCTAAAGGGAACCATGTGTGGATGCGAAGCAGCGGCGAGATAATTAGCTTGAGCGGGAGGAACGCCGCCGCTCTCATTTCACGGCAGCGGTCCGGGCGCTTATCGCGGCGCTGCACAGGAGAGAGAATGAGGCGCGCGCGCTCCGTCATTTTCATACCGCGGAACTACCGTGGCGCCAGCAGCGGAGTATGCAGTTGTCACACTACCTGTGGTGCGCGCCGCTCCGTACAGGATTCCTAGAGGAATACGGGGGAGACCGTAGGAGAGGAGAGAGAGGGGACGTGCATGCGCTGTGGGGATGTGGGACGCCGGAGCCACTCCGTAGAGTAGAGGATTCCTAGAGGAGAGAGGGGGAGAGGACGCGCATGCGCTGTGGGTATGTTGGACGCGGGCGCCGCTCCGTAGAGTAGATGATTCCTGGAGTAGAGAAAGGGGCTGAGCGTAGGAGATGATAGTGGAGGGGACGCGCATGCGCTGTGGGACGCGGGGGGCCTCTCCGTAGAGTAGAGGATTCCTAGAGGAGAGAAAGGGGGGGAGGGGACGCGCATGCGCTGTGGTGGTGTGGGACGCGGGAAGGAGGGACGGACTATGCCCCCTCCAAACACATGCAAGCAAGATCAAGGAATGGGGTCAACCTGGGCGACAGACACCACATGCCTAGCCATTGCTAGGCAGCCTCTCTGTGCTCTCGGCCATGACTCAAGGAATGGGGTCATACTGGGCGACAGACACCACCTGCCTAGCCATAGCTAAGCAGGCCCTCTGTGCTCTCGGCCATGACTCTGATGAGTGTGATAGGGTTGACGGCCTTCATATTACTACAGTGTTCCAGTTCGCATAATGGGTGCTTCCCTACATCATGAATGTGGCCGGACGCGGGACGCGGGACGGGGGACGCGGGACACGGGAGGGACGGACAGAGCCCCGAGCATAAGATGCTTCGCATCTAAAACGTTTGGTGGGAATGTCAGAAGTTCTGCGGCCTAAGCAACCAGACTGATATTGTTGAACACATTGTGAACTCTGCCATATGTCTATATAATATACTACACCTGTTCGCCGCAAAGTAGGCGCCTAGGTCACAATATGATCGGCTTATTCCGCACTTTCCTCATCGTGAAAAAGCACTTTTACAGGAAGGCGTGCTGAAAAGTAGAGTATCGATAATAAAGTCGGAGAAGCTCGCTCTAAGCCGCGCAAGGCTTGATTGAAACAGCGAAACTGGGCGATTCTGAAGACTAACCTGGTTTCTTCTGTTGCTAGGCTTTAGCTAGGTGATGCTATAGGTTGTTTCTACGTTGATTCTCAGGGCAGAGAGGTTCGAGTTAAAGCCACAGACAGTCACAGACACGACACGGATGTACAAACTCCAGAGATAGAAACTCGCGCTGAAACCAAGCGTTCCCACCTCGCATAGATATACGGGCACGTCGTCGTTGGCGTAGGCCTTCCATCGCTACGGGGTGTTCTCGCAGCCGCCGTTACCTTTCCTGTTACCTAGTATCCTGTCGTTGTACGCACTCGGGGTCTTCGGCTCGCCGCCGTCGCTTCGTAGCCATTTCAGTTTCAGTTTATTGAACTTATTTGGGTGGGGGGTTACATATAGGGAGAGGTATACAGAAAGAGGTCCCTTAGTGCGAACACTGCAGTTTGTTGGGCTAGCTGCTGCCTTCTTCATCTTTAGTGGACCAGTGCTGAGTTGTGGGATTTACACAATTTCTGTGGCACATACCCGTTTATAATAATGATAGTTTTTTCGTTCATCTTACAGAGAGCGATTTGCTTAAAGGGACACTAAAGAGAAACAATGACTTGGTTTAGATTGACAAGCTGCACTCTGAGAACTCTAATGCCATATGTTTCACTGTCGTAAGTTCATTATTAGCGGAGAAAATTAAGGTTGAAGCTTCATTTTTAAATTTCGCGCCCAAATCTCCGCGCGTGACGTCGAAAATTTCAAAATGTATTTTTCGTTTTTTTCACGACATTGGCTCGACGAAATTTTACTGAAACTTCGTATGCTAGGTCTATGGCACCCACATATGACAATTTACTTCATTTTTATCGATTAGAAGCTACGTAGGGATCCAGTAGACACCTTCAAAATCTATGACGTCACAGGTGTTTGGTGCGGGAATCTCGAGGTGGCGTCTCCACCCGCGTTTTCTTTTCGCGCGTTTTCTCGCTTACCAAGCGTCGTGTCGCGGTAAGAGTGGTGTTTTCGGGATTGTGAAATTGTACTTTACTAATACGCGAAAAATAGTTTTGCTCTTTAGTGTCCCTTTAACAGCTTCGCTATTAAAAGAAAAAGCGCGTGTTCTCCTCGGTCGGCGGACATGTCGCGAACGAACTTTCGACTACAATCAGAGAATTCATATTTGAACAGCGTAACTTATCCTGCAACACGAGCAGGGTGAAGGACCCTGCAGGAAAAAAAAAAAGAAAGACCGGCGCGCGGGCCGGCTATTTACTGTTCTGTGGTAGCGAGAGCTGTATGTATTAAGGGACAAGGAAGGCAAAGTCACTACCAATATGGATAGAATAGTTGAGGTAGCGGAGGAGTTCTACAGAGATCTGTACAGTAGCCGAGACAATCAGGATGATAACGTAAGAAGCAGTAATAGCCCAGAGGAATCTGACATCCCACCAGTATTGACAGGAGAAGTAAAGAAAGCCCTAGAGGGAATGCAAAGAGGCAAAGCCGCTGGTGAGGATCAGGTAACATCAGACCTGTTGAAAGACGGTGGAGCGATTTTGTTAGAAAAAATGGCCACCCTGTATACGAAGGTGTCTCTTGACGGGAAGACGGGGAGGATACCAAAATCTTGGAAGAATGCCAACATAATCTTAATCCATAAGAAAGGGGACGTCAAGGACCTTGAAAAATTACAGGCCCATCAGCTTACTGTCCGTTGTCTACAAGCTGTTTACAAAAAGTAATTGCTAACAGAATTAATACGACATTAGAGTTCAATCAACCAAAGGACCAGGCAGGATTTCGTACAGGCTTCTCAACAACAGACCATATTCATACTATCAATCAGGTGATAGAGAAATGCGCGGAATACAACCAACCCCTATACATAGCCTTCATAGATTACGAGAAGGCATTTGATTCCGGTGGAGACATCAGCAGTCATGCAGGCACTGCGGAATCAGGGCATCGACGAAGCCTATATTAAACATAATGGAAGAAATCTACAGCGGATCCACAGCCACCTATAGTCCTCCATAAAGAAAGCGAGAGAATCCCAATAAAGAAGGGCGTACGGCAGGGAGATACGATCTCTCCAAGTGCTATTCACCGCATGTTTACAGGAGGTTTTCAGGGCCCTAGACTGGGAAGAGTTAGCGATTAGTGTTAATGGAGAGTATCTTAGTAACCTGCGATTCGCTGATGACATCGCATTGATGAGTAACTCAGGAGACGAATTACAGCTCATGATTACTGAACTGGATACGGAAAGCAGAGCAGTAGGTCTGAAAATTAATATGCATAAAACTAAAGTAATGTGGAACAATCTCGGCAGAGAACAGCGCTTTGCGATAGGTGGCGAGACACTGGAAGTTGTAAAGGAACACGTCTACTTAGGACAGGTAGTAACCGCGGAGCCGAACCATGAGAGTGAAATAACTAGAAGAATAAGGATGGGACGGAGCACATTCGGCAAGCATTCTCAAATAATGAATGGTAGTCTACCACTATTCCCTCAAGAGGAAGGTATATAACAGATGCATCTTACCGGTACTTATTTACGGAGCAGAAACCTGGAGACTCACAAAGAGGGTTCAACTTAAATTGAGGACGACGCAGCGAGCGATTGGAAAAGAAAATGATAGGCGTAACCTTAAGAGACGGGAAGAGAGCAGAGTGGGTCAGGGAACAAACGGGGGTTAAAGATATCATAGTTGAAATCAAGAAGAAGAAATGGACATGGGCCGGGCACGTAGCACGGCGGCAGGATAACCGCTGGTTATTAAGGGTAACTGACTGGATACCAAGAGAAGGCAAACGCGTGAGGGGGAGACAGAAAATTAGGTGGGCAGATGAGATTAAGAAGTTTGCAGGTATAGACCTTATGCAAAATCTGCTGCCATCTAGCGGCCGCCTTACGCGTTTCCGCCATGTAGAAGGCTAGGCGCTCTCTGCATGTGCACACACAGAGCATACGCGTCGACGTGTGGCGGCTGATAGGAGCGGCTATTCCGAGATATATTCGTGTGCCGTGTTGCTCAGATTGAGTAAATTGGGATGTTGAAAAAAAGGTTTGCAGGAAACCAACCTCCATGTTATTATATTTCTTCGCGGCCGACGAGGAGCGGCAGATCATTCCGTTGCTCCGGCTGCTGCTTACGACTGACGCCGTGTTTACGTTGGCCGTTCTTAATAGATGCGGTATGCGACAGCATCGGTACTCATCAAAGAACATTTTCATGTCATGCCGGAACGAAGCGGTTTTCGTGGCGCGTACTTGCAGGCACAGACAAACCGGATTCGTTTACGAGCTTCAAAGCTGCATCGATCGCGTCTACTCGGGCGTGCCTGCGCTGCTGTTGACAGCCTTACTGGTTTATTACATTGCGATAACAATTAATATTAGACAGCTACTCGTGCGCGTAATCAACTCTCAGCGAACGGACCAGAAATTTGTTTCGAAGGGGGGGGTCCCGCATTTGATCCGACGTGGGGTCCGGAGACCGGGCAGGTAAGTGTGGTCGAGTGTCATTTTGTGCTCTGTATCCCATGGCACACAAGAAAAAAAATTCGGGAGGGGTCGCGGGCCCTGTGTGCCACCCCTGGCCACGCCATTGGCTGGGGCGTGTTGTGTTCGTAGTTTGTTTTCGATTGGGGAGCTTAGCAAGGTAGCACTTGGTGAGATGCTTTGCGCGCGTATTGTCTTACTCCGCGTATACTTCAAGCATTTGATGTGCTATCACTGCCAATAAATACAGAGGGGCCTCCAGGATGGCCTTACTCTACCCCCTTGCTTCTTTTTTTTTATTTATTTATACCCCAAGAAGAGCACACATCAGGTTCTCACAAAAGCTGATCCCCGCTCTGAAAAAATCCCGCATCCACCACTGTGTGTTAAAAAAATGTTAACAGATGCTTGTGTGTGGCACTTTTCGTATGAAGATCTGAAGAAAGGCTGTTCCGGCAGATGTGTTAGATTAGACCGTATGTGCGCTACCGTTGGATACGTGCTGAGGTAGTTTCGCAAGCGTTCAGTCGGCGACGCAAAACTGTCTTGCTGGAACGGGTTGAAATTGTAAGGCATCAGTAGGCCCCGAAAACGATGATGGGAACGCGAATATTCTTGGCGTATCGTGATATTTATGAGCACAATGTCGAACGGATATTCAATAAAATACCAACTAATCAGCACCTACTTCTTTGAGCGAATAACACTTTTCATCTTCCCTTTTCACGTGCGTGAAGGCGGAAATTTTTTACATTTTAATCGTGCGATAATTATATAACATATACGATGGTGACTACAGCAGCAAAATATTTTTTGTTGCAAAAATATAAAATAGGGACAAAGTCTTGTTTAGTATTATATGCCATATACATCAGGCCGACGTAGACTGTCTCTTATGAAATATACTTTGAAATGGATCAGCCGCACTTTTTCACCGTCGTCGCTGTGCCTCGCCTTGTAGCGCGGTAAAGCCTCTTACCAACTATCCTACACTACACTCATGATATTCAGATAACCACGAACTCTTTACTCGCTACACTTAAAACACCGCCAAAACTTATAACCTAGCACATGGCTTCATTCTCAACGACAAACTTGTACAATGCCGATAACGTGTACAGACCCTTACACACTCATCTGACGTTTTTGTGCCCCGATTGCCCACTCTCAAAGCAGATACAAACAAGAAGCTATAGCAGCGACAGGAATACGATTCGGACGCAAGCCTCCAACATGGCGCCGAAGCGGTAGCTTCGCGAGACCTCCGACAGATGGCAGCAATTTTGCATAAGGTCTATAACGTGGCAGCAGAAAGCACAGGACCGGGATGATTGGCAGAACATGGGAGAGGCCTTTGCCCTGCAGTGGGCGTAGTCAGGCTGATAATGATGATGATGAGGATGATAGCGAGAGCTGTAAAATGTTATAGGATTCAGGAAATTGCGTGTTTTTAGCCAGCAGTGTATGAGATTGCACATTCTGGCTCGCGTAATGGTGTTAGCGCTTTAGTGTTAATTGCGTCGCGGTAAGAAAGAGGGAGAGAAGGGGGGAATGACTGTATAGATCGACCGTATGTATGAAATATCTGTTGTATTTGCGCTAAACACTCAACTGTCAACTTTCGAAGGTGGGCATGAGTTGCTGTAACACAAGCCAGTAATACCGGACAAATCATTTCCGCAGAAGCCAACGAGCTGGGGGGCATAGTTAATGACAGTTTTTATCCGGCATGGACGTGCATATGGTTCTACATTAGCCTCCCCCCCCCCCCTCCCCCCATCTTCCCATTGGCATAATCTCTAAGGACATCATATTAGCAATTAATACGAAAATGAAAATGGAGCGATCACCTGCTTGCCGGAGCGATCACGTGCTCGCTCCGACACTTGTCGTCCACGAACAACACCTTTAATGTGCCGCTGGCCGGCGGCGTTGCGGTAAGTTACGTAACAAGGTCGACAGCTGGGCTAGTTGGCATGGTTCCATATTATTTAAGGTATGTCGCCATCTTTTTGGAAATCTTTTTTAGATTTTGATCCTAAACAGATTGTTTTGTATTTGCCTTAAGAAGGGCTGTTGAAAAATACACTTCAAGTATGTTAGACAAGAAAAGTGCAACTTAATCACAATTTAATTACGGAAATTACCCAAAATATGTCCATCACGCGAAGAGTGATAAGTACTGATCCTGTGATACAAAACGAAAATAGGCTTGGCAGAAATGTAGCTGTACATTAAGGCTGTGCAATGAACTAGAATCTTTGCGCTGTCGTCAATATTACGCGTACTATGGCCGAAAAACCCAAAATTGTGTAGTTTCAGATGGTTGCATTTTAGTCAAAACCTTATAACATCAAAAGTTATCGGTGGTTTTCAATTATCCTAGTTCATTGCATAGGTTAATGTTCCAGAAAGAAGCACGGGAAGCTTGATTGAAAAATATTGGATCATTCAAAAGTTATGACTTTTGGAATGATCCCACCCCCTCGATTGGTCCCCCACCCACTCGAGTGGTCGAGTTCGAAGGAAAACAAGTTTCACAGTGGAAGCGAAAATGATCAAGAGAGCCTGGGAAAGTAAAAAGTTTCTGAAATACAACATTGGGGGGGTCCTTAGTTGTCAGTATCGTCGAAAACCTGCTTGGGCCATAAATCTGAACATGAAACACTGACAGGCATTTCCGAATGAGCAAAGCCGTTAGGCAGACTAGGCGCACTCCTTAGAGGATTAGGGTGAGGGGGTCACTCCCCCTGCCCCCCCCTGTTTCTCTAAGAAGGGCGCCAATTGTAAACGAATTACATCACCATAAGTCAGAACTGTGACGACACAGGTCCGATCGAGTAACGGTATTGGGCAGACTTGGCGCTCTCCTTAAAGGAATAGGGATGGGGGGGGGGGGGGGGGGGGAGGGGGTTCACCCCTTACTCCTAAAGTCCCTAAAAAAACTAAAGTAGCGCCAACCGCGCCCCTTCGCCTCTGCCTCCTCTCCCAGAAGCTGCAGCAGCGCCTCTATGGTGTCCGCCAGGAAACTGCCGAAAGCACGGCCGGCCGTGGCGAAAGGCATACCCTTTCACAGGCATACCCTCTCCCGGCGCACGGGAGAGGGTATGCACAGAGGACGGACAAGATGGCGCTTGCACTACCAAGCATAGGGGAGAGGAGGAGCCTGCACATTGACACGTATGGCGCTACTTTAGTTATTCTAGGGACTTTACTTACCCCAGCCTTCACCTCTGTGCACACACCGATGTCGTCAACGAAGTCCTCCTCGGAGGATCAAGGTGACGAGCATAGTGTTTCATTTTGGGAATTCCGTGTGCGTGCCACCCAGAGAGAGAGAGAGAGAGGCGTTCGCCTTGTGCCCCGACACGCGAGCCTCGTCGTAACGTTAGATGAGGTCGTTCAAGGGCTGTTTTCGCGTTCGCGGTAGTATGGAACATTTGTACTCGAGGACGCGAATTGTCCTTGACGAACAGATGGTTCGTTACAGCGCAGGTGTCACGGCTTTTGCACGACTGTCTGAAAAGCTAAAAACGATGAATCACACCGTCAGCAATGTCGACTCGGCGCAGCATCCCCGTTCCACAACATCGCGGCGCCGCCGCGGAGTACGTATAACACTGATGTTCGTCCGTGTTGGCCCAAAAAAGTGTTTTCGTACACTAAACAGTACTCGGGTGATTGCGAGCGCTTGTGTTCGCGGCGCGTCGCAGCATAACAGACGTGCGTCGTCGATTAGTACCAGGAGAGTGGCCGTGGCACAAGGTCGGGCGGGATTGTTTTCCGCGAGTCTGCGACTCTACGCTTCCACCTTGCGCCGAGAACGAGCCTTTCCTCGCGCTCCATTGTCCGGGTGAGTGCGTATGCCGTCAGGATTGCTTCACGGCCCTACAGTCTCCTCCCCACGCACTTCAATTTGAGCTTCCAGTTGTTAGTTTGCTGGAAACGTATCTTTGCTGCTGTCATTAGACGAAACTTATAGCGCAAAGATAAAAATCAGGAACCCTTCCCCTATCCGTAAAATAGAAGGCAGAGAAGTTTATTTATTTAAATACTCTCAATGCCATTCGAGGGGTTAAATATAGGAGTGAGATTACAAGTTTGAAATGGCGGTTCTGCTGTTCTGTTCTGTTCTACCTGTCTTGCTGTGGAGAGATTGAGGTTCATATTACCTCGGCTACTCCATATCTATGAGTCCAGCAGCTAAAAAGAAAAAAAAAGAGAAAGTTCTTGAATGATGCATGATCAGGGTTGTTGTTGGTGAAGGCAGGGAGGTGATTCCATTCAGATGAAGTCTTCGGCACGTATAGGAGTGGAAGTATATGTTGGTATGGCAGAATGGCACTTGAACTTTGAAGTTATGGTCGACGCGAGATGAAACGTAAGAAGGTGGCGTGTACGTGCCTGACCTTTCTTTCTTTCTTTCTTTCTTTCTTTCTTTCTTTCTTTCTTTCTTTCTTTCTTTCTTTCTTTCTTTCTTTCTTTCTTTCTTTCTTTCTTTCTTTCTTTCTTTCTTTCTTTCTTTCTTTCTTTCTTTCTTTCTTTCTTTCTTTCTTTCTTTCTTTCTTTATTTATTTATTTATTTATTTATTTATTTCTCAATTTTGAAGGAAATGTGACGTCAGGTTTCGAAAACATATCGACACTAACTTCCACAATAACTAAAATATGGACGCCTATTCTGAAATATAGAGTTGTCGTACCACGGTATTGCTTCAAGTCATAGCGACCACATACCCCACGAAAAAAAAAAAGAAAATGCTTGAGACCAGTCCCGTCTCTGTAGCTTATCCGAGCAAAGCGCTATTAATTGCGATAGGCGAGAAAGTAATGCGAGTACTACTTAACGAAGTCACAAAACTTTATTCCGTGTGAAGCCACGGGCCGCTAACAAAAGGTGCGCGGGCAGCACGTTTGAGATCCCTGCTACAGGTACTTCTAGTAGTGTTACAGCGCTCGTCGCTCATTTGATTTGATTATGCATCTTCAAGACGTTTCAACTCCGTAGAAGAAGAGAGAATACGGGATCGTTGACAAGAAAGCCACGTTGTTAGCTGCGCTGGGACAAAAAAAAAAAAAAAGAGCCAGGCATCAGTGTATGTACGCGCGTGCCTGAAAAACCGGGCACCACGCAATCAAAGTCCAGTAACGTAACCAGAAATTTTTTTTCGGGGAAGGGGGTGGGATTGAACCACATCTTATGTATGTTCGAGGGGGCGTTTGTACGTGTGCCTGTATATTGTCACGAGAAGAAACGAGAGTGAACTCGAAGCTGTTTACCTTCGGCCACAGCAGCCACCAACTTATTCGTTCTTCTCTTCTGCCACCATTAGAGCGTGGCAATATGTACACGTGCGAAATCGAAAATTTAAGAGGTGGGGGGGGGGGGGTCTACCCCCCACCCCCTACCCTCTCTTTGCCTGTGCTAGTGCCAAAGCCACTTGCACGAGCCGGTGGTCCTACAAAAAAAAAAAAAAGAGAAAAAAAATGCGCCCACCTCCCCGAAGGGAATCGTGAGGAAATGCGAATGCATTTCGCGCGCGCTTCACTCCATTTATATATGGTGGTCGTGGTTCGAAGAAGGAAAAGGCGCCTGATTTCTGCAGCCCGGTCGGGAGCAAGGCGCAGCGCCTTTTTTTTTTGCTTTTTCTTGTTTTTTTAAATTTTTTTTTATTTATTTTTTTAATTCTTTTTTTTTCATATATAGCTCCGCCGAGCTCCGCCGCAGTCCGCTTTTAGTTAACGCGCACGCTGCGAATTTTTATTGTTCAACAACGCACAGGAGAAATCTCCCACCGGCACCACTTTGGAGGTCAAGATTCATTGCCATATATGCGGGGTGGCCAGTGAACGGTTGTGCAGCGCGAGCAGTCGGTTTTTTCAACCAAGAAACTCGCTAGCAGACGCTGCCTGTGTCGGCGTCGCGAGGCGAGAGAGGGAGAGGGGGGGAGCGTAGGAGAGGGAGAGAGAGGGGGGGGGGCGCATGCGCAGTGGGAGTGTGGACGCTGCGGGCAGAGATGCCCTAGACAAGAGAGGGGGAGCGTAGGAGAGAAGAGAGGTGGGACGCGCATGCGCAGTGGGAGTGTGGACTAGAGCTGTGCACGGGCCGCATTTTCGAGCCCGAGCCCGGCCCGGGCCCGCTGACAGCGTCGAAGGCCCGCCCGAGCCCGACGCTAAAGGGCTGTGGGCCCGCCCGGCCCGGCCCGGCGTACAAAAACAAAAGTTCGGGCCCGGCCCGGTCCGGCCCGATCTTATGAAGTTTCGCTACGGATACAATATATCTATTTCCGATAATGAGGCATATTATTCAACATATCAAAGCGAAACATACGCAATCGACACATGACAGTCACTATAAACACAAATTAGAAGTTGTGTATATATAACAAGCTATCCAACGATTCGGGCTTAGTGGAGTGCGGCGCTCCTGCATCACATATCCAGCCAGACTAAACTTCCGTTCGCTCCTCCCCCTGGTAGCAGGAATTGCCAATATCTTTTTCGCAAGCTAGCAAGCTTGGAATATTTAGCCTGCTTGTTCTTCCTGGAGTTTAGTACCTCAGATGCAGGACAGGAGGATGACTTCATCGATAGATAATGAAGAAGCTCGCCTTGTGTGAACGGTAAATTATTGATATTGTCGCTCTACTCATTAGGATTAGGATTAGGATTAGGATGTTGTAGGCTGCCGGCGGATCTAGCCTTGCGAAATTTGCAGGCAATTGCCCCCGCCCGGTTTCCTCTTTTCTGAACATATGAAACCAGTGTCCTTCTGAAAGCGAAACGCGGGCATGCTCTATAGAAAGTCTCTACTCATTAAATAATTCTAAGCATTGCTTTTCTGAAAGCAGGCTACATTCCACAATTTTGTACACTCTTTTTCCGAAAGTGAAGAAATAATGCGTCGTAAGCTTCATTCGGGCTTTTTATCTGGCCCGGCCCACCCGAATTAAAAAAAATATAGCCCGAGCCCTGGCCCGGGCCCGACTTCAGAAGACGTCGGCTTACCCGAACCCGGCCCGCGGGCCGGGCCGGGCTCGGGCTTTCGGGCTACCCGGAGCCCGTGCACACCTCTAGTGTGGACGGCGCGGGCAGGGATGCCTAGAGGAGAGAGGGGGAGCGCAGCAGGGGAGAGAGGAGGGGAGGCGCATGCGCAGTGAGGGTGTGGTTGCCGCGGGGAGGGATGCCTAGAGGAGAGAGAGGGAAAGAGGAGGTTTTTTTATTTTTATTTTTTTAGAAAGGGTTTGCGCATGCGCAGCAAGGGTGGTCACGCCGCACACCACCACCACCGGATTAAGTTTTGCCATAAGATGCTTCACATCTAACACCTGCAGGCGCGCACACCTCCTCAACCTATCCTCCTCCTCCTCCTCCTCCGCGGACAACGCCAACGCCGCACAACGCCAACGCCGGATGCCTGACATAGCCCGACTATGAAATGCATTCGCATTTAAAAAAAGCAAAAGTTCGTTTGCTGCCATCTGAGCCACTGATTGGAGGGGGACCCGGTGTTACAAAAGCACACGGTTGTATACGCTCAACGAACGTCTACTTGGCTGAATGCATAGCATACTGATTGTTATTGTACGACAAATTCAGGACATAGGCACGATATGTGGTCTATATTTGGTCCTCTCGCAGCCGTCACATGCAAAACATTTAGCCATTCCACTCATTGTTCGAGTTATTTCGGGTCGGACAGACGTTGTAGACGGGCCCCAGTAATAGATTCCATGGCATTTGAGATTCACTCGCACAAAACAATAATAGTTTCTTTACATATTGACCAAAATACACAAACGATTATCTTATGTTCTGTTGTAAATGGGTTGCTTAGAAGGGGTTTATGTAAAGAGCTACTCAGCCACCCCACTTCTTTGCTGCAAAGGAATAAATAAATAAATAAATAAATAAATAAATAAATAAATGACTGAATGAATAAATAAATAAATAAATAAATAAATAAATAAATAAATAAATAAATGAATTGTAGCGAAGCCTTGGAACTGAGTAATGGGTTGCACTCGAGCGCATTTAGTGGGTCATCTCCAAAGAAGGACGCCGCTCGCGCTCAGAGTTCGTGCCTGGCCGTGGCTGTCGCCATTCCGCAGTTGCTCTGAGTTCCGGCAAATAAACGCCTTAACAATTGGTGGAGAGTGCTCTGCCCCCTCCCATTCGATGCCTGTGGAGCTTCGATCTCGTACCCTGACATCTACAATGCCCCAAGACGCTTCTCAGCAAACGCCTCCCCCCATGCCGCCCACTTGTCCCGGTGTCCCACGCATCCGCGATCCACCGATCTTCACTGGCGCCGATAGCACCGATGTGGAGGACTGGCTGGCACTTTACGAGCGCGTGAGCGCGTGAGGCAGCGTCTGCTAGCGAGCTTCTTGGTTGAAAAAACCGACTGCTCGCGCTGCACAACCGTATACTGGCCACCCCGTATATATGGCACTGAATCTTGACCTGCAAAGTGGTGCCGGTGGGAGATTTTTCCTGTGCGTTGTTGAACAATAAAAATTCGCAGCGTGCGCGTTAACTAAAAGCGGACTGCGGGTCTCTGTGTCCAGTCGGAGTCTTCTGTCTCTCATTGCCCATTAGCAGCGATTGGCATGTTCCAGTAGGAAACACCGCTCCATCACTGCCTGCTTTGCGCCTCCCCAGTTTTCTCTCCTGCGCAACGCTGCGATGAGCGTCAGCGTCAACGCCGCCGCCAGTGTAAGCGTTAGCGCCCGCTGCTTCGCATCTACACATGGTTCCCGTTAGCGGGAGATGGTGTAATTTTTTTGAAAGGTTTGCGCATGCGCAGTAAGGGTGGTCACGCCGGCACACCACCACCACCACCGGATTAAGCTTCGCCATAAGATGCTTCACATCTAAAAGTCACAGTTTCGCCATTAGGGCGAAGCAATGAATGCGATAGCAAGAAATTAGTTTGTCACACGAAGAACGACAAGCAGCTCGATACTTGCAACGCGCCGTCGCAGCACAAAGGAGGACGCTCGAAAAGGACGCATAGGTATACACAGGACAAGCGTGAACTAACAACTGTCGCAGTTGTTACGTATTTGTATTTGAGCGACGCGCTGTGAGTGTCCACAAATGCAGAAGCCGACACTGTTGTTGCTGTTGCCTCTGACATGGCTCATACCCACTCAGGGAGATTGGCCAAGGATTGATTATATAATTATATGACTTTTCGACGCTGTTTGATACTTCTTTTTCTTTTAAAGTGCGGCACGTGGAATGACCCATCTGCGTCTCCTGCCACGCGGTGGCGTCTGACGCGTGCCCGGTGTTCTTTTGTTTCATTCTACATCATGAGTGGTACAGAAGGGAGCCACGTTTTCGTGCGCATCTCAAGGGCAGTTTTCAATTTGAAAGAAACTAAAAGCGTCGTGGATAGAAAACACGCTCAAGCTGTTCCGAGATCTGCGTACCGCGAGCGGCAAATGGTGCATATGAATAGCTCGCCGTTATATCGCTGGCACGAGCATGACGTGTGGCTGTGTTGGCTAGCAGGCTGCGGAGCGAGGGGTCGCTGGTTCAAACCCCTGTAAGGTGGTCTGGAATGACGGCGTCGACATGCAGACGGCGACGGCGAAAATCAGCCGAGAGTGTCCATATAATTGCTATCGCAATAAAATCACGTTAGCATAAACTAGACTGCTGCGTTCGATAGAAGCGAACGCAGGACTTCAGGCATATCACGTTTCACTGTAGATCGTCGGGACATGGTGCCTACTGAAGGTTTTGCAAGCACAGGACATAGAACATCCAGTACCTGTTGTACGGACTCAGCGTGCGGTGACTTCAGCCTCCCGAAGACCACTCGAAGTGTGTGTAACAGTGACTGAAGAACAGTCAGGATTGATCTGTCTTCTTCTGGCAACTTGTCAGTCGGAGATTCAGGGTTCACTCTTGCCGAGGTGCACTGTGAATCCGCATGTCGCTGCGACTTCGGCAACGGAGGCCAAGCTGCGTTAGTTGTGTCCATGCCTTCCATAGTGTTCTGGTTTGCACCGGCCGTCGCTGATCCGTGTGGCTGCGGAGCCGATGAAGAACCACATTAGGTGCAGGAAAGTTTTCGGAGGGCGCCAGCGCAGGAACTGTAGTAGATCGACTGAGAGGAAAAATAAGGTGGATTTCGCCTTCCGGTCGTCTTACGTGTGGCGGGGGTATAAGGCACCCTGTGAGTTTTTGCGTAGCCGGGTAAATACACAGCTGCCGCTGTTGGGGTGTACGCTTATGTAGTTTCTGCTGGTGCATACTCTGAAACAACGGTCGTCTCTTTTCTTCGTCCGTGATTTTTCGTGCGCCTTAAGTTTCACCATGCATCACCACCAACAAGCCCATTCTTACATCCTTTCTGGTGGCAGACATGTCACCGCCCCGTTATAAAGGGGACACTCATAGCATCCATCCATCCATCCATCCATGATGATGATGATAATCATTCATGCCCGCCATTTCGTATAGCTTGGCACTGTCGGTATGCAGCGAGTTGACATGTCGGTTTGCCTGAAGGAGCGCGTTAACTTCTGTCGCTCGCCGCGACGATACCACACTGCGACCTTAAAGAGTAGGCACGTCGCTAATATCATTTAAAAAATACACACGTTCATTGCTGCGCACACGAGTGTGCACACGCTACTCCACCACATGCGCAACTGGCCAAACAAGCATGCCAACACAACACGCAGTATTTGTCCCCAAGGAGACCAGATCTAATATGACCTCAGAGCGGTGTCGCCACACTTATAACACAAGTACACAAGCCACATTCGTCGTACAAAACAAAACAAAACAAAACAAAACGAAAAAATGCTTAGTGGTATACACTCACGTTATCCCCATAAAGTTAATCAAAACTTGCGTTTGACACCCTTAGTACGAACGCGGCTGTGAAAGATCGGCAGACAAGACAGTCTGTAATGACGACTTAACTTGTAATAAGTCGGCGGCTGTCCACTAGCATTTCTTTGCGTACTGCCGCCACTTTGAGAGTTTCTATCTATCTATCTATCTATCTATCTATCTATCTATCTATCTATCTATCTATCTATCTATCTATCTATCTATCTATCTATCTATCTATCTATCTATCTATCTATCTATCTATCTATCTATCTATCTATCTATCTATCTATCTATCTATCTATCTATCTATCTATCTATCTATCTATCTATCTATCTATCTATCTATCTATCTATCTATCTATCTATCTATCTATCTATCTATCTCGTGGTCGTCTCCCTAGCTTACTATATACCAAAATAGTCATAGGAGGATATGAGTGTATGACGCACACGAATAACCGGTTATGACGTCAACAACGCGACTTGCCTGTCGCGTACGTCATGAGAACCTTTCCACTAGTCACGTGTGGCATATACCCGCATTACACAGCCCGCGGTATACGGGTATGTGCTCCACAGGTGATTCACAGTCTATATGTATACCCACGGAGAGCGAGACGAGTCTTTGGAAGTCTTGAAGAGATAGCATTAAGGAGCGTGTGCTGCGGAAAATGCAGTGCTGGCATCTTACGACAGTATTGATGAAAAGAATAATCCCGACGGCAGCAAAATCATGTCTATCACGGCTTGAGCAGGAATCCGAACCCAGACATTCCGCACGACAGTCGGGTGTTCTACCGTAGAGCCACACTGGTGCTTCAAACTGCTTAGAAAGAAACGCTGTACAAGCATCATGTCGGGGTAACACCAATTGTGGTTGCACTGGTGGCTTTCCGCTGTTACAACAATGAAATTTAAACGGACTCCGCAAGCTATAGCCAAGCGTTGCTCGTGTCCTCCGAAGACCGCCACATTTATGACATGCATCTCATCACACCGTAGCGTGCACGTCGTACTTCGTTGGCGATAAAACTGACATGGTTTTCATGCGAGCGCCGATTTACGTCGGACCATGAGCTACCCCTTACACGTCAGTATCGTCAACATGCCTGGCAAGCCCATGATATACGCGCAACTACTCAGTTTAACCAAAGACGTCGATCCACCGCTCAACGCTTGGACTCAAAGCGAAAAAAGTCAGCAAAGGCTGCTACTCGCCGACTGCTTCGCATGAAGTCGATTCCCAGAACGCGTGGGATCTGCTGGATATTTCACAGCGAAAGCTGTTATGAGATCACAACAAGGGCCGTTTTCGCGCCGTAGTTGTCCGCCGCCGCCGCCGTTGTCCGTAACCAACTATCGCTCGAAAATAAGAAAAAAAAAACTAAATAAATAAAAAAAGAACGGCAGATCCCACGCACTGTGGGAATCGATGTAATGCGAAGCAGCCAGCAAAGAGCAAATCATGCTGTACATAATATGCATGTCATGATTTACATGTTAGGACCTGCCATTTATGTTCGTCATTCTACAATCACGTCGCGCAATACCAATTCTGTTGTATATCAAGCTAGCGAACTGGACGAGAGCGCACCATGAGCGTGGCATGCAAGCCATGTTGCACATGACATGTCATGATTTCCATATTACCACTTGTCATTTATGTTCGTCACACAGTCACGTCATGCAATACCAAATTTGGTGTATATCAGCTAGCAAAACAGCCGCAAGAGTGCTATGAGCATGGCATGCAAGTCATGTTGCACATGACATGCCATGATTTCCATATTACCACTTGTCATTTATGTTCGTCATACAGGTCACGTCATGCAATACCAAATTTGGTGTATATCGAGCTAGCGAAATGGCTGCGAGCGTACCATGAGCGTGTCATGCAAGTCATGTCACTCATGACATCTCCTGATTTCCATATATTTTTTAGGAGAATACTGCCAGTCTGAATGCCAAGACTTTGGACAAAGGTGGGCAGTACAATGAACATAACAACATGCAGGAAGTACAAAAAAATATTGGGCAGATTATACAGCAGTATAGATAGTGTTTAAGAGAACAAACGCGTTGATTCACAAAGCAAAAAGCAAGAAGGATGAGATACAGTCCACAATTGCCGTGCCATACAAAGCAATACAAAAACCGTCCGAAAGTAGTGCCCAGCAGGTTTTGCTGTGCGGGTAAAAAGGAAAAAAAAGTTGCAGCACCAGGTACCACCTTATAGTACAAATAAAGTCGGCTAACAATGCAAAAAGTACACCCGGGCGTGTTAGTATACAAGCGCGACAAATTGATCAGGCAACCAGTTTGACTAAGATGGGTACAAGAATAAAGCACGCTGTAAAAGAAATGGAACCGCAGCTTTCAGACAGATGGAGCAGGTATCGCACGGAGAAATGATTTCAGATCGACACTTTCAAGAACCTCTGGGGGCAATTTGTTCCACTCGTTGATTGTACGGGGAAATAAAGAGTATCTTTATATGTTAGTATGGCAGAGGTGTCCACCAATTCTTTTAGGGTGGGAGGAGCGCGTTTCGCGGCGCAAAATTGGTTCGATGTAGGTGGTTTTCTGTATTGCTAGCTTGTCATTATATAAGAGGTAGAAAAACTTCATTCTTTCGTGGTAACGTCTCCATTCCGAAACTTTCGAGCTTAGCGCTTTCCAAAAGAGCTGGACGGAGATGTGTCGCATCGGTAGGCATTAAATAAGAACCGTACAGCTTTTCGCTGTATCGATTCAAATATATCTGTGTTAGCTTGTGTGTGCGGGTCCCATACAGCGGACGCATATTCTAGTATTGGTATTACGTATGTTCTATATGCGAGCAGTTTAGTCTCGCGGGTTGCTTTAGCTAGTGCCCGTCTTAAGTAACCTAGTTTTCTCAAAGCCTTTTTGTCAATGTAAGCTATATGATCGTTCCATCTTAAATCAGATGTGATGACAAGGCCAAGGTACGCATACTGCGAGGCGAAGGACAAAGGAGTGAGTGTCTAGGTTGTATTGAAATTTTGAAAGATCTTTTTTATTGCGGGTTATGGTCATCGCAACAGTTTTTTACGGGTTTATGTTCATTTGCCATTTCGTGCAGCAGTCTTGAATTTTAGATAAGGAGTTGTTTACAAGAAGCTGGTCGCTGGAAGTGTTCACTTCTTGATAAGGCATGCAGTCGTCTGCGAAAAGCCTTATCTTAACTGGTATATCAGTGACGATATTGTTTATAAAAAAACCGGCAGATCTCACGCACTGTGGGAATCGATGTCATGCGAAGCAGCCAGCAAGGAGCAAATCATGCTGTAAATAATATGCATGTCATGATTTACATGTTAGGATCCGTGATTTACGTTCGTCATAGAGTCACGTTGTGCACTATCAATATTGGTGTATATCAAGCTAGCGCACTGGACGCAAGCGCGCCATGAACGTGGCATGTAAATGGCGTCGTAGATGACATGCATGCCAAGATTTTCATATTACCACTAGTCATTTATATTCGTCATACAGTCACGTCACGCAATTCCAAATTTGGTGTAAATCAAGCTAGCGAAACCACCGCGAGCGTACCATGAGCGTGGCATGCAAGTCATGTCACTCATGACATGTCATGATTTCCATATTACTACGTGTCATTTATGTTCGTCATACAGTCACGTCATGTAATACCAAAATGGGTGTATATCAAGCTAGCGAAACGGCCCCGAGTGCGCCATGAGCATGGATGCCAGTCATGTTGCACATGACATGTCAAGATTTTCATATTACCACTTCTCATTTATGTTCGTTTACAGTCACTTCACACAATACCAAATATGGTGTATATCAAGCTAACGAAACGCCGCCAGCGTGCCATGAGCGTGGCATGCCAGTCATGTTGCCCATGACATGTCGTGATTTCCATATTACCACTAGTCATTTATATTCGTCATACAGTCACGTCACGCAATACCAAATTTGGTGTATATCAACCTACCCAAACGGCCGCGAGCGTGCCATGAGCGTGGCATGCAAGTCATGTCACTCATGACATGTCATGATTTCCATATTACTACGTGTCATTTATGTTCGTCATACAGTCACGTCATGTAATACCAAAATGGGTGTATATCAAGCTAGCGAAACGGCCCCGAGTGCGCCATGAGCATGGATGCCAGTCATGTTGCACATGACATGTCAAGATTTTCATATTACCACTTCTCATTTATGTTCGTTATACAGTCACTTCACGCAATACCAAATATGGTGTATATCAAGCTAACGAAACGCCGCCAGCGTGCCATGAGCGTGGCATGCCAGTCATGTTGCCCATGACATGTCGTGATTTCCATATTACCACTAGTCATTTATATTCGTCATACAGTCACGTCACGCAATACCAAATTTGGTGTATATCAACCTACCCAAACGGCCGCGAGCGTGCCATGAGCGTGGCATGCAAGTCATGTCACTCATGACATGTCATGATTTCCATATTACTACGTGTCATTTATGTTCGTCATACAGTCACGTCATGTAATACCAAAATGGGTGTATATCAAGCTAGCGAAACGGCCCCGAGTGCGCCATGAGCATGGATGCCAGTCATGTTGCACATGACATGTCAAGATTTTCATATTACCACTTCTCATTTATGTTCGTTATACAGTCACTTCACGCAATACCAAATATGGTGTATATCAAGCTAACGAAACGCCGCCAGCGTGCCATGAGCGTGGCATGCCAGTCATGTTGCCCATGACATGTCGTGATTTCCATATTACCACTAGTCATTTATATTCGTCATACAGTCACGTCACGCAATACCAAATTTGGTGTATATCAACCTACCCAAACGGCCGCGAGCGTGCCATGAGCGTGGCATGCAAGTCATGTCACTCATGACATGTCATGATTTCCATATTTTTTTAGGAGAATACTGCCAGTCTGAATGCCAGACTTTCGGCAGTGGTGGGTGGCACAATGAACATAACAACATGCAGGAAGTACAAAAAAATATTGGGCAGATTATACAGCAGTATATATAGTGTTTAGAAAAAAAGCATGGTTGATCCCTCCGTCATAGGAATCGTTATAACACGAAAGTGAAACATGTCCTTGCAGAAGCAGTAGAATGTTTACTGTACATTCATATGAGAGAGCTCGCGCAATGTCTATTGGTGTTTGCCAGCTATAGCACCGTTTAACGTGCATGCACCCACTTTGACGCTTAGTGATTCATCTCCATTCCGGCGACTAACGTCCATGATCAATTATTAAACAGACCCTTGTGGTCATAGATGTTGTGGTGTCTGTAGTAGATAACCGTACGAGCAAAATCAGAGAAAGCGGTGTGACATCCCTGAGAGCTTCACTGAATGGACGGCAAACTTGGGCTAAGGTCGCCTACTCGCGGCATGTTAATGTATAAAACGCCACTGCCCGACTAGAGGGAAACGCAACACGCGTCGTGTCTTCGCTATTGGTCGGCCGCGATTTTTGGTAAGGCGAGCGTAAGTGTAGAACGCGGAGTTACAGCCAGGCGAAGTAGGCAAGCGTCGCAGGGCTATTTTTGTCACGGATGGATACTATGAGCGAAGCCGACGCTTGGGCTAATGTCGCCACTTGGAGGTGTGTTAAGGCGTCGACAAAATTGCACTTTTCCTATTCCAAACGCGCCTAATGGGACGGACGCATAGAGACGACGATTTGAAGAAACTAATCGTGGATTTCACGGTCATAATGCATTACTTCACTTTAGCAAGGTCACTGTGAGAGGACAGTGGTAGATATAAATGGCGCATTTGTAAATCCTTCAAAGTATGTGACCGTGGTGCAGTGGATAGCGTGCCCGGCATGTCTTCTCGCGGTCCAAGTGGTCGCGGGTTTGACTTCCGTTGACGGAACCTTTTTTTCTTGACTTTCTGATCGTGCGTATTTTTTATACGTCACTTTCGTGACGGAAACACGTCACTGAAGTCTTGGTGGACCCCTGGCATAAAACACTTTCGTGTTAAAAAAAAAAAAACGCGTTGATTCACAAAGCGAAAAGGATGAGATACAGTCCAGAATTGCCGTGCCATAAAAAGCAATACAAAAAATCGCAGCATATCCACGGAGTGAATGATGATGAGTGGGCGAAGCTCCGGAGGTTCATCGGTAAAAACCGTGAATTTTTCGGGAATCTTGCCCAGTACATCATCAAAGACGTGACAAACACTGTGTGTATATATAGAAGAACATGCAGGAAGTACAAAAAATATTGGGCAGATCATACAGCAGTATAGATAGTGTTTAGAAAAAAAAAGCGCGTTGATTCACAAAGCAAAAAGCAAAAAGGATGAGATACAGTCCAGAATTGCCGTGCCATAAAAAAGCAATACAAAAAGCCGTACGAAAGTAGTGCACAGCAGGTTTTGCTGTGCGGGTAAAAAGAAAAAAAAAAGTTGCAGCACCAGGTACCACCTGCAGTACAAATAAAGTCGGCTACAATGCAAAAAGTACACCCGGGCGTGTTAGTATACAAGCGCGACAAATTGATCAGGCAACCAGTTTGACTAAGATGGGTACAATAAAGCACGCTGTAAAAGAAATGGAACCGCAGCTTTCAGACAGATGGAGCAGGTATCGCACGGAGAAATGATTTCAGATCGACACTTTCAAGAACCTACGGGGGCAATTTGTTCCATTCGTTGATTGTTCGGGGAAATAGAGTATCTTTATATGTTAGTATGGCAGAGGTGTCCACCAATTCTTTTAGGGTGGGAGGAGCGCGTTTCGCGGCGCAAAATTGGTTCGATGTAGGTGGTTTTCTGTATTGCTAGCTGGTCATTATATAAGAGGTAGAACAAGTCCATTCTTTCGTGGTAACGTCTCCATTCCGAAGTTTCGAGCTGAGCGCTTTCAAAAGAGCTGACGGAGATGTGTCGCATCGGCAGGCATTAAATACGAACCGTACAGCTTTTCGCTGTATCGATTCAAATATATCTGTGTTAGCTTGGTGTGCGGGTCCCATACAGCGGACGCATATTCTAGTATTGGTATTACGTATGTTCTATATGCGAGCAGTTTAGTCTCGCGGGTTGCTTTAGCTAGTGCCCGTCTTAAGTAACCTAGTTTTCTCCAAGCCTTTTTGTCAATGTAAGCTATATGATCGTTCCATCTTAAATCAGATGTGATGTCAAGGCCAAGGTACGCATACTGCGAGGCGAAGGATAAGGAGTGAGTGTCTAGATTGTATTGAAATTTTGAAAGATCTTTTTTTGTGGGTTATGGTCATCGCAACAGTTCTTTTCTAGTTTATGTTCATTTGCCATTTTGTGCAGCAGTCTTGAATTTTAGATAAGGAGTTGTTTAAAAGAAGCTGGTCGCTGGAAGCGTTCACTTCTTGATAAAGCACGCAGTCGTCTGCGAAAAGCCTTATCTTAACCGGTATATCAGTGACGGTATCATTTATAAAAAAAAATTGTTCCGTGTACGAATACAACCGATGAGCGAAGCTCCTTAGAAATGGGACGCAAACGACTATGTGCATTTTGACGCTGTTGGCGGTGTCTGCGCTTAGATTCGGCCGCTCTAGCATGTACGGCAGGATCCTGTCGGCGAAGCCGTTTTAGCTCCGCTAGTCGTGCTTTACCCGCAGGATCCTGTTGTCGGGCTCGTCTTGCTGCCGCTGCATTGGCTTTGCGTTCCGCATCCTTGCCAGGCTGCTTATCGTCTTCATCATGTTTACGTTTCTGAAGACGACTATCCATGTTCTGTGAGCAGCCCTAACAAATCTCAAGTGGGTCCCTACTTTTATATACCGGGTGTTCAAAGTTAAGCTTTATGGTTTTCTTAAAATTCGGCACTGGGAAGAACATGAAAACCACCTTTGCAGATAACCTATATATCCAGGGGGACACGAAATGAGACAATCATTATCGCATTCAGGCGCTCAATCAACTCATATTCAATAATTAACTTTCTAGTGACTGCAGCAAGCAAGCATGTTTATATTGAAAAGTTGAAGGCAGTCGCGTTTATACACAGTTCCATTTGCAAGAATTTTTCTATCATGTCTGTGCTCCGAGATATCCCGCTGCAAAGTTTAATTGTGGTTTTCATGATTACGCATGCAGGGCGCTGTGGATAAGCGCTATGTTCCTCCCCGACGTGACGAACAGTCGTTGCTTGCTATCGCCAGCCAGTAGCAAAAGGGTAACCGTTGTCATCTTTTCCTGTGCCTTCGACCCGTTGTTAGATTAAACGACGCACGCAACTGCCACGGCACACCGTGGAGGAGTTTGCGCCACTGCTGAATGTCTTGCATGCGTAATCACGTAAACCACAATTAAACTTTGCAGCGGGATATCTCGGAGCACAGACATGATAGAAGAATTCTTCCAAATGGAACTCTGTATTATAAACGCGACTGCCTCAAACTTTTCAATACAAACATGCTTTCTTGCTGCAGTCACTAAAAAGTTAATTATTGAATCTGAGTTAATTGGGCACCTGACAGCGATAATTATTGTCTCGTTTCGTGTCCCCCCTGGATATATAGGTGATCTGCAAAGGTGGTTTTCATGTTCTTCCCAGTGCTGAATTTTAATAAAACCATAAAGCTTAACTTTGAATACCCGGTAATGTACAAACATGGTTTTCTACGAATTTTACTGTCGTTTATGAACGCGAAATGTTTTTGCGCTGCGAACCTTGTTTTTTGCGCAACGCGCGCCGAACGCCGCGCTTTGTTTTCTTTTCTTCTTTTTTTCTTTTTTCGCGCCGGCGGTGGCAGAGACGACGAAAGGAGAGGGAAACCTGTCTGCCTTCGTTTCGCATGCGTTGGTATTCTCGCGCTTTGCGCATCGTGCAGACGCCACCCGCGTTCCAGCGCTCATAAAGCTCATTTAGCGTCCCGCGTGAGGGGGGCGCTCAGGTACTTAGAACACCATTACCATTCTGCGTAGCGCACCAGGGGTGCTATCGCGGAACGATTCTATTCCTTTTTCTATTCCTTTCACCGCCATTAGCTGTCTGTGATTGGTCGAAGCGTCTGTCCATCAAGCAGCCGTAAAAAAGCGTGGCGTCAAAATGACGTTACCACACAACGGGAGCAGGCGTCGCGCGTTCCCGCCCACTGCTGACGTAAGCTTCGACGTCACGCGGAAAAGAATTGGAATAGAAAAAGGAATCGTTCCGTCATAGCACCCCAGAGACATTGAATATGTTGTCGATCCCACTGGATTTTTTATCATCTAACTTGAGCAAGAGGGAAAATACACCCTCTTCCTCTATTCGTATTTTGTCAATCGGTGGCAAATCACCAAACAAGAGGAACTCAGGTTCCGTGCCATTATAATTAGTGAAAACTGAGCAGAAGTATTCATTGAGTAAGCGCGCTATTTCTGAGCTGTTAGTCACAGCACTGCTGTCTATTACAAGAGTAGGTGCCAATTTTTTTTATTTTGCGATAGACACCACCAGAAATTTACCTCCAGAATTTTACCACTTCTCATTTAGGTTCGTCATACAGTCACGTCACGCAATACCAAATTTGGTGTATATCAAGCTAGCGAAACGGCCGTGAGCGTGCCATGAGCGTGACGTGCAAGTGATGTTGAACGTGACATGTCATTATTTCTATATTACCACGTATCATTTATGCTCCTCATTCAGTCACGTCACGCAATACCAAGCTTGGTATATATCAAGCTAGCGAAACGGCCGCGAACGTGCCGTGATCGTGGCATGCAAGTCACGTGGCACATGACATGTCATGATTTCCATATTACCACTTCACGCCACGCAATACCAAATTTGGTGTATATCAAGCTAGCGAAACGGCCGCGAGCGTGCCATGAGCGTGGCATGCAAGTCATGTAGCACATGATATGTCATAATTTTCATATTACCACTTGTCATTTATGTTCGTCATACAGTCACGTCACGCAATACCAAATTTGGTGTATATCAAGTTAGCGAAACGGCCGCGAGCGTGCCATGAGCGGATATGTAAGTCATGTTGCACATGAGATGTCATGATTTCCATATGACCACTTGGCATTTATGTTCGTCACACAGTCACGTAACGCAATACCAAGTTTAGTGTATATCAAGCAAGCGAAACTGCCGTCAGCGCACCATGAGCGTGGCATGTAAATCATGTTTTACATGACATGCGCGTCATGATTTTCATATTACCGCCTGTCATTTATGTTGGTCATGCAGAAATGTCTCATTGTACCAATTTTTGGATATATCAAGTTAAGAAAACGGCCGTAGGAGCACTACGGCAATGGCGTGTAAATCATACTTTTCATGGCAAGTTATTCATGATTTTCATGACATTACCAGTCATTCATGTTCGTCATACAGTTATGATATGCCATACCAATTTCGGCATAAATCCCATTAACGATACGGTCAGGAGAGCACAAAGTCGTAGGTGGTTAGATAGATACGCTCAAAGTCGCCGACGTTCGCTGAGAAATTCGCTAAGAAATGCTTCGCATTTAAAAAAATTACACCATCTCCCGCTAAAGGGAACCATGTGTAGATGTGAAGCAGCGGGCGCTAACGCTAACACTGGCGGCGGCGTTTACGCTGGCGCTCATCGCAGCGTTGTGCAGGAGAGAAAACTGAGGAGGCGCAAAGCACGCAGTGATGGAGCGGTGTTTCCTACTGGAACATGCCAATCGCTGCTAATGGGCAATGAGAGACAGAAGACACCGACTGGACACAGAGACCCGCAGTCCGCTTTTAGTTAACGCGCACGCTGCGAGCTTTTATTGTTCAACAACGCACAGGAGAAATCTCCCAACGGCACCACCTTGGAGGTCAAGATCCATTGCCATATATACGGAGTGGCCAGTGAACGGTTGTGCAGCGCGAGCAGTCGGTTTTTTCAACCAAGAAACTAGCTAGCAGACGCTGCCTGCGTCGGCATCGCGAGGCGAGAGAGGGGGGGAGCGTAGGAGAGGAGAGAGAGGGGGGACGCGCATGCGCAATGGGAGTGTGGGCGCCGCGGGCAGGGATGCGTAGAGCAGAGAGGGGGAGGCGCATGCGCAGTGGGGAGTGTGGACGCCGCGGGCAGGGATGCCTAGAGGAGAGAGGGGGGAGCGTAGAAGGGGAGTGAGGAGGGGAGGCGCATGCGCAGTGAGGGTGTGGTTGCCGCGGGGAGGGATGCCTAGAGGAGAGGCTGGGAGAGAAGCTTTCTTCTTATTTTTTTAAAGGGTTTGCGCATGCGCAGTAAGGGTGGTCACGCCGCACACCACCACCACCACCGGATTAAGCTTCGCCATAAGATGCTTCACATCTAAAAAAAGCCGCAGATCCCACGCACTGGGAATCGATGTAATGCGAAGCAGTCAGGAAGGAGCAAATCCTGCTTTACATAATTTGCATGTCATGTTTGACATGTTAGGACCTTGTCATGTATGTTCGTCATACAGTCACGTCACGCAATACCAAATTTGGTGTATATCAAGCTAGCGAACTGGACGCAAGCGCACCATGAGCGTGGCATGTAAATGGGGTTGTAGATGACACGCATGCCATGATTTTCATCTGTTCGTTATACAGTCATGTCACTCAATACCAAATTTGGTGTATATCAAGCTAACGAAACTGCCGCGAGCGCGCGATGAGCGTGGAATGCAAGTCATGTCGCTCATGACACGTCATTATTTGCATATTGCCACCTGTCATTTATGTTCGGTCATACAGTCACGTCACTCAATCCCAAATTTGGTGTATATCAAGCTTAACGAAAACGGCCGCGAGCGCACCATGAGCGTGGCATGTAAATCATACTTTTCATGGACAAGTCAGTCATGATTTTCATGATATGACCAGCCATTTACGTTCGTCATAGAGTCGTGTTATGCCATACCAATTTCGGCATAAATCCCATTAACGATACGGTCAGGAGAGCACAAAGTCGTAGGCGGCTAGATAGATAGATAGCTAGATAGATACGCTCAAAGTCGCCGAAGTTCGCTAAGAAATGCTTCGCAATTAATACCTAGGATAGAATGGGAATCGAACCTGGGCCCTCTGCGTGGTGGCCCAGTACTCTACCATTGAGCTACGCCGGTGCTTCCCTCTGCCCCCCTTCCCCCGTGCAGGGTAGCCTACCGGGCTCAGCCCAGGTTAACCTCCCTGCCTTTCTTCTACCCTTATTTTCTCTCTCTGTACGCCGGTGCTTGACACTCCGTTGCAAACTGACTCTACGCAGGCTTCATGTCGGGTAAGGAATCGCGTTAACATGTGTAATAAACCGTTTTAGAACAGTAAAGTAACAACTGCAGGCGTCACACAATGCGAACTGCGTAACGAGTGGGTCTTTCAATGCTCCAACCCTATTACAAAAGCCACAGGCATAATTCTTCATCGTCGTCAGCCACAGCATCAACAAAGTGCACATAATGCGTTTGAAGTGTGTAGCGGGTACCGCGCTCTTCCGAAGAATGACGAATAATGGCTTAGTGGACGCTTCCCCACTACACAAAAGTTATGATGATTTATGGCGTAGTGGGTACCATGCAAGTGTGCTTGTAGTAGCTACCCAAGAGTGTTTAAAGGAGCAGTGACATCAAATTTCAAACGCGAGATGTGGCGTTCACTTGATTGCTTGGTATGCATGAGTCTTTTCAGCGAAGTATGAATTGCGTCTGTTACGTAGAAGTTATTCTATATCGAGCGCAAAGAGCGTGCAAAGGCGGCGCGTTCATGCCATGCAACATCGACACTATTTTGACGTGTTCAGCTAGCTCCTAGGCCACGCCTCAGGCGCTGAGTGACGATGCGCGAGCAACGCTGACGTCGACAAGTTTAGTGTCATCATAGTGGTGCCTATACTTGTGGTACCGCCTCGCGGCGACGCCAGGCTGCCTGGTAACGGCGACGCTTGTTTTGTTTTGCTTGGTTCGTGCAGCGCGTTCGTGTGAATCCTGCGTTTTCGTTGTGCCGCTTAGGGTGATCTGTCGTGGAGTCATGAGCGCGAATCTGATTATTCGAAGCAACGATCTCCACCGCATTAAGTGCCAGCATGCCGTGGAACCGTTGTGCGCTGCAATCGTGCTCTTCAAGTAAGAGATAAAGCAAAAAGTTTGCTACTCCATTGCGAAACGCTACCCCCACAACGCGCTCACGGAATCAAAATGCCAAGCTTCGCGTTTCACCTTTTTTCTTGTCGCGTTTCAGTCTGTGAGCAGTATACACTACAATTGACACACATGGCGACATTCACTAACTCACCAGTTATTATGACACATTGGTTATGCTTAGGTAGACGCGAACACGACAATAACCGATCAAGGTGCACCAGTACAGAACGTATGGTTCAGAGAAAAAAAAGTCACAGTTTCACCGCAAGGGTGAAGCAATGAATGCGATAGCAACAAATTGTAATGTTATACGAAGTGAGGCTGGCAACTAAGTCTTTTGGATCCGATCTCACGCAACTCTAGAAAACGCTTGTTTAAGAGAATTCTCTTCGCGTTGAGAGCGCAGCACGTAGAAGGGTACACCGGCCGCCCGCTGTCGGCTGCCGAGATGGGGAGATAACGCGCACGCCCGCAACGACCGCGGTCGTAAAATCGAAGGTCGCTCGAGGGACCCCCCCCCCCCCCCCCTCACGTCTTTTCACGCTCGCGAACGACGGGCGGGGCCGGTTGAACAGTTGGGGGGATCTTATCGCGTGCGCCTCGGAGCGACGGAGATGCCGGCTCGTTTGATCGCCGCTTCAGCCGCGTTCACCGCTCCCGCTCGCCCGCTATTACCCGCTGGTAGAACGTACGATGCGCAGGGGGTTCTTATCAATTTGGACTTCATACGCGACATGACGGCGACGGCGACGGCAACGGCGACGGCAAAAACCCGTCGAGACTGTCCATATAATTGCTATCGCAATAATATCATTTCAAACAAGTAACACGCACGCAGCGTTCATATGCGTAGTTGTGACATGTCTGCCAGCCAGCATGGCCCAAGTGTGCGTCTCCAGCTGCCTCCTCGTAGCTGCTCGGTCCGGCGTCGATATCAGAATCACTGCTCTGAAGACAATCGAACCGTAAATGATTCGCCAGGTCGCGAATCGCAGCGATTCCATATTCCTCAGTGTTTTCATCGTCGTTTCTGGACGCTCTTGACGGCGGCGACGACGACGGGGATGGTGACGACATGCCTACACGTGCTCGCTGAGCAGACGAAATGTCAGCTGAAACTCGCGTCACCATTTCGTGTGGCCACGTGATCAGATGGGGCGTGACCGCGGGAGGTGACCGCTTGGCAGCGCTGGCAGAGCTGAAAATTGGCGGGCTTTGCTTCCGTTTTGAATTGCGTTCGATACTGGTCATAGTAATCATTATTACATATATTAAATCGTCCCTCTGTTGCATTATCAGTACCGAATCGTTACTAGGGGATCGATAACTACACGTTGACGCAAAAAACGCCACATGCGTAAAGTTGATGTCGCTGCTCCTTTAAAAAAGGCTCCAGAAAGGCCACTCTTTCAGCTTTCGCTGTCGCTGTGCTGCGCGTTCCGCGCTGGCCTGTCGGTTTTTTTTTAAGTGGTATTGTTTAAGCCGACCGTTAGTTCGTGTAGAGCGAACAGAAAGCTATCATCATCATGAAAGGCCAGGCCTTCGTCTTCTTCTGCTTCGATCCCAGAACACGTGTGCCCATTTTCTCGGCGTGGAATGCAATGACTCTGATGAGCGAGAGAACGACTACACAGAGTGAGAAAGTAAGAAATATAAAGGAACGAGAGAAATAGAGAGAAAGAAAGGGACGAAAGGCAGATGAAGAAATATACATAGAGAGAAAGCGGTAGCAAGAAACGCACGCTATAAAAAAAGAGAGAGATGAAGACAAAAAGAGAAAGAAAGAGAGCGAATTCAAAAAAAAGAGAGATAGAAAGAAAGATGAAGCGAGAAATAGAGCAAGAAAGAAAGAAAGAAAGAAAGAAAGAAAGAAAGAAAGAAAGAAAGAAAGAAAGAAAGAAAGAAAGAAAGAAAGAAAGGAGTAGCAATAAACAGAGAGAAGAAAGAGATAGAAAAAGAATGACAAGAAAGAGATAGCAAAAAGATAGAGAAAGAGAGGAAGAAATAAAGAGGACAATAAAGAAAAACAAGGCAAGCCGCCCAGCTCCACATTTCCTCCAGGCTTCGCACCACTAGTGCGAAGCTGCCTTAAATTTTTTAACTGCGGAGCTGTTTAATCTATAGCTGTAATTTGTGCGGCCTATCAGAAAACGGGTACGTGCCAGTGGGGCCTACCAGAAAACAGTAACCACCTCTTAACGGACATGCGCCACGGAAATTGGCTAAATCCCACTGCTCACTGCTGGTCCACTAAAAATGAAGAAGGGAACAGTTAGCCCAACTAATGGCTGCGAAGCGACGACTGCGAGCCCAAGATCCCGAAGCGATGAAAAGCCCTACGCCAACGACGACGTGCCCGCAGATCTATGAGAAGTGCGATCGCTTGGTTTCAGCGCGAGTTTCTGTCTCTTGAGTTTGGGACATTCCGCCTCGTGTCTGTGACTGTCTATAGTTTCACTCGAACCTCTCTGCGCTGAGAATCAACGTAGAAACAATGTAACATCACCTAGCTAAGGCCTAGAAACAACCTAGAAGCAACCAGATTAGTCTTCAGAATCGTCCAAAGTCACTGTTTCAAGCGTTGCCCGGCTTAGTGCAAGCCTTCATCATTTTTTAGGGGCGAAGCTCCTTAGGGCATAGGCTAGTCCGGCGTCGTCCTGCGTTGTCGTCGTCGTCGTAGCCACCCCTGTGCGATGATGATGACGCTGCCATCACGGCACAGCACATGGAATGTACCCACTATGCGTCATAACGATGACGCTGATGACGATGATGACGCCGATGACGATGACGATCGCGATGCCATACAACACATGGCATCGCGATATGGTCTCACATGCATATCGTTTGACCACATGCAACCAACCACCATCCGAGGAACCTGCATCGATCTCGTCTTGGCAAACTTTCCACTACGACCCAGCCAGGAAACGCTCTCCCTCCATTTCACCGACCATAAAGCCGTTATAATGAAGGGGGAACGGAAGCCACGGCTTATGTAAACGGTAACCACGACCAACGAAGAAACGAAAACAAAACGGAAAAATCACGGCTCACGAATAAAATATAAATTTCTTGTATATATACACACAGTATTTGTCACGTCTTTGATGATGTACTGGGCGAATTTCACGGAAGATTCACAGTTTACCGATGAACCTCCGGAGCTTCGCCCACTCATCATCATTCACTCCGTGGATATGCTGCGATTTTTTGTTCCCTCTTGTTATTTCTTTTTTCATTGTATGTACCCATTCCGCTCTGTGAAGCTCTCTTTGATTGGGGGTAAAATAAATGAAATAAATGAAATAAAAGCGTGTAACTGTGTCAGAATCCGCCGTACAACGACAGCGAAAGGCTGATGACCTCCCTGTCTAAGGTCACCAGCGATGGATGATAGCCGGAAAAGCTCGCCCTATTCAGTTCCCTTTGAGTCCTTCCTGCGAGTAAACATTCTCGCGAGGTATTTTCGCGAAGGCAACGACCTCGATTCCAGCAGCGGCGAGGACGTTGAACACATGTTGCGTCGTTACGCGGGACGAACTCTAAAGCGTTTAAACTGTTATTGCGTGGAATTCGTCCATGAGGTCGGAATCGCGAGCACTTTCTGCTGACTGAGGTCGGCCGTCTCTCTCGTTGCAGCTGTACAGTGTATATGCGGTCATTTTATTCGTTCTCGCCTCTTTTCCTCTTCTCCCCTTGCACCCTCCGTTTCCATTTATCGCCGACTCTCATACACATAAGCGTGCGCCGGGTGCCCCATTAGTGGGGGGGGGGGACAAATTTTACCCCCCCTCACCCTTCCCGTTGGTCGAGTCAAAAGGACTACATGCTTCACAATGGATGACGAAAAGATGATAATAAAGCACGGACATGCTTCTCATATTGGCCTGCCTTTGGTCCTGGCCTTCCGGGAGTGTCCGCCACGGTGGATCAGTGGTTACGGTGCTCGGCTGCTGACGCGAAGGTCGCGGGTTCGATCCCGGCCGCGCGCGGCGTTCGCATTTCGGTGGAGGCGAAATGGTAGAGGCCAGTGTACTGTGCAATGTCCGTGCACGTTGAAGAACACCAGATGGTCAAAATTTCCGGAGCCCTCCACTACGGCGTCTCCCATAATCAGATCGTGGTTTTGGGACGTAAAACCCGAGATATTCTTATTATTTCCGGTAGTAAAGATGGAAAGTAAACAGTTCTTGAAATGCCAAGAACCATCGGTCGCCATTATCGACGAAGCCTTTTACAGCCATTATCGTAAAACGCATGCGTGGTCATAACTGAGTTAACGTATGGGGCGAACTTTTCGCCCCCCCCTCCAAGATGATTGGGGGGGGGCTGCCCCTCCTGCCCCCCCTCGTGCGTACACCTATGATCGTACAGGGTACAGAACCGGAACCAGCTAAGGCTAGTCCTCCTGTCTTCATCTGTGTCCTTCCTCATTTCTCTCTCCTGGTGGAAAAAAGTTTACGGCGAAAAAAAAAAAACAATAACAAAAATGAGCAGAGTTTCCAAATAATAAAAATAAGCAGAGTTACCAAAGGGCAAATAACATATAACGCTTGGGTTCGAGCAACTTCCCGACCTTCGTTACTGGATTTCCGCCATATTTAGAGGACTTTCGTAAAAACAGACATATCACTGGAACAATATTTTAGATGCGAAGCATCTTATGCTCGGGGCTATGTCCGTCCCTCCCGTGTCCTGCGTCCCGCGTCCCGCGTCCCCCGTCCCGCGTCCCGCGTCCGGCCACTGTCATGAAGTAGGGAAGCACCCATTATGCGAACCAGAACCCTGTAGTAATATGAAGGCCGTCAACCCTAAAGGCTCATTTACACTAGCGCGACACGACACCGGTTTTGGTCTGCCGACTGTCTTTGGGCGCGTCTTTTGTCGTGTCGTCGTCCCATTTACACTGCAGCGACACCAAGAGTCCGCCGATAGTCTGTGGGGCGGACTCTTGGTGTCATTGCATTGTGAATGGGACGAAGACACGACAAAAGACGCTCCCAAAGACAGTCGGCCGACCAAAATCGGTGTCGTGTCGCGCTAGTGTAAATGAGCCTTAACACAGTCGTCAGAGTCATGGCCGAGAGCACAGAGAGGCTGCTTAGCAATGGCTAGGCAGGTGGTGTCTGTCGCCCAGGTTGACCCCATTCCTTGAGTTATGGCCGACAGCACAGACAGGCTGCTTAGCAATGGCTAGGCAGGTGGTGTCTGTCACCCAGGTTGACCCCATTCCTTAATCTTGCTTGCATGTGTTTGGAGGGGGGCTTAGTCCGTCCCTCCTTCCCGCGTCCCACAGCGCATGCGCGTCCCCTCCCCCTTTCTCTCCTCTAGGAATCGTCTACTCTACGGAGCGGCCCCCGCGTCCCACACCGCCCACAGCGCATGCGCGTCCCCTCCCCTGTGCTCTCCCACGCTCACCCCCTTCCTCTACTCTAGGAATCATCTACTCTACGGAGCGGCGCATGCGCGTCCTCTCCCCCCTCTCTCCTCTAGAAATACTCTACTCTACGGAGCGGCTCCGGCGTCCCACAGCGCATGCGCGTCCTCTCCCCCCTCTCTCCTCTTGGAATCATCTACTCTAGGCGGCTCCCCACAGCGCATGCACGTCCCCTCTCTCTCCTCTCCTATGGTCCCCCCCGTCCTGTCCTCTAAGAATCTTCTACGGAGCGGCGCGAACGACAGGTGGTGTGACAGCTGCTTACTCCGCTGGGGACGCCACGGTAGTTCCGCGGTATGAAAATGACGGAGCGCGCGCGCCTCATTCTCTCTCCTGCGCAGCGCCGCGATGAGCGCCCGGACCACTGCCATGAAATGAGATCGGCGACGTTCCTCCCGGTCAAGCTAATTATCTCCCCGCTGCTTCGCATCCACACATGGTTCCCTTTAGCGGGAGATGGGGAATTTTTTTTTTTAGATTACACGCAGTCAAAATTTTTATTGCATCTACACGAGACGTGTTCGCCGGAAATTGGGCTGCTATTGCGGAAGCCTGGTGCGTTTTTCAGCGGCAAATGTTCCTTTATTAGAGCAACGCCTCCTCTAATTAATAGCGACATCAGTGCATCGCCTCTTTAGGGCTTCCTGTCGGGCAGCGGGACGTTATTCGCTGTTACGACGTTAGGATTTGTAGGACGTCATGCGCGAGAGCCCAGAAAAAGTCACAGTTTCGCCATTAGGGCGAAGCAATGAATGCGATAGCAAAAAAATTAGAACGTCACACGAAGAACGACAAGCAGCTCGATACTTGCAGCGCGCCGCTGCAGCACAAAGAAGGACGCTCGAAAAGAACGCATTGGTATACACAGGACAAGCAAACTGTCATAGTTGTTTCGCTCAGTAAAAAAATTACAACACAGTCACCTTCCCTCCGCATGCTTCGCATAACATCGATTCCCAAGGTACATCGGATCTGCCGAATTTTTCTTTTTCTTTTAAACTGCGGCACGTGGAATGACCCATCAGCGTCTCCTGCCACGCGGTGGCGTCTGACGCCAAGTGTGCTTAGCGTGCCCGGTGTTTTTTTTTTTTTCCTTCTACATCATGAGTGGCACAGAAGGGGGGCCACTTTTTCGTGCGCGTCTCAAGGGCAGTTTTAAAATTTGAAAGAAAATGTAAAAGCGTTGCGTGATAGAAAACACGCTCAAGCTCATCCGAGATCTACGCACCGCGAGCGGTAAATGGTGCATATGGATAGCTCGCCGTTATATCGCCGGCGCAAGCATGGCGCGTGGCTGTGTTGGCTAGCGCAGCGGGCTGCAGAGCGAGGGGTCGCTGGTTCGAATCCCCGGTCTGGTGCTTGGGAATTTTTTTCTACTGGTTTATTTTTCTTGGGGCCTTTTTTATATACATAAATGCATATACATATCCGCATAAGCGTGCGCAGGGTTCCCCTTCAGGGGGGGCGAAGGTTCGTCGCAGCGCCCCCCCCTCCCTATTATGTCAATGTATGGGGCTAACTTTGCGCCCCCCCCTGTCGCCCCCCCCCCCCTACAATGTATAGGGTGGCTTTGCGCCCCCCCCCCCTTCTTGCCCCCCCTGCCCCCCCCCCCCGTGCGCACGCCTATGCATATCCGGGACATGACGGCGACGGCAAAAATCAGCCGAGAGTGTCCATATTATTGCTATCGCAATAATAAATCTTTGCGATCGCCGTTCACGCTGGTTACTGTCTTTCTATATCTAACCTCTTCGCTGCGGTAACCGGAGACACGACAGGGTTTCTAATCGAGGCAACGTTCGTGAAAGTGGTGCACTTTCCCCCTCAAACCCCCCCGCCCCCCCCAATTTTATTTACTGTCATTATTACCTCTGTTTTAACCACCACAAGACGACACTGTTTCTTCGGGAATAAGGCTGTTTGTTTAGGCAATGATACTGTCATTCGCAGAGTTTCATAATAATACACGTACTCGACAGAAATCTGACACTAATTACCATGGGAGCTGCAACGCTTCGTGCTTCAGCCAGCACTGGAATGGTGGCTAGTACCTGCATTTGCCTAAGGATTGTTCGTTCGGCTACGTGTGGCTTTTTCACTGGCGCACCTACCGACATAGGCATGCGCAGGGTTCCCCTTCAGGGGGGGGGGGGGGGCGAAGGTTCGTCGCAGCGCCCCCCCCCCCCTCCCCATTAAGTTAATGTATGGGGCAGACTTTGCGCCCCCCCCCCTCTCTTAGGTGACTAGGGGTTGCGGCTGCGCCCCCCCCCCCCCCCCCACTGCCCCCCCCTCGTGCGCACGCCTATGCCTACCGATATCGATATTAGATTGAAACGTCAGGCTATAGTACTAATTCTGGTGACTTCACGCAGGAGTCTGGCTAGTTGTGATGATGTCAGGTGCCAAAACTTCCCAAATGGCCGCCTTTTCGTCAACAACAGAGCCAAGGTGTGGAGCGGTCGTGGAGACGTCACGATATCTCGCGCGAGCACGTGACGAGAAACTCATCCCATGTTGTGACGTCAGGGTGCAGTAGGAACCGAAACTATAGCTTTTAAAAGCATACTATGATTACTTTTCCCGGGTGCACTCACGCTCAGCAGTTAATTTTCTTACTTCTTGAGAGCTCGGCTTTCATTTGACGCAAAAAAAAACAAAAAAAATGGCCGCGTATCTGCGTGCTTCGCTACAAATGTCGTCGAAGGACGAGTCTTCTGACGGCCGTCCTACTATGTTTTGCCTTGCATCAGACAGTGCCTCCTCTATGTTGAATCGGCCGCATCTGGCTGGCATTGATAAAAAAAATTGAGGGACCCTTAATCTTCGCCTTTAAGAGTTGAACGCGATAGCGATATCCTCTCCCTAGTGCATACTTCAACCACTCAGTGCATACCTTTTTATTGTATGATGTTACTCGAGAAGTTTAAATTGTGATTACTACAATGTAATCGATAAAGTTGAAAGTGGCTTGTGTCAGTGAAGCTTTCGCATATGGCTGCATTCTGTGTAATGGGTAGCATGCTTTAAACCACGAGCAATTATGCGCGTTAAATGTTATCGAACTTGCTATGAACGGGGTCTTAAGGGAATACGCGCAGTAACGTCTGTGCCTTTTGTAATGGGTGGCCGGCTTTAAACCACGATGTCGTTATGATAATCACATGTTCTGACGCCCGATGGCAATGTACGCTTGTACCACGCAATATTACTGCGATATTACATGTGGTATTGTGGGAAGCCTGTATACAGGACGCGTGCATTTCCGAGCAGAGGAAGTTATTTTCACTGCATTTCCAAGCGGACGCGTGGCTGTGTGGTAGAACCCCTGCTTGCCAAGCAAACGACCTGGGGTTCGATCCGCACTCGGACCCGAACATTTTTATTATTTATTTTAATTTATTTGCACCTTTCTCGATTTTTCGGTCACGGACAAGATGATGATTTTTCGCTCACAACCAACGACGCCGACACCGACGCCGACGCCGGAATTTCTGCGAAACGAGCTCTTTAACGCTATTGCGTTAATAAAGGAGAGAGAGAATAAAACATTTATTTGATGTTCTTCGCGAGAAGATCGGTGAGTGGGATCCTTAGTCCGGGATCCCATTGGCGCGGGCCGCTGTCCTCGCACGTTTCACGAGGGCCTCTTGGGTCTTCGGATCCGAGCTGGACAGAGCTGCCTCCCACCCTATAATGTTGTGTTGTGTCCTGGGTTGCATAGGTGGGTTGTGTGGGCATTCCCATACCATGTGGTACAGGGTGGCTGTTTTAAGAACCTGCACTGTGATGCGTATGTGTCGGGATCTATCTTGGACAATATGTATGGGTTGGGGTAGGAGGCGCTGCGTGAGATATGGACGCCATCTGGTAGTAGCATCGGGAAACATGAGCTTGTGCAGTACCCAGGGTCACTGTCAGGCTTTTTCGTGCATAGCGTCGCATTTTCAGCGCAGCCTAAGAAACACTAGGGTCTTTAGAATTACGTCTCTATGTATTTTCTATTAAAGGAACACACCGCCTAATTCTTGCGTATTGATGTTGCGCCTCAGATATGCGTAATATTTGCTTTTTGATCGACAATGTTCACAAGTATGAACGCAGCCGCTTGTGCAAGGTGGCTAGGCGTTCAGCAAGTGGTTAAACTTTGGCCGGGTCGCTGAATCGAGGGACAGACAGACAGATAGAAAGACAGACCAAAATTTGTATCCGGAGAAAGACTATCGTCTTTAAAAGCGATAACTGAAAAATTTCGTGTCAGGACCCCCTTAAGCCGTGCTAGCACGAAACGCGTCTTGCGAGACGTGCACCCGATTGACGTCACGGATCTCGCAATTCATGCACGAAGTACAAACAAGAAGTTCCCTCAGCCGATGGGCTGAATACCTGTTGAGAGCTCGATTTAGCAGTCAGGAAGAGCTAGGGTTCCTTGCGCAACCAACTAGCCCAAGTTAGTTACGCAAGAAAAGCAGCGCGCTACTCAAACACACAATAAGCAGGCGTATAAAAAAACACACAAAGAAAACACAGCTACGAGATCTGTTTACATGCACCTGTGTGCCTTTGTTTCCGTGCAACACACTTCCTGTGTAAACAAACACAGGTGCGTGTTTCAGTAGCGCGCTGCATTGTTTATAGCTAGAGAGGCGAGGAAATACACGTGTTGACATCTCGACAGCAGTGAATAGACCGACGTTCACTTTCAAGCTATAATAGGCCCGCCGAGTGCGCTGAAAAATGTACCAATTTGAGTGATGGGATCATTGTCTTGCTACAAAAGGAGAGCGAAGTGTGTTAAAGAAGGAAACACCCCGAAAGAGGGATAGCCGGTGCACGAAAAATCAGGGGAACTTACACCATTTTTCGGAAGTGTGTTTACACTGCCATACAAATCTCCTGTGAACAGAGGCGGCTCTGAGCGAGTCTGAAGATTAGCAAATGCTGGTTCGATATTTTATTTTGATATTAAAGTCCATGTGCCATGGACTGTTTTACGGATGGGTTTCGGTATAGGTCACCAGAATAGTTATGGTTGCGCCATATTGGCGCCGCCTTGCCGTTTTGCATCATTGCCTTTAGATCTAGATCATTTCTAGCCTGGTTATGAATGTTACCTAAATAAATATCCATTTCCGAGTGTAAGCATTTATTCACTGTGCCAATCCAATCAAGCTCTGCGAAAATTGTTACTATTTCGAAACGGTTTTTCAAGAATAACTCGGATGTAACAGGTTAAAGACACGTGAACTCAATTAAGATAACTCCGCGTGCAACGCAGAACATATTTGAATTAGTGCATTGAGAACCTCAGGCACGACAATGCTGTATTTTATTTTCACACCTACTTGCCTAACAAAGTAGGAAAAATACGTGCATCTATCGCATTACACCAGGCTCGTAATGCACAATTAATAATAATTCTTGGAGTTCAACGTCCCGAAACCACGATATAATTATTGGAGACGCCGTAGAGGAGAACTCCTGAAATTTCGACCACCTGGGGTTCTTTAACGTGCACGGCCTCAAGCATTTCCGCCTCCATCGAAAATGCGGCCGCCACGGCCGGGATTCGATCCCGCGACCTGCGGGTCAGCAGTCGAGTGCCTTAACCACTAGACCACCGTGGCGGGTGATGCACAATTAAACGAATGAAAATTGACTGGCAACCTAAAAAGACCACGGTGAACCTCCACCGATTCACGAGCAGGTAGCTTCACGCTCAGGTGTCGCGTGAAAGAGTGTCTCGGGGAATTGGATTCAACATTAAGACGACACCTTTTTATTGTCTTCATTCCTGACGCTTAATCAAACCGAATTATAACGATTGAATCATTATTCGGAAAGCTGGAGAGTTATAATTTCCCTGCAAAAAGTACTACTCCCAAAAAAGAATCCGGCGATTGTCGAATGGGTGCCGCAGTGCTACATTTGACTTGCCGAGGGGGGGGACCGAACCCCTCCTCAAAAAATGAAGGGGGTGCCGGGCCCCCCCTGGGCCCCTCCTGACTTTAAGCCCTGTAGCCTTAGCTTTAATCATAAATCTATGTCTGTGCAGCAGTACGTGAAAACTGATGCCGGAAAAACGGCGCTGTGGAATCGAATGTCACAAGCTGTATCCGTCCGGTTGTTGTGCTCGAACCGATCAATGTGACGCTCATTGCAGTTATCAATGTGCAACTCGTGTTTACTTTCCTTCGTGCTAATTAAACTTCGGCCAGTTTTATTGCGCCTCCAGCGTCGTTGGGCGTCCGAATTTCAGTGCCGGAAAGCACACAGCTGTATATAAAGTTGGTGCGCTGGCTGTCCGAGCCACAGTGTTTATTTGCTTTTTGCTGCTTTCGAGTTTCTGTTAGTACACCGTCCCAACAAAACTGAGGTAACGCTTGAAAGGAAACCTGTTGTAGCGATGGCTTGTTGCGACGTGATGTCGCTGTGCGTCGTTTACGAGGCTCTGCTTAATAGTGGAGTCTCCTTGACAGTGTAGCGTGTGGTCGCCATTGAGTCATCGCGTTTGTCCACTACAGAATTCTAAGGGCGTAGCGGTAGCAGGAAAAGGAAACCACCTGTACATTGTAACGGGAAAGTACTCGTTGTGTACCGAGGATTTACCGAGGAAAACGAGCGTTCCAGCCCGGTGGATTGTTTCTCGCCCCGACAATCAACGTGAGTACGTCGGCTTCCTCAGAGCTCATGTCTTTCACACCTTCATCTGAAGTGTGCCTTTACGTATGTAAGCTCCTATTACTTTCTTGTAGGTTGTTTCAGTGGCTGTAACTGCTGTAACTAAGTGAAATATAAATTGAACACGCGCGTCGCAACCTTAATCACATGTGGGTATAGCCAATAGCTGCACTGATTGATTGATTGATTGATTGATTGATTGATTGATTGATTGATTGATTGATTGATTGATTGATTGATTGATTGATTGATTGATTGATTGATATGGGCAGGCATATATTGGCCAGGGCTCGCCTTGGAAACTCCTAAGGACTAGGTACAGGATAGACACCACTGTATATTTCTCTAGCTTTTCGTGCTTTTCTGTGGAGAAGGAGGAGCAATATGTTGACTGCTGGTTGATGTAGCTTTACAAGAGAACGTTAGACTGGCAGTTTACCCTCACGGGCGCCTCCTTGCAGGAAAATTTAGAAATATTTGTCATCAGTCAAAGCGCAGTGAAGACAGGTGAACTAGATGACGCAGACATCGAAGCGGTGCAACAAGCAATCTCGAAGCCTCTGTGACCCGCCCTGCCTTTTATCTCAGCTTTTCCTTTCATCTTTCTATTCCATTCTCTTACACCTAGTGTAGGTATTCAAATCAGAAGTTTCAGTTCTGGTTAACTTTTCAGCATTTCCCTCATTTATATCTACATCTATCTCCCACATACGGCGACACACCAGGCCGCCTCCTGAACCTACCCCAAGCTTTCATGCTTCCAATTGGGAATCCTAGCCAATACATGCCTACCGATGTCAATCAATCAATCAATAAATCAATCAATCAATAAATCAGTCAATCAGTTAATCAATCAATCAATCAATCAGTATGCCGGTCTGTATCACTTGAACACTTCAGGGGTAATCGAGACACTTTCCTCTTGAATGTCCAGTTGTCCTCGCAGAGACACCATGTCGTTCACTCCGGTGCATATAGTGCCCACAGGCGCTGATGTGCATCAAGCAAACATCTGCGTTCTTTCACGATAGTCCCGTGCATTTCAACAGACAAATGTTCGATGTCACCGTGAGTCTCGCAAGTTACGCACACAATTGCGACGCTGGTCTTCCATAGCCATGCTGGCAGTCGCCCCGACCCCGTGCGGATGGCAGCATGGGAGAACTCTGGCCAGGTCGCTCGAAAAAAAAATGTTTCGGTAAGTTAGAGTAGGATGCAATGCCATATGGGAGAGTAGTAAGCTGTCGCTGACGACGATCGCGAGCCTCAATATCAGTGCTGTTCAGTCATTTTGTCACACAGGCCTGGTGAGGCGGCGAACCGAAAGATTCAAGATGGGTCGTTACGGCTTGTTTTAAAGGCATGGGTGGTCTCTAGAAGCATAGGCTTGGGCACACAGGGGGGGCAGGCGGGGATGTACCCCTCATTCACGCAATACGTCGTGTTCTAATCGTAAGAGCTATGTGTGAGCGAGTCGGGAAGAGCGGAAAGGCGTTTCACCCCTGGACACGCCTATGTCTAGGGGACATCTATGTCAGCCTTAGATATAAGGCATTCTTAAAAAAAATGTATCAAGCTCGTCACCACCCACTACATCTACATCCGACTGAAGCCATTGAAACATGGCAACGCAAGGACGCGGAGTTCCTCCACAAAGTGTAACGATCTTTGTATCCCTTTTTCTGAAACAGACATTCACTGCAGTACAGCTTGGCGTCCGACAGCACTACAACTTATTGCGAACTACAAGCTTCAGTTTTCGTAATGTTGCTCGGAAAGTGCGCTCTTCTGGCATTTACGCGCAAGCCCATGACAAACTACAGTGTATCAATCAATGGTCAAAGTATACCGTATTGTCGATCACACAGGTTTCTGGGCGTCATAATAGACAGAGACATATCATGGAGTCCTCACGTCTCGTACCTCAAAAAGCAGTTGACGGGCATTTGTCATCTCTTCAAGTTTTTAGCTGGAAAGAATTGGGGAATGTCGCCCAGTGCCATGTTACAACTGTACAGGGTGCTTTTTCTTGGTTTCCTGCGCTACAGTTTGCCTGCGTTAACTAACGTAAACAAGACAAGTCGACGAATGCTACAAAGTGTTCAAGCCCAGACCCTCCGAATTTGTTTAGGCATGCCTAAGAGTGCCTCAACAGTGGCGACAATAGCCATCGCTAAGGACCACCTCGTAAGGACTCATATTGAGGTTGAAGCGCTGAGGACGCACATAAGGCATCTTGCCCGGACTCCGCACCACCACCTAGCCTCTCTACCAGCGGAGCGACCACGCGCCTCCTTTTGCCGAACAGTGATCGCACATGGCGAGGCTCTACCAACTGGCTTCACGCCTGCAGCGAGACCCTCGGTTCCTCCATGGTGCCTCAAACAGCCAATCGTCAACCTGACAAGACCAGGCGTCCGGAAGAAACAAGATCTGTCAGCACGAGCTCTTAAACAGCTCGCGTTATTTCTGTTGTACGAGAAATATCAAGACTCCACTCACATCTACACCGACGGCTCCGTTCTACCGAGCAGCTCAACAGCGGCGGTCGTGGTTCCAACGATCGCCACAACTATCAAGTTCAGGACGGCTCACCCGACAACTTCGACGGCAGCAGAGCTCACAGCGCTTCGCGCCGCGCTGCTTTTCATTAATGACCATATGAGAAAAAGGTGGACGATTTTCTGCGACTCCAAGGCGGCACTGCAATCTCTACTGTCGCCTTTACGCCGCGGTCCACACGAACAGTTGACATTTGAGACAGCAGAGATGTTACACCATCTAACCGAGAAGGGACACCAAATTGCATTTCAGTGGCTACCTAGTCACTGTGGCATCATCGGTAATGAACGGGCCGATCAAGCTGCCCGTTCAGCCCATACAGAGGACCGCGACCTGTCGATACCTCTTTCGAGGACAGACGCTGCTCGGAAGCTCCGCATGCTCGCTCGCCATTGCACCACATCAAATTGGAATGAGCCACATTTCATGCATGCACGATTGCACTCCCTCGATCCCACGTTAAGCCTTAGAATTCCACCAAAGCTTCGTCGAGGTGACGCTACCGTCCTGTGTAGATTATGGCTCGGCGTTGCGTTTACCCAGGCGTATGCGTTCCGTATAGGCATGGCCGACACCGCCGCCTGTGAACATTGCGGCGACGAAGAAACAATTCGACATGTTCTGTGTGACTGTCCGGAATATGCCACGCAGAGACAAGCTCTTTGTCAGGCCTTCAACAAGATCGACGACCAGCCCCTATCTGAAGAAAGACTATTACGTCATCGTTCAGACCTAACATCGCAGACGAAGGCCTTACAAGCACTAATAGGCTTCCTGCGATCTACTGGCCTATCAGAACGACTCTAAGCGGAACGTTCTCGTGTTTTTGTGTGCGGCTGCGTTTTTTTTTCTCTCTCTCTCTCTTTGAACCCTCTATTTCCCAACCCCAGTGCAGGGTAGCATACCAGATACTACCTTCTGGTTAACCTACCTGCCTTCCTCTTCTCTTTATCTATCTCTCTCTGCTCGAATGGACCCGCTCTGACATACTGTCGACATGACAACGCAGTCAAGTCTTGCCGCCCAGGACACCTTGAGGGACTGAATCACGAACGCTTGCAGCGCTTACCCCGGGCTCCATATGGACTGAACTGTTGCTGAAGGCTTGAATATGTCTACCATATTTCTTTCCGGTATTTAAACACCGGCGAATCTGCTTCCGCTACACACAGCGGCCGAGCGGTTGCTGTGCATCTGAGGAATCGTGAGCTGGCAGCCCAGACTTTCATATGACCATAATGGGTCGAGTCGGAGATGCTACCTTCATCGCTTGGGAAATCCCTGACCACGACGACGAAAAGTGCTGAGGAACATCGAAGATCGCGACTGCGTACGTCGTCAAAGGCGACTTAGGTATGCTCGACCCGGGATTGATTGACTTAATAAAGGTTAAAACGCAACAGAACACGCCACAAGAACAAGAAGGCATGGACACAGCGCTGTTGATTCACTTAATCTTCATTAGCTGCATCAGCAGTCATTAAGAGGCGAAAAAAAGAAAACAGTCTTTGAGCGCAGGGACACTACACAAAAGGCAGTGCGGCAGGCGCCAACTTCAAACAGATTTATTTTCAGATGTGTCAGGGGCCCAGGGCTCGTAAAGGGTCCAAACTCACTCATCCAATAAAGTTTTTCCTTCCTTGCTTGCTTTTGATTTATACAAAGGAAGAATGAACAGCCGTATGCGCAAGCGCATTGCTAGCAGTGAAATGCGCAAGCGCAATCGTAGCAGTTGAAATAGCATAACACACCATCTGCACGCAGTAAAGTGTACTGTAAACCAAGTGAAAACGCTAAAAGATTATGACAATGGCAATAAAAATTAGGCAGATCCCACTTACTTTGGAAGTCAATGTCACGCGAAGCAGTTGGCGATAAGGGGCCTAAACCGAACTTCTTTTTTTCTGCTTTGAGAAAAACATTGTGAGTAGAACCGACTTTGTGCATTTTGAGTAGTTATGGGTATATCGTGGGCAGGCCCGTAGCGAGGAATTTTTCTCGGGGCGGTGAGGGGGCGAGGGAGCACTTACTGAAGGCCTTGACTATTTGAGGAAAGTACTTACTTGAGGAAGCAAGAATTTCGGATGGGGAGGGGGGGGGGGGGGGCTCCCAGGGCTTTTCGGCCCTCTGGGTTGATACAAATCTGTGAATTCATACCCGCATTCAGTGGGCCGTGGTATACGGGTATGCGCCACACGTGACTTAAGGAAAGGGTTTCACAGCGTACGCGACAAGCATCTCTCGCTATTCATGTAAAGACCTGTTCATTGTGTTCGTCACTCATTAATGCCCTACCATGGAAATTCTGGTATTTGTCAAGTTAGGGAGACGACCACGAGTGTCCAGACTTAGGCGGATGGACGGATGGATGGATGGATGGATGGATGGATGGATGGATGGATGGATGGATGGATGGATGGATGGATGGATGGATGGATGGATGGATGGACGGACGGACGGACGGACGGACGGACGGACCAAGTGTCTTTGGTTCACGGACGGATTGATGGAAATGGTCCAAGTGTCTTTGGTTCGCTAAGAAATGCTTCGCATTTAATAAACCCCATCTCATAGCCTTTCAGTCTTATCACTTCGTTTATTATAGTAGCCCCTATATATTATCGTGCTTTGTGGAAATGCGTTTGCGCAAGCTGTTTCTCGTTCTCCCTTTGTCTAACGGGTCGTGCACATTTACACGTTAGAAGTGGATGTGCTCTGCAACATCACCGACTTCATTCATTTCAACTTGCCGCCGGCAGCAACCGAACCTGCCTCCCTCGGATAACGTGCCTAATGCTCTACCAATGCTCTACGGTGGTGTCCACATTATCGGGTACTTATGCGTAGGGCGCATGCAAACCAGATTACAGGTTCGGTTCCTGCTGGCGGCAAGTTGTCTTTTCGTCCACTTTACTTTCTTCACATCTGTATCGAAATTGCTTCAATGCAATTAAAACAGTACGATTAACGTCCCCTGTGCCTTCCTTGGCTTCATTATCTGCTGGCTTTCATTGCGGTTGTGTCAAACAGCGTGCGATAGTGCGAAAGAATGATAGGCGCAATATTAGGAGACCGGAAGACATTGGAATCGATCAGAGAACGAACAGATCTAGGCGATATCCTTGTCTCTATTGAGAGAAAAAAAAATGGACCTGGGTAGGGCCACGTACTGCGTAGGAAAGATGAGCGATGGACAGTGACAGCGACAGAATGGATACAGAGATGGGGAAAAGTAACCGAGGATGGCAGCGGGTCAGGTGGGTAGATGAAGTAAAGAAATTGTCAGGCATAAACTGGAATCAGCTCGCACAAGATGGGGCAAATTGGAGATCATTGTAAGAGGCCTCCGTCCTGCCGTGGACATTAGTAAACAGGCTGTTGATGATGATGCGGCATGATATTGAGGATATCGACCGCGGTCGGAGCGATTAGCAACGGCTATAATCGCGGAAGCCGCGGCTGGTATCCTCAACAACACGCCGCGTGACAATAGGTGGCGCAGCAATGCAGTTTTCTGTCGCTCCGCCACGCGCTGCAGATCCCGCAAACTTTTGCGGCCGACACTACGAACCGCCTCCACCACGAGATAAGGGCGCGCACATGGGCGACCACGCTCTGTAGGACAAAGCACAGGTGGTAGAGGTAGGAGGCGCGCGCGCATTGCAACGAGCGGGCCTACGACCTTTAAGGCGCACCCTTCGCGCCATCTAGCTGGTGATAAACAGAACAATCTGAAGCGCCTCCGAGCTCAGCGGACCGCAAGCGGTAAATAGTGTATATAGATAGCTCACCGTTAGCAGGCTAAAGGACGTGCGCTCCGTGGCCGAGTCGTTTATCGCCGCGCGCGGCGGAGCGAGTGGTCGCAGGTTGGATTCCCTGCTCGCGCGCTTTAAGACATATTTCTCTGAATTATTTTTCTTTGTGGCTTTTATAGTATATACATGCATATACATATACGGGACATGACATTGACGGCGACGGCAAAACCCAGCCGAGAGTGTCCATATAATTGCTATCGCAATAAAATTTTTTAAAAGCCTTGTAGTCGAGCAGTCACCCAGAGTAGAAGCATTGACCCTGGTTGCGATCCACGATGCAGGATAATTTTAAAACTGTAGATCTCTCTCTCTCTTTTTTGGAAGGGAATCAGTATTGGTTTTATATATAGCTTGATGACAATATGGTAGAACAGTTCTATTTCTCCGTCTGTGTCTGTCTCTGTGTGTGTGTTTACCACAGTGGTTGTGTACATTAGTTCCGTAGCACACAACTCTATAAGAATTGCATTAAAGGGAAACTGCAGTTGTTTCAGATGCGCAGCAATAGTTCGCAGTGGGAAGGAAGGAAACAAGAAACAGGAGAGAGAGAAAAAGAGGGAAGAAAGGGATGCTTATTAATCTAGAATGGCTGGTATGCTGCCCCACACTGGGGAAATGAATGGGAGAGTTTGAAAGTTAGTAGAAGAGAGAAAAAAAGGGGCAGCACACATGCAAAAAGTCGCACTCCGCAGAGTCACAATGTCCCTAATGCCCTGTAACTGCCGCTTCAAGTCTTTTTACTTCAAGGATTTTGAGTTGTATACCGACGCGTAGCGCTTACTTGGCGCAAGCTTAAGACAGTCAATGGTCACCCAAAGTCACGTGGACCACAACAAATGTCAACTTGTGCTGTATTGCTTCACAAAAGTATGTACACACAACGGTATGCCGTTCACCAAGATCGATTTTTCTTTTTGCGCTTAAAGATTTTTTGAATGTTGTTGTTGTTGTAGTTCCGTTCAGACCTACGTTATCTTGTTTGTTTGCTGCGGTTGTTGGAGCCGGCGAATATTTGCTTTGCACTGCTTCTGTCTTGTTTGCTCGTTCGTCTGCTCGAAGGCCGACTGTCCTTGGAGTGCACTGTTAGCCTAGGAGAGAAGGGGTGAGCAGCATCACACATAATTCCAGTCACCCCTGTACACATCAAGAGTTAACATAACCAACATAACCACTCTATATTGTCTATATGACATAACCAAGAAATAATTACTAAAAATCGCTGGCAGTAGATGCCCCGATCGTTCTAGTTATTCAGCAAGATTACACCAAAAAAAAAAATACTAATCCACATCAGTAGCATGGCCAGAAATATTTTTTGATGGGGGGGGGGGGGGGGGGGGAAGGGTTGAACCATACTTGATGTATGTTCGTCCGTGCATTTGTATATGTGCATGTATATATGCACATGCAAAATCGAAAATTTTCAAGGGGGGGGCGGGGTTAAACCGATCAACCCCTTCCCCCTGGCTACGCCTCTGTTGCACATAGGATATATGCATAGCTCGGCACACTCACTCATGAGTGCACTCAACTCACACTCACTCACACTCATTTGAACGTGGTGAGTTGAGTATGAGTGAGTACTCATGAGTGTGAGTGGACGTGAGTGTGAACGTGAGTGAGTACTCATGAGTGTGAGTGGAGGTGAGTGTGAACGTGAGTGAGTACTCATGAGTGTGAGTGGACGTGAGTGTGAACGTGAGTGAGTGCGAAGGCTGAAAAAATTGTGGTGAGTGAGTTTGAGTGAGTACTCCTTTAAAGTGCCGACCTATGGATATATGTGTGCAACGTACGAGAAAAAAAAATATACTGCGGTGTCACTGATCACATTAGGACACGTTGCGAATTGCTAACAGCCTTCAGTGTTTTCTCGAGGCACGTACATTTACTTGGAGTTTAGAAGGTGAAACTATTCTTGAGACAAGCGTTTCATCATTGCCCAACTAAGTGCACTGCACGTGCTCCAGGACTTCTTTGCGATCTTTGCATAATTAGGGCCGAATTGTCAAGGAAGCTGTTTCTTTCCAGTGGTTACAATCGGAATTCCTGTTGCCTCTAATTAAACCACTTACAATAAAACGTTGCGCGTGCTTTGATAACCCGACAAGATGATACCTTATCCTCATGTAACGCTTTCTAATAAATGTTAAGAAAAATTTTGCAGGGGTGGTCATTTATCCTCTAATTTTTTACTTCAGCAAGCGCGAATTGCGATGTATTGAGAGTTTAGGCAAATACCGGAAAACTTATTACAAGGCACTAGACGTTTTGGGGGCTAGGAGGTTAAGCCGGCAGGTTGTTACATTGCACACATAGTTATCACTGGTAGCAGCCGAGTAATTAAACATCTGTTTATTGTGTAATCGGTTGAATTGCGTTTCGGGATAAAAATTATTTAGCCAGTGAGTCATGTAGAGATAAAGATAGTTCGTTATTAAAGCTGAGAAAGTTATGCCGGGTTAGACGAAGGCGCTTTCATGATTCTCTCTTGAGGCAAGACGACTGAGGAGAAAAAGGCCCTAAAAGCAGAGTACGGGCACAGGTTGCTTATTGGCTACAAGCATTACGAGAAATTAAATAGAAATATTTGGTCATTGTTATCGTTTGCGCCAAGTGGAACATCCCGTCCAATGTGCACTATTATAATCGATCATAGATTAATTAATTATTATTTAGCTAATTAATTAATTAGTGAGTTATTTAATAAATTATTTTTTTATTTATTAATATTTAACTGTTGAAGTATCAGGGTCAATGGTATTAAAGAGGAGAGTGCTTACTGCGAATGATAGAATAAACATCAACGCACATAGAACGCTTCAGCACCGAGGCTTCTCATTATACAGTTCTAGCTTGGTTTAATTAAGGAATATGACGGGATCTCAGAAACGCGATAAAAGATTAAGGCAGCTTCGCCCTAGTGGTGCCATGCCTGAAGGAAGTGCGGAGCTGGGCAGCCTTCTTTGTTTCTCTCCCGCATTCTCTTTCTTTCCTCCCCTTTCTTTCTTTTTTGTATTTTCCAGTTTTTAACGCGATAGCGTTAAAGAGCTCGTTTCGCAGAAATTCCGGCGTCGGCGTCGGTGTCGTTGGTTGTGAGCGAAAAATCATCATCTTGTCCGTGACCGAAAAATCGAGAGAGGTGCAAATAAAATAAATAATAAAAATTTCCGGGTCCGAGTAAGGATCGAACCCAGGCTGTGTGCGTGGGAAGCAGGTGTTCTACCACACAGCCACGCTTCTGCTTGGAGTTACATTGAAAATAACTTCCTCTGCTTGGAAATGCAGTAAAAATAACTTTCATGCTTTATAAACACACGCGTCCTGTATACAGGCGTCACAATACAACATGTAATATCGCAGTAATATTGCGTGGTACAAGCGTACATTCCCATCGGGCGTCAGAACATGTGAATATCATAATGACATCACGGTTCAAAGCCGGCCACCCATTACAAAAGGCACACACATTACTGCTCGTGTTCCCTTAAGACCACGTAGTTGGTGCATAGCAAGTTCGAAAACATTCCCGCGCATAATTGCTCGTGGTTTAAAGCATGCTACCCATTACATAGTATGCACTAAGTGATTGAAGAATGCACTAGGGACCGGATATCGCTATCGCGTTCAACGCTTAAAGGCGAAGCTTAAGGGTCCCCCCAATTTTTTTCCTGTGTTTCTTTCTCTTTATTTCTATGTATTTCTCTTTTTCTTCCTATTATTTCCTTTCTTTCTCTCTTTCTATTTCTCGCTTGCTTCCTCTTTTTCAATTTTTATGCGTGGTTTGTGTTGTCGTGTTTCCTTAGCCATAGTAGTAATATCTGCCCTTAATATCATCATCAAGGTGCTCGAAGAACAAGAGGAAGAAGGCCTCTCTTTGACGCGAGAGCGTGCTCAATATGCTACAGATGGCTATGCTATGTGTGGTTTGGCCCGCGTTACGCCAAGCGAAAACGACAGCATACGATCACAGCATTCGACAGAATACGACAGCATATGAAAGCCTGGCTCCCTAAAGTGCTCCGCACTTAAAAATGCACTAATGTTACGAACATGTACAGGGATGGTCAAAAGTCCCCCGGTCGCTATTCCATGTAGTCCTATGGCAGCGTGGCCAGGGAACTTTTGTCCACCCCTGTACGTAGTAAGAAAACAAGGCCAGTGCTTAAAGTCTCCCATTATTGGAGGGGGGGCCCTCGTCGGGCAGCGACCTTGTGTAATATATATATATATATATATATATATATATATATATATATATATATATATATATATATATATATATATATATATATATATATATATATATATATATATATATATATAGTGATGGCAAATGTCTCTAGCACTGAAGAAACGCTTAAGAATTTTATACAAATAAATATATTATAGTCATAATTTCTCTCTACACATGTCAAATGAGTGCAGCAGTGCTACAGCTGACCTGCCAAGGGGGGGGGGGGGGGGCAGCCCCTCCTTAAAAACAGGAAGGGGGGCCGGGCCCCCCTGGGCCCCCCTGACTTTAAGCCCTGAACAAGGCTGAGACAACAGTACGCATTCCGGCTACACACACAAAGTAAAGAAATACAGAAGGCTTCGATTATACAATTTCAGCTGAAGCTGCTCGAAATAAGTGGCTATCGTGAATTGATACGATATATTCAGGAAGGTGGCTCCGTTCCATGAATTATCTAAGAATTCAATCTCTGAAAGAAAGTATCAGTGTGGTACGTTTCGAGACCAACCTTGTAACTATGGTCAACTTGAGGCGATATGTGTTGTGGCTGCGTCATGAGTTTCGTTACGGAGTGTTGAGTGATGGCATAGTTTGTGAAAAAAAAAAAAAAAAACACCGATATGATCGATTTTACGACGAGAAGATAGTGACGCTATAGTGAAAAATTGGCTTTCATGGCAGCAGGGCTGGGCAGTATCGAAGATACATGTATCTGAGATACTATCTTAGATACTCTTCGGGTATCTTGTATCTGTATCGCGATACGTCTTTCAAGACGAGTATCAGTATCTGTATTTCCGATACATTCAATATTGTATCGTGTATCTTAAGATACAAGATACTGCTATCGCAACACTACCGTGCGAAACAATAATCGCTGACTGAACTCCGCTTCTCAAGTTCTCAATAAAACAAGCGTTTACCTATCAGACGATAGCTTGGTGTACCATATAATTTTCTTCCTGCTATTTTTTATTCAAAGAGCTCTTGAAATCATGATTCTTAGTAGAAGTACTTTCTTAGTGCTCCTTCTTTTGCATCCCGTACATTACCTAGTGATCTGAGTTGTTTTTTTTTTTTTCGGTCTGGTAACTGGAATGTGTCTTTTGTACAGTGCACTCAAAATAAGCTCTCTGTTTTATCCTTCCTTTTAACTGCCTGCTTTATTTCTGCTATTCTTACTGTTATTTTTTCTTTTTTTTGGCCTCCCTACTTTTTCACTATTACTAATTGCTAGGTAACCGGAGCTATAGGTGGCAATAGCGTGAATAGCAGCCTTGTCCTGCGATGATTAGTGCAACTATACTGCCCCCGCACTTTTATTTTTTTATTTTGGTGTAGTCGGGTTTAAGCCACAAAAAACTTATCACCGCTCGGCGCTAGCCGTGCCGCAGTGTTTCGGAATCCTCGAGACTGTCTCAGCTTGTTCTGTTAAGATAACGCGCAAATCCTGCCGCGGCGGCCGCGTTTCGATAGAGGTGAAATGCTACATCCGCATGTACTTACATTTAATCGCACGTTAAAGAACACCAGATCGTCGAAATTTCTGGAGAGTTCCCCCCCACCAATAATCCCCCCCATACTCCCCAATAATGATATCGTGGTTTTAGGGCGTAAAAACTCAACAATTATTATTATGATTACGCGCAGTACGTGCGTACTCTAATTAATTCGGGAGCTTATGCGAGCGCCAGCAATAACGCTGGAAGGTGCGATCGCTCATGTGTAAAACAAGACGAGTCCTGCCGATGATCAGAGAACCGAAGGCCGACGACATTTATTGCCCCTATAAGAGCGCAGCGCGCTTTGCTATTACTTATAGTTACTTAGTTTTCTGGGTACAAGTTAGCCCAATAAAGAGGTTTGTCTCTATCAGAGTCACTGCCGCTTTCTTCATAGTCACAACCACGTGACAATACAATAGGTCTGAGGCGTTTCTGGGGTGCACATGTTCTCTCGTTGAAGAAAAATTGATTGCACGTTTGTGAGTATATAGATAACGAACGCTTTGCGCCAGCAGATAAGAACACTATGGAAAGTAGTAGCAGTTCTATGTGCTCTACGTATACACAATGCATCACAAAAAAATGGTGCTACCAGCATTGTTGCTGCTGTATACCGGCAATTCGGTTATTGCATAAACGGTCTTTTATGGAGAACGTAAAACTGTACACCGTTATTTGCGCCATCGTGCGATGGCTTCTTATTGAAGCTCGTGTGGTTGATGGCAACTCGATAGCTGGACGACAAGCTCCGCAGCGACTCCCATCAATTACAGAAATGACAAGCTAGAACCGCTGTCGGCGAACGGTCTAAAGAGCTGTCCTGTTAAGCAGCTAAAATTAACCTTAATAAGTGCTTTCGGAAGTAAACTAATGTACTTTGACCAAGGAGGACAATACTTTTGAGTTAATAACAGACAATTTATTAAAATGAAATGAAATTGGTTACATTTAAGAGTTTCAAGCAGACCTGTCTGTGCGCGTTCGCTACAACGTTATGGGGGGTCTATAACAACAAATTTGCGAATGTATCGAAGTATCTTAAGATACAATTGGCAAGTATCGTATCGGATACAATTGTTGCGGTAGTATCTTGTATCTGTATCTCCAATACTTCTTGCCTGAGTATCTTGTATCGTATCGCGATACAATTTTAAAGTATCTTTGCCCAGCCCTGCATGGCAGACACACTTGGAGTTTCGTTGTAGTTACACAAGATGAATTATTTTGAGCACTTTTTAATGAATTATTAATTTCGCGTGTAGCGGTATCCCCAACAGTCCATGCGACACTGATTTCGGCCGTACAAGGGTAATATAACGAAGCACACAGTTGAAATGTTACGGCGCAGATCCAAGCAAGCAGTTAACATTGCTAATTGCGTCGCCATGTTACTTGTACTTTTTCGTTTGATCAAAATAGCACTAAACAAGGCTGCGCCTACGGACGAAAGTACAAATTATTGCCCCCTTCCTGAACTCTAGATAAAGAGCAACGGAAAGCGATTTCCTTTGACGTCATTTTATGTCTACTCCGGTAACAGTACAGTGTATCAGCACTGCCCATTGACGTCAATGCATGCCCTTCGCAAGGTGGTATCACGTTAGTTCAGCAAATATTTTTACAGCCAGATAACAGTTGCTTGTCTAATGTTAAGTGACGTAGGAGGAAGTGTTGGGATCTGAAACTGCTTGTAGTTTCCGCCCACGCACTGTGCGAGCGGTTGAGGTCTTGTAGTGCCAGTATTTTTTAGAGGCCGCATTTTATTTTATCGGTATAGCTTCCAGTAAATTGTGAGTAAGAAAAAAAAAAGCAGAAACGCGCGATTTTCTTCGCGCAAGCGGCGCCGTTGCACCATGATACGGCGCAAGCCTAAATCCATTTTAAGGCAAGCAAGCATTCTTACAAGATCTGCAGCACGATGTAGGCACTAGCACTCATCGTAGTCGTCAATATTATCGTCGTTAGCCTATTTTGAGTCGATTGCACGACGAATGTGTATCCCAATTAGCTCTGAACCACCCTTGTTCAGCACGAACTGATTCCACATTATGCCTACCAATTGCTTAATTTTATCACCACACCCAAACTTCTGCTATACCCGGCTACGTCTCCCGTCTCTCGGTACCAATTTCCTTGCTCTTAGTGACAAACGGTTATCAGGCCTACGCGTTGCGTGGCCTGCCCATGTTCATGCTTTTCTGTACGTTCATGAAATGACATCTGTAGATAACGCGTAATGATACTACGAGTTCGTTTCGCATGTTTGTCGCGGCGGCCGCATTTTCGATGGAGGCGAATACGCCTTGAGGCCCGTGTACTTGGATTTAGGCGCACGTTAAAGAACCCCATGTGGTCGAAATTTCCGGAGCCCTCCATTATACAGCGTCTCTCATAATCGTATCGTGGTTTAGAATATTTAACATGACGCAGACAAAAATGTCAGTAATAGATAGCTTGCACGTGACCTCATGGTCGCAGCGCAATGACGCACTTGTTGACCAGCATGGCGGCCTTGATGACGTAGAGGCAGCATAACCACATCGCGCTTGACCTGCTTTAACATGATAACGATGTGGCCAGAATTTTATTGGCCTCTGTCCCTCAATAACAAACAAACAAAAAAAAACTTGCAAGTGATATAATTATAGCATTAACGCGTGACGTCACAAACATTGCGTGTGCCATGCGGTTCACCAACATGGCGGTTTCAGTGACGTCAGTTCAATCCATCTATAATATCTGGGGTATTATGTAATAATAATATCTGGGGTTTAACGTTCCAAAACCACGATACGATTATGGGACACGCCGTAGAGGAGGGCCCCGGAGATTTTGTCTATCTGGTGTTTGCCGTGCACTGACATCGCACCGTACACGGCCCTCCAGCATTCCACCTCCATCGAAATGACACCGCCCAGGCCGGGATCGAACCCGCGACCTCCGGGTCGGCTGCCGAGCGCCGTAACCATTGTTCCTCCGACGCAGAGCTGACAAGAATGTTGATCGTGTTATGCTTCGACGGAGTTGAAAACCGTGCTTCTTGCTGCAATTTTTTTTCGCGTCCGCCATCTGTTTTTAGTGCGCACTGCGTGTGACAAAGCAACGAGAATAGGCCGACATAACCGTCGATGAGGACTCAGTCGCACACACGACCAAAAACATGTGCGCATCCACTACACTGAACTTCTTAAAGCCACGTGCCTGGTTAAGTACATTACCCTTCGTTACGGTCGTTCTTTGTACCCTCGTCATATATATTCCACGTTCTCTGTCAGTTGGGGCAAGCTACTGCGGAAGCCGGTGACGCATGGAAAACATTCCTAACGAAATGCTTCGCATTTAAAAGCAATCCGGCTCTGGCAGAGAGGCTCGGCTATGCTGAGGCATTAGCAATATTACCATATTGCAACCAAGCTGTTAGCCGTATTACATGCGCTCGAAATCGCCGTTTCTGTATTTCCACGGTGTACGAGAACGAGTGTGGACCACCCACCGAGTGTAAGTACACTCAAAAGAATTTGATGGTCGAGCTGGTTGTTGAGTGCGAAGCATTTCTTAGCAAACGACAGCCAATTTGGGAATATCTATCTATCTAGCCGCCTACGACTTCATGCTCTCGTGGCCGTTTCGTTAACTTGGTATCTGCAAAAATTGGCATGGCATGACATGAGCGTATGATGTATACAAATGACAGTTCATAACATCAAAATATTGATATACATGTCATGTACGTAATGACTTACGTCACATGGTTCCTTATTGACGCATGTCAATAAGGAACCATAAGGAACGTAAATAAAGAACCATGTTCCTTACTTACGTTCCTTATTGACATGCGTCAATAAGGAACGTAAATAACAAATCAAAATATGAAAATTATGTCGTGTGTAATGAAGGTAGTGGACATGTGGCTTGATCTTGCCCGCTTCATCCAGAGATGAGTTGACGAGCTTGCAAAGAGAGAGCACATCTTCAATGTAGGCTCGTGAACGTTTCATCCTTTCTTTGGACTCTGCCATGCAAGCGCTGTTCAGCTCGAATCCATCGTACAGCAGGGCGTCCAAAGACCTCCGTGAACGTTGTCGTGAAGTCCGACCAGGTGGTGAAATCGGTTCGATGATTTTTGTACCAGAGTTTTGCGACGACGGTTAAGTAGAAGTTCAGATTTGTGAGCTTGTCACTGGCGTCCCACTTATTGTAAGCGGCCACCAGCTCATACTCGGCAAGCTAGTCTTCCACGTCGTCGTCATCTGTACCACTGAATGTGGGAGGATCGTGCTGCCGGAGTGCGCCACTGCAGAAGACAGGCGCAGGTGCGGGATCAGGAGCGCCCTGAGACGGTCCCGAATCAGTCACCGTGACAGGTCGTGGTAGTGTCCGGCTGCGAAGTTACAGCAGTTCCAGGGTGAAGACCAGATGTACCCAGCACCTCCACCAGGTTCAAACGAGGGTGTTTTAATGGCAGGAGTCGCGACAACTGGACACAGGGTTTTCCTACTACAAGGGCTAACAGAACCGCGGGCAGCGATCGCTCGTCGTAGTCTTTCTCTTCTCTCTTGGTCAAGCCACATGTCCACTGCCTTCATTAAAATCATTGCAATGTCGTATAAACGTCATGACTGAAGAAGTTTGCCGGAAGCCCGTCTGGTCGGGATGATGCATGGGGAGGTAGAAAATCCGAGGCACTGCGCCGACCAAAGTACAAGCTTTTACTTGTGAACAAGGCTCCCGTGTGGGAGCCGAAGCATCATTTTGGGTGTGTGCATTAAATTTTTACTTCGCTCGGCGCAGTGCCTCGGGTTTTCTACCTTCACCACGTCATGACTGACATGACCTCGATCTTGGTGCTCTCCCGGCCATTTCATGAACTTGTTCTATGCACCAAAATAATTGGCATGGCATCAGTATGACAAACATAAATCACATGCCATGCATGGTATATGCCAGAATAGACGCTTCATTAGCATGGTCATAATACCGGAATGTACCTGCATGCATTCAAGACAAATGTGCGATAGCTAATGACATTGTCATAGCATGAATGCCTTAATTTGTCTCATAGCTAAACAGTGCGGTGTACGCAGCTCCTTGCTGACTGCTTAGTGTTGTATCAAATCCCACAGTGCGTGGGATCTGCCGGATTTTTCATTATCATTTCGGCGCCAGCGTGGTCGTTGAAATATTGGCGAACGCGAAATGACGTGAACTAGAAATACAGGTGCCCCCATTTTTATATATGGTTTATATAAAATGATACATTGCAAAAAATTTTCAGCGCGAACAGGGCGGAGCTCGTATTGTGTCCTCTTCGTGTGCTCCGTCCTGTTCGCGCTGAAAATTTTTTACAATGCTTACGTGAGCACGGGGATGCGGTAGAGGTAGGGCTTGAACGAAGTCGACGGCTAAGTGGCGGCTTCGTGCGGATGTGAAGAAAACTATAAGGACTCGCGAACTACCGAAGGACAGTCGGAACGGAGAAACGTTTCGTGGTAGTGAGGCGGCAAAGGTTTCACTCTGCCCCGAGCCTAGGCGCGGAAATCCTGCCTCGGGGAAATCGAACCTGCTAGTTAGATTTTCGGCCGCAGCTGCCGCACTTCGATGGAGCCGAAATCTAGGAACACCAGCGAACTTAGAGCTAGGAGCTCGTTTGAAAACTCCCGGAGGTCAAAATTTAATCCGGGGTCTACCCGCTAACCCGCTATGGTGGGCCTCATAATCATAACGAGCTTTTGGGCCTCAAAACACTAGAATTTAATTTTCCTTTTTTTTTGAACGACGGATGGCCGTACGGAAGGTATGAATACTGTAAACGGAAAAGGTGCATCAAAAAGTGCGGCACGAAATAGAAAAAAATAGAGAACGAACTTGAGCGTGAACGGATCGTGAATCGTGGCCTTCTATTTTGTTCTGGTTAACAGTCTTTTATTTTGTTCTTGTTAACATTTTGTTCTGTCATATGCTTTGATTGATGGGTGGTTAAATGTCGGTGTCTTTACTGTGGTGTGGCCTTTTATTTTGTTCGTTTCTTTAAAACCATATGCGCGCTATGTACGCTCTGTAGACGGTATTGCGCACGGATGTTTCGCACCTGCGCTTCGACTAGGGACTACGGCGAGCCTCGACGACATTGTGCGACCCTAAGGTGTTTTGCCCCTTAAAAGAGGGACGGAGGAGAAGAATAAAAGATGAAGAACAGAAGGGTACGAGGAAGATTGAAGAGTAGAATAAGAAGGAGGAGCATCTCACAAGATTTGATCCATTCACTTCTCCGGCCTTGAACCCACCGCACTTCCCCCAACGCCCGTTCCCTTAAAAACGAAAGAACGAAGAAATTTGACGAGGTTTCCACACAAGACGCGCAGCATTTGACATCACGACTCCCTGTCGTCGCGTGACAAATCAAGTCGACGACAGCACACGACAGCGCCACCCTGGCGACATAAATATTTCTTACGGTACAAAAAAACGTGCCGGCAGACATTGCCAACGCCTAAAGCAGCACGAGCGACTAGCTTGTAGGGAGTGAGAGGGCGCTTTACTATTTCGCTTGTGCGAGCTATTGCGGGTGCGCCCAAATTCGGAGCAGGGAGAACATAAACAAACAAAAAAAAAAGATGAGGAAGAAGGGGAAACAACATGGCGACGGGCGGCTGTAATAGAAAATACGACAGCGTGGATGAAAGGTTGACTTAGCACCCAACGACGAGGCACGAACCGAAAAAGAAACCGAAAGCAAAACCGGGCTTCGAGCGTGTAAGGCTATAGTGGTGTACTCCAAGAAAGGGGAGCCCGGGCGTTAAAGGGTGCCGCTATCGGAATGTGGAGCACTCTCTGAGGCGTCCTTATTTCCCTCTCCTCGGGACCTTGTGGGGTTTAGGACGACGCGTTTCATCGGACTTGGTTTACTTATTTTTTTCGTCCCGGGCTCCGTTATTCCGCTTTTGTGGCTCGCTGCGTGCGTGCGTAGAGACCTTGCGTGAGCGTCGGGAGAAAGGAGGAACAATCGTTTTCTCCCTCTTTTTCGTCTGCTAGCTTCTTCATTGTCGTCTGCTTTCCTCCATCTTTCCTTTTTTTCCCGCTGTCGTTTTCCCGTCACGGCACCTCTCGCACGACGGTGTTGTGTAAGGTCTCGGGAACTAGTGACGGGAACTAGGGTCGGGAGAGGAGGAAGAGAGAGAGAGAAACGAAAGAGGGCGCATCGGTTGTCAGAGATGAGCCATCATATATAGAGGTGGCGTCGCGCAGTTTAATTGAAAGAGCTGCGTTTTTAATTATGTCTACGCCGTTGCCAGGGGCAACCCTCCCGTCAACACGCGTAGGGGGGGGATATGGTCGGCGTTCGTGCTGGCCTGCAATACCTCCCCTCACCCGCCCTACCCTTCGCCCCTGACTTCGACCAGACCGATGACGACAATCGCCGGGCTTTATTCCTTCCCTCCCTATTACCACACTTTCTCCGGGGTGCGCCGGCCGGCTGGGGTGGCCAGGAATGTGGCGTGGGGATGGTGTAGGGAGCTGGGGCTGGGGACGCTGACGTATTTGCGCACTTGGGTGTACGAAATATGAAAGCTTGTTCTGACCTCTGCCGCCGCTTGGAGGCCCCGTTTCCTGGAACGCCATTTGGGTCAGCGGCAGGCAGACTTGGAGGCAGACGACGGCGGAAAAAAACTGAATTTGGCGCGTTCGGTGGGGAAAGCCTTAGACCCGAACCAAAGAAAGAAAGACAAAAAAAGCGTAAAATACGCGGACCGAAAAGAACGAAATGCGAACACCAAAGGACTAGTCGAACACGCCTTTATGGAGAAATTTTGGCTCTGAAGGAACGAATCGCTTTCGTCAATTCGCTCTAAATTACGACACTTTGAGGCCTTTAATTTCGACCGCAGAGAGACACCTCTTAAAGCGGTACTGATGCGAAAATTTTCCATCATCGTTTTCTTTTTCAACAAGAGCCTAGCAAGTGTATTGGTAAGCGTGAGTGCGTCCTGAAAAAATTAATTACGTTTTTTTTAAAAGCTAGTTTCTGCTTCTATTGTACCCGGACCTCACAACACACAATGAGCTTCTCTTCACGTGCTCGCTCAACATATCGTGACGTTTGCTCTGTCCCTTGATTGGTGAAAATGTCATGAATATTAAGGCATCGTAATGCGCCAGGAATGCACGTATAGACGAAGCAGTGACAACGTTAGTAGCGCGAATGGGAAACATTGTCATTGACCTGCTTTGTAGTACGAAGCTACAAGTAAAAGAAACGAAGCAAACACCGGATGTTCAAAAGGATTCATGGTCGCACAAAAATGCGTTCTCCATGGCCCGGGTTTTTTTTAACCACAAGTTTTCCTTATAAAGGGACGCGTGTGAGTTTATGTTGTAGTTTCACGCTACAAATCGCTCGTGCCTGTGCCGTTGCGTATAAATTGATGCAGTGTCTTGTGGAATCAGTTATTACGTATCTGGTGGTCATAGCTGGTCGCGACACTTTATGCGAAGACCGGTTTGCAGTATGAGACGACAACACTCCAATTGTAAGCCTTGGCACGTCCATATGCGATTGTGTGTATCTGCTTTCACCACCGGGACAGAGCAATATGGACACGTGTCCCCCCAGTGGTAAATGTACCTAGTTCCTGGTTGAGATGACAGCCGGTGAAAGGGTCACCCCGTCCCGAAGTCTCCTAAAAGCGAATTCTAAGGTGAAGGGGGAGGGAGCGGACACAAGGTGGGATAAGAGCGCTTGTGTCCTGCCGGAGAAAATATTTACGGGCTGGGAGTGAGTTGAGAAGTTGACTTGGTAGGGGAATGGATAGAATCTAGTTTCATTCATTCATTCATTCATTCATTCATTCATTCGAAGCGTGAAAAGCTGGGCCGGTTGGTTCATGTGTAGATGCGAAAAAAAAAAACCAGCGAAACTGAGGACAAGGACGCAGAAGAAGCACATTCATTCACAAACCGTCGCCGCATTCATTTACAAATCGTTCCGGCTATGGTTTGTGAATGAATGTGCCTCTTCTGCGTCCTTGTCCTCAGTTTCGCTGGTTTTTTTCGCATCTATTCATTCATTCATTCATTCATTCATTCATTCATTCATTCATTCATTCATACTGGATATCAAACCGGAAATTTAATCTGCTTAACCTCCCCTTAATTTCCTCTCACCCTACTCATTCACGAAGCTTCCTCCACCTTGCGGACATCAGTGGAACTGATTTTCCATACAAAGCGTACCACGGCATATGGTTTCGAAACGCTACTTCGCATGCGTCGAGACAAAGTATGCTTTTTTTTTCTTTTTTCCTCCTACGCTGTTGGCTTTCTTGCTCGGTAAGGATGCTTGCGGAAAAGCTACCTTTGACGAAGTTGAAGGAGTGCCTCTTAATTACGGGATGGAAATTATTTGATGACAGAATCAGGTCAAGACGTCATGACAGCTTGTAGGAAAATGAAGAAAAGTTTACACCAGTGATGGAAGTGCTGCTCCAATTGCTCCAAACTGCTCCAAAAGAGAAATGCTGCTCCATGCTGCTCCAAACTGTGATTTTTGTCAGTAATTGCTCAAAACCTGCTCCGAAATGGCACTGAGAGAATGAGAATGACGAACTTTTACTGTTTGACCAATTCATCAGTCCTAAAGAAACTGAAAAGAATTTGTATACTATCATCCCAGTATGCTACCAGTGTGCAGCATTATCGGCTCTGATCTCATTTATGCAACAAAAACGCATATTCAGCATATAGCTCATTTGGCTGTTTTTTTTTTCGGCTAGACATGCAGGCTAGTGTGGCAAAATGTGAAAATCAGCAGGATTGCTTTTATCTCATACCGATTATCTACTGCTTATTTGGCAACAGTTATATGGGACTGGTTACTTCTAAAATGTGGCGCTCAACTTTACCGGTTTGATTTGATTTCCGCCTCAAATACTAGCATTTTAAATATATAGCTCATTTCACGGGCACATTTTTGACAACCAGTCATCTTTTTAATTGTTTGCTTCTTGAAATTTACATTGATTGTTGTCTGCGAAATATATTTCATAATAAATATTAATATTTACGAGATGCCTTGGCCAGCCGGTAGTCTGTATACCGCTGGTATACAGACTACCGGCTGGCTCTTAAAAGTGCCCACTTCAGGAAAGATAAATGGGAAGAAATTAACTTAAGTGTTGATGACATTGTATCGATACGCGATGACAAAGTGCTTATAACATTCTGGAAAATGGGAAGGATTTGTAAGGTATATGAGAGTACTGATGTGCTCGTTAGAGCATGCAGAATTCGATTAGCAAACAGCACGGAGATTACGAGGCCGATAAAACTGCTCTCTCCACTAGAATTATGCAAGCGAAATTTTCGGGGCGAAGGATGTAGGAAATTGCGCTTGGCGTTGACAGAAAGAAGAAGAGTAGTGGGGAAGAGGCTGGGCTGGTTTTGTAGTGTTCGATGTACGCTATGTTAACACGGGGTTGCGCTGAGGGCCTATAATGGCTGCTGAGAAATTTCCCACATAGCTTGCGCCGTGCTTCTGAATTTATGGCCGTGTTCTCCAGGATAGAAATGAAGTGGGAGGGTCAATGTTACTTCTGTCGTCCCTTGTCTCTTGCTGTGCCGCAGACTCGGCAAAGTATTGTTACGGTGAGGTGTGTTGATTTAAAAATAAATAGATGAAAGGCGAGAACGATTTCCGCGCCGACACCGAGTTGCTTCAAAGACGGGCGCACTGTCCTTTTGTCTCCGTTGCCGCTTCAGCACAGCAATATTACAGCGGAGCCGTTAAATGGCCCACCTCCTTGATTTTGCGGCGTCCGCCCACGTATAAAAAAAATCTTCCCCATCTCCCGCTAAAGGGAATCATGTGTGGATGCGAAGCAGCGGGGAGATGGCTAGCTTGAGCGGGAGAAACGTCGCCGCTCCCGATTCGCGGCAGCGGCCCGGGCGCTCATCACGGCGCTGCAGAGGAGAGAGAATGAGGCGCGCGCGCTCCGTCATTTTCATACCGCGGTGCCCACAGCGGAGTATGCAGCTGTCACACCACCTGTCGTTCGCGCCGCTCGGTAGAGGATTCCTAGAGGAAAGGACGGGGGGGGGGGGGGGAGCGTAGGAGAGGAGAAAGAGGGGCAGGGTACACGCATGCGCTTTGGGGGTGTGGGACGCGGGAGCCGCTCCGTAGAGTAGAGGATTTCTAGAGGAGAGAGGGGGGAGAGGACGCGCATGCGCTGTGGGACGCCGGAGCTGCTCCGAAGAGTAAAGGATTCCTAGATGAGAGAGGGGGAGAGGACGTGCATGCGCTGTGGGTATGTGGGACGGCGGAGCCGCTCCGTAGAGTATTCCAAGTTAATTCCAAGAGTAGAGGAAGGGGGGTGAGCGTACGAGAGCATAGGGGAGGGGACGCGAATGCGCTGTGGGGGGGTGTGGGACGCGGGGGGCCGCTCCGTAGAGTAGATGATTCCTAGAGGAGAGAAAGGGGTTGAGCGTAGGAGAGAGAGGGGGGAGGAGACGCGCATGCGTTGTGGTGGTGTGGGAAGGAGGGACGGACTAAGCCCCCTACAAACATGCACGTAAGATCAAGGATTGGGGTCAACCTGGGCGACAGACACCACCTGCCTAGCCATTACTAAGCAGTTTCTCTGTGCTCTCGGCCATGACTTTGATGATTGTAGTTGGGTTGACGGTCTTCATATTACTACCTGGTTCGCATAATGGGTGCTTCCCTACTTCATGAAAGTCGCCGGACGCGGGACACGGGACGCGGGCCGCGGGACGGGGGGACGCGGGACGGACAGAGCCCCGAGCATAAGATGCTTCGCATCTATAAAAGAACCCACGTGACGTTCTCCAAGCGACCGGTGATGTCGCACAAGGGGTCATCATGACATCACAGACCACATTTGTGACGTCATAATGCTATCATCCTGACGTCACATGATCGCTTCTCTAGTTAACATCGTCGATCGGTCAAAAGGTGGGCCTGTCTCGGAGGCAATGCAATATCGCACGAGGAGCAGACAGCTTCGGCGGAGTCGAGTTTGGGCGCGGTCCGGCGTGGCAAGTATGGATCGACCGGTCATTGTGAGAACGTCCGAGGAGCAGCGCGCTTACGAAGAATGCTGGCGAGACCAGAGATGGCAGTGCGCCCGTCAGCTCCTCTGGTCACCCACGTTTTAGGCACCAACTACCCATCAGTGCGTATTACAACGTAAACAATATCTGTAGTCGTTTACTTGAGCATTGCGCTTCGTACTCCACAAACTCCCGGGGAAGACGAACTACGAAGCATTCATTATTATACAATTTAGGAACGATGTGCTAGTTCTAGCTGGTTTCGGGCGACGGGACGGTGTCGCTGGCGCAGTCTACGGCCTTAAAACGTCACACGAACTCGCGATCGATCGAATGTCTCTACCGAAAACGCGCTGATTTAAGAAAAAAAATAAGTTTTCCTGTGTTTTGTTGAACGTTTCAAGAACGACGCTTCTGAAGGTGCTATAATTAAAGCTAGTTCGAAACAAATATTCAAACGCTTACAGTGCATTTGATGCACTGTAATTAACACCTAACGTTCGTTGACTGAGAGAAATTTGAACCGCTGTATCTAAATAGCCTGAACTGCGTTTTATCTTCTACGTGTTATATTTTGCCTAAGCTAGATGCAAGACCGCGATTTTTCTTAGCCTCACTTTTTCTGGGCAGGCTATTGGAGTTGTAGTATAATTAAAATAAACCAGAAAGATACATAGATTTTCGCGAGACACGAAAAGAAAGATATAAGTGTTTTAGGAACGGCACCGAGGAAATTAGACGCAACGTCATTCGGCTCACAGGTTCCTTGGCCAGAAATCGCAAGTCATTTAATTGCAAATGAGCGCGGTGCACCGTGTGGAAGTAGTCTTCGTCTGGCTTGACCACTGCCAAGAGAAGTCGAAGACGGTCCCAAAGAACTCTGCCACCACAGTGGACTATAGAGAAAAAAATAAATAAATAAAAGCGATCAATTAAAACATAAAAAAAAAACGAAGAAAAGCAAGAAAAAGAAGAAGGAGAAAACGACGCAATCAGATTCGAGAGTACACGTAAAGTGTGAAGGCGGTCGTGCGATCAGAAGTGGTCCCGATCAAAGAGCGTAGTACGAAGTAGGGAACCGCGAAAGCAAAAAAGAAAGAAAAAAAAAACGAACGGAAGATAAATTAAATCTGCGCGAATGTGGGTGGTGAAACTACTGATTACACCCCACACGTGGTCTGGGTGCCGAAAGCATGAAATGAGGCGCGCACGTATTTCAAGATGAGATGAGCGAGAAGAAAAAGTAGATGCGAAAGTTAGGTACAATGTTAACGTGAGAAGACCGCAGTTATAAGAGAAACTGATATTTCCTATTTTCTTCTCCGGCGTCAATTGCTCGCTTTTAATTGGAACCGGAATACGAATGACTGTGTAAAAGACGCCGGCGTTTTAAGTGCGGAGCGCTTTGGGGGGGCCGGGCTGTCGTATGCTGTCGTGCGCTGTCGTTGTCGCTTGGCGTAACGCTCCATGTGTAGCATATTGAGCGCGCGCTCGCGCCAAGGAGAAGTCTTCTTCCTCTTGTTCTTCGAGTGCCTCGATGATGATCGCTTATCATCATCAGCAAAGAAAAAAAACACGAAAGCTAGTGCGCTTGGTGTAACGCAGGAAAAACCACGTATAGAAACAGAAAAAAAAAGAGGAATCAATTAAGTGCGAAATAGAAAGAGAGAGAAAGGGAAAAATAGGAAGAAAAATTGAAAGAGAAAGAAAGAGATAGAGAGGAAGAAATTAATAGAAGTAGAGAGAAAAGAAAAAAAAACGGAAAAAGAGAAAAAGAAAGACAGAGAAGAGGAAAGAGAAAAACCGAAGAGAAACAAGGAAGCCTGCCCAGCTCCGCGCTTCATTCAGGCTTGGTACCCTTAGTGCGAAGCTGCCTTAATTTTTTTAAGCTGTTCTTCAAACTATATGGACTGAACTACTTTTCCCAGGTGTATCCCATTGATCAAAGACATAATGCGCCATCACAGCTACTTCTGTAGCCGCAGGCATCTTAAGATGGCTCAATACATCATTTGGGACAGTAATGAAGAAGTTAAATTCATTTCTTAATTGGTGGAGTGAGGCAGTTATGTCAAAGGGAGAATTGAAGTCGTTCAGGCGAAGAACCCATTGCAGCTCTGAGATTTCGTAAAAGTGTCCTCTAGTAACGATTGCGAAGTAATGAAATTCACCCATATTCAGCGGCGAAATAGAAACCGGAACGCGGAAGAGCGCAACTGCCGTATTCTTCTGACACGTCCAGAATGTGGGAGCTTCGTTACGTCATCCACCAACCAACTTCGTTGTGTGAGTGTGTGGGCTGCGCTTGCAGTGATAGCGCGCTGGACGCACATACGTTATCGAACGTGGACGAACTACACCTCTGTAATCGTTGTCTTGAACAGTGACGTCATTCTGGTTGTCTGCTTGTTGCGCTCATCGGGGCTCTGATTTCGGTTACGCCGTTGGATTTGGTTGAACTTCATTACGCCACAATAATTACCAGAGGCCGTTTCTTGTATATCTCAAAAGCTGCGATGACTTCTTGGCATGAAGAACTTCAATTCGCTCAATTAACATAAACGTCTAACTCAATTGAAACGTTAATTATGTAACTTTCTTAATTACTATCTCACATTGTCTTTAACCATCTTAAGATACCTGCCGTTACAGAAAAAATATGTGAAGGTAGCGAGCAAATTTCGAATTTTCCTGATTTTTGAGGATTTTGCACAAATTGCTTGAAACACCTGGTGTGCGTGCGTGTGTGTGTGTGTGCGTGCGTGCGTGCGTGCGTGCGTGCGTGTAATAATAATATCTGGGGTTTAAAGTCCCAAAACCACGATATGATTATGAGAGACGCCGTAGTGGAGGGCTCCGGAAATTTCGACCACCTGGGGTTCCTTAACATGCACATAAATCTAATTATACGGGCCTCAAACATTGTCGCCTCCATCGAAAATCCCGCGACCTTCGGGTCAGCAGTCGAGCGCCATAACCACTAGACCACCGTGGCGGGGCATGTGCGTGCGTGTGTGTGTGTGTGTGTGTGTGTGTGTGTGTGTGTGTGTGTGTGTGTGTGTGTGTGTGTGTGTGTGTGTGTGTGTGTGTGTGTGTGTGTGTGTGTGTGTGTGTGTGTGTGTGTGTGTGTGTGTGTGTGTGTGTGTGTGTGTGTGTCAGAGCAATACGGTGCCTCCCCCCCCCCCTCCCTCCTCTAATGAAGGGAGACTTGTACCTGTTTCGCCAACCTCCGGTCAGGGCGCTCTCCGTGCGCTCAAGTCGAGACCGCAAAAATGCGTACGGCCCCTAAATAGACTCGGCACATTTCCCGAGGGCAGTTCTCTGAATTCTGACAGACATAGAAATCTAGTAAAGCGCATCACAACCAGTACAGTCCTGTCCAAAGCACTCGTGTCAGAGGTGTCATAGCAGCCGCACACAATTTGGAAAAGCGTAGTCGAAGTCGTCTTTTCGTTCGTTGCTGCGTTAATGAACCATGCCCACGCGGAAAGAAGCACTTGCTCTATGACCGAGCCGCACCTTTAGTTCGCTCGTGTACAACGAAATCTTTCTGACGTGTCTAAGATTTCTGCACTTAAATCAACAGTGGCAACCGTGAACAATTCTCCGCATATGAAATTCGCCGCAAGGGCGAAGCAATGAATGCGATAGCAACAAATTGGCACTTCACGCGAAGAACGGCAAGCAGATCGAAACTTGGAGAGCACTGCTCAAGCGCAAAGGACGCACGAAACATACGCACAGGTATACACAGGACGAGCGCGAACTAACAAGTGTCACAGTTGTTACTTCACTGTGTTGGAAAAGCGCGCTTCTTGCGGAAACGGGGCCTCTGCAGCGAGCGAAGTGACCTTTGTGCGCTCTGTAACCTAAGCGCAATCTTCCCGGCGAAAGCACACGACGTAAAAGTTAAAACTGCCCCCGTCCCCCCCCACCTCAAGATAAGCGCGCGCGCCCGGGCAAAGGCGACTACGCCCTGCAGGCCAAAGTGCAAGCCGGGGTGTTGGGGAGCGAGTGCGTCGCAACGAGTGGGGCGCCGAGCGCGCACTTTGCGCCATCTCGCTCGTTTGCTGGTAAGGCAGAGAACACGCTGATATTCCCCCCCGAGATCTGCGTACCGCCAGCGGCGAATGGTGTATATAAATAGCTCGCCGTTAGTATACTGTAGCATGTGCGCTTCCGTGGCTTAGCGGTTAGCGTCGCGCGCTGCGGAGCGAGAGGTCGCCCGTTCGATTGCGCGCGGCGGAAAATATTTTTCTTCGTGGCTTTTATATATATACATATACGGAGCATGACGGCGACGCCGAAAGCGAAAAGCAGCCGAGAGTGTCCATATAATTGCTATCGCAATTATAATATTCACAACGTGAACGCGTACGTGCTCCGAGGTAAATTAAACGTGCTCTCTATGGCTCAATACAAGACTCCTGCCGCAATATGTAGTGCGGCACATTACAATGACAAACGCCTGACAAAGGTAATCACTTTTGTTAGGTAAAACGAGCCGCACCGTCACATTGAAGCGTGCAACCTTTTGAAGAACTGACGCTTCAGATAAGGCCTAGGAGTGACGGCAGTTGTCGTGTGGGACAGTGTCCAAAAAAAATAATAATAATAATTTTGATGGCACCGTCCAATAGAGAAGTTACGAATATGGCATGTCGTTTTGAACCGTAACGTACACGTGCCTGTACCACTATTTATTTATCTATTTGTTTATTTATTGCTTTATTTATTTACTTATTTATTATACCCTAAGAGTCAAGGGACATTACAGGGGGGAGTCGTAAAAAACAGAAAAAACTAGATTTTAAGTAATAAGAAGCTGTAAAATGTTTCTGATTATGCAATAATAGTTAATCAGAGGCACAATACAACACGCATTTACAACTGAAATAAATATACTAGGATAAAACAGTGTAATGTTCGTAATTATACGACATTAGCTATTAAAATACAACAAGGAACAGTGCATTGTTGTTAATTGTGCAATAATGGCTAGTTATATGCAAAATACAAGGTGCTACAAAACATGGGCAATAAAGACACAAATGTGTGATTATGTGAAATTGTTACTCGTGATATTGGAAGGCGATTCCAATCATTTGATGTGCGCTGTTTGTAGGACTGTCGGAATGATTCAGTTTTAGACGACGGAATACCAACCTTACGAGCATCATCCAAACGACGCGAGATTATTAGCCTAACGCCGTTAGCTTGTAGCTTCGATCATGGCCATGCGTGTTGCGCGGAGAGCGCACGCGCTGTGCATGCATCCGCCCAGACACGTACAAAAGGTGGACACGTGTGCATCCAAAATAAATGAATAAATAAATAAAAATACTAACGCCAAATAGCGGCAAGTGCGCTGGGAACGGTCGCTCTTGGTAGCCATGCCTCAGCGCTGGTTTCTTTAGCGTTACAACAATGAAGTTCGGAAACAAGTTACTTGCGTGCATACACGTGTCTGAGCCAACCGCACAGCGAACACTCGCCTAAGGATGTATGATCAGTTGGGTCACTTGCTAAGACAGCACGTGTAGAGCTGTACGCTCAACAGTCCAGCGAAGGATCTATGGAAACTGGTGCGGTGTTCTCGCTGTCAACGTGTCGATCCAGACCTTCGGCACCGCACGTGGCGTTTCAGAAGGCGATCGCCGCTTACGAAGGGCCCTATTTGTTTCTTTCTTGTTTTCTTGGGATTGTAGTTCTAAACTCGTAACCACGTGCCGAAAGTCCTTAATGGGCGTTGCCTTCTATCTCGGCATGCTCGCCAGGGGGTGTGTGCAAGGCACTACATAAGGCAGAGCCTGAATCAAAAGAGCGGTTTATTGCTTTAACAAGAAGCTTGCTGTTCGCACGTCGCAGCGTTGGTCGCCAGCTAGGTTGTCCTCAGTCTAAGCAGCAGTCATTTCACGTCGCTCTGTGCGAGTAGTAAGGTGACGTTACGCAAGGAAGCCTGCACACGCTTAACGCCAGGATGTGCGCTGCAGTCACGACGGAACCCATGTCCGAGAATTCAAGTAAGTTTGGCGCGATATGTTGTCGGCAAAGTGTAGCACCGTTCTCAACTCGTGATCTCGCGATAAATTTCACTAATGCGTGTAGTGCGTGCGGTGTCTATGGCGGGGTGGTTATTTTGGCGTTTCCTTTTTGGTAGTCGAGGCTAATCGCTCGTCAGTTGGTTATGCCTGTCGGAAAGCAGCGTAGAATAGCGGCACACAAGTCGTCGTTCGCGCCCGCCCCTCTGCTGTTAATAGAGCTGAAACTCTATTTAACGAAGTGTCGACTACGCTCGAATTATTTAGTTAAATCGGGAAGTTCGTGAAATCGGGAAAGGGATATTTCGGTCCTTCTATGTGCAGAAAGTAACATAGCCACACCCAAAAGCTACCGCGACGTTGTATTTACCGCTAACCAACGCCTGCGCATGTGAAATGCCTGCGAGGCCTACCCGAACATGAAGCATTTCACATCTCCCGGATATAGCTCCTGCAATGTCTCGGCGATGCAGGCCAGGTAGACTGTTCACGTGAAGAGAGAGAGAGATTTTAATGAATAGCTGGAGATGTTTGTGTGGCGTTTAGCCTGACATGCTACTTCAGGGGCTGGGTGATGATTATGATATATACACTGATGTGTTCACGTGAAGCTTGGGCAGACTGCCGATATGCATATATTGGGAGAACGAATACAGTGACTGTGCGAGCAGGCCGATCATGCGAGAGACGATCAGTGCTATCTGTCGCAAGAATCGTGAGATAACTAAAGTGGTCACCGCGGTGTCCCTGCAGGGGCGTTTAATAGGGACAATAAACCACCGCTGCCTTTATCGCACGGGTGCCGCTTTCAGCGTCGTGAAAATACTAGGGTAGTAAGTGCGGCCTCTGTTTTAATACAATGCGATAATGTTAGTGCGCGCGCTTAAAGAAAAGCCCGCCTGTGTCTTAATTAGAATGAACTTCGTTAAATCTGGTTTGGTGCAAAGTTAGCTTTCGTCAATTTGGGTTGACGACAACGTTGAATTTTTTCGAGAACCTGCCGGGACTGGGAATTTCTTCGTTGGATCGGGAATTTCGTACAATCTGGTTTCGTTAGATCGAGTTTTATCCGTGCGCCGAACGCCCTTGCCATGCATGTTCGGTGGAAGCCCAATGTATTCCGCGCATTTTCTTGTAAATATCGCTTGTTTTAGGCGCGCGTCTGCGTGTCCTGGTAAATGAGTTACAGAAACCGACGATTCACACTCCGTGCTTTTTCCTTGCAGGCGTAGCCATCGGGGCGGGGCCCTGGTCGGCATCAGGCGAGCCGGCCATGTCCGGGCAGCTGGTCAACTGGATGCACCGCGTGCTGCCCTTCAGCAAGAACACCCGAAGCCCTCAGCACTGCAACGCTGCAGCCTACGACCACGCTTCCTCCAACGCCTCGTCGCGGAATGCCTCGCCGCTGCACTGCGCCTCCTCACGTGAGTCGATCCGTCCACCTGTTATATCTGCGTAACTACGGGCATCCGAGATATCGCTCCCGTTCTCCGAGACCAAAACGCAATAGAAGTTATTTATATAAGAGTTCCGTAGCTCAGCAACAGTTTGAAATATGAAAGTATACGACCAACCGTCAGTGGCGTAGCCAGGGGGTGACACACCGGGCACGTGCCCCCCCCCCCCCCCCCCGAAATTTTTTTTTCGCCATGGCATGCAGAGCGAAAAATGACCATTTCAAGGAGGTGCCCCTCCCGAAATCAAGGAGGTGCCCCCCCCCCCCCCCGAAAAAAATTTCTGGCTACGCCCCTGCCAACCGTATCCGTGTTATGCATAGGTCGGCGAACTCGCTCGTGAGTCGACTCACTCGGACTCGCTCAGATTGAGCCCTGAGTCGGAGTGAGTCCGGGTGAGTAATATTTTGGTGAGTCCGGTTGAAGAAAATTTACGTGAGTGTGAGTCCGAATGAGTCCAAAGTCAAATATATATTTCTTGAGTGAGTCTGAGTGAGTTCCACTGTTTTTTGCCGACCTGTGGTGTTATGTCGCTACAAACGGGATACACGAAGCTAATACGGACTGGGATCTAAATGTACTGTGCGATGACTAAGAGCGGCATCGTGGTTCTAGCGCGCGGAGAGCTAGCGAGCTGAAGAAAAAGACGAAGGGCAGATTAGAACAGCTGGCCTGACGAACTGGTGTTGTCTCTGTCTCGCTCATTACAACTGCCAAATTTACGCCTGGCGGGGGTTCAAGTTGGCCTATTTTACAACCAAATGTACGTGTTTCATCCAGCGAGTACAAAGCGTGTGTTTGTCAAATCTAGTGACTGGGGCACAAACTCGCAGTTTTCTGCTGAAAACTAAGAATCTGAAAGGCCACAGACCTGTTTCAATAACGAAATTTCGGCAAATGTGTGCATGGTTCACATGCACACATTGGCACCCATCGTTCACATGCATGCTGAACCACCACACTTGAAGTTCACCTAGGTCCTGTCGATAAATTTACTGGCAACATCGTGGTCGCCATAATGGGGTATTATCTCGTCTCTGTAAACAAGCAATATGCGTTTCTTGCACCGAGCACCAAATATTTAAGTGAAAATTCCGTGAAAAGCAGCTCCTGTTACAAGCTATGTGCACTTGATGATGCACTGGCTAATGGCCACCGTGTCCTGGTGCTGGCACAGCCGGTAGCCGCGTCTGTGACGTCATATGCTTACTGTATGTAGAACCTTTTTCGTTAGTAAGGTTTCTTGAAAGCAGTGGTGTAATCAGTCCTTGGCGCAAGCGTGAATGCGAGATTGCATGACTCAGCAACAATGCTTAAAAAGAGAAGAGAGTTCCTGGTTGTTCTTAGCAGAGTTTAAGAAACGGGCTTGTACGATGCAATACTTTATATGGATATCGAGGGGGAAAAAATGGGCGAAGCATGCACTAAGCCGCGAAAGCCTTGAAACAGCGAAACTGGACGATTCTGAAGACTTCTAGGGTCTTCGCTAGGTGATGCATGTTCTTTTCAGGTCGTTGTTTGGCTTTAGCTAGGTGATGCTAGCTTGTTTCTACTTTGATTCTCGGCTCGGAGAGGTTCGAGTTAAACCACAGTCAGACACGACACGGGCACGTCGTCGTTGGCGTTGGGCTTTCATCGCTTCGGGGTCTTCTCGCAGCCGCTGATGCCTTTCCCGTTCCCTTGTATTCTCCCGTTCTACGTGCTAGGGGTCTTCGGCTCGCCGCCGTCGTTTCTCACCCATTTGTTGGCCTAACTGTTGACTTCTTCATTTTTTTAACGAACCCAGTGGCGAGTAGTGCGATTTAGCCAATTTCTGTGGCACATACCCGTTTATGATTTTTTTTGGGATAGACTGCACAGTCGCTCATACCCTATAGAACGCACACGTTACGGCTAGCCTAAACAGCTAAGCTGTTAAAAAAACATACCGCTGCACAGAGCTGCAAAGCTTCATTTCGCGTCGGACTGCATAGGGCTTTACCTATGTAACACCACTGTAATACCTGATATATTATTGACTTGGTTCGTAATCAAGCAATAAATCTTGTCATGATACCTATACGCATACTGTCGGCTTAGGGATGCACACCGTACACCCATAACTCACCCTAAACCTCTTACACCGTGCCAATAATACACTCCTGACGTGCACCGTACCAGTCGTAACCAGTACAGGGCGTCAATATGACCTGCTACCAGTGCAGGCGTTGCGTCATGGTCGTGACGCAGAATGAGGACCAAGTGTATGCTGATCAGCTCGGGTCGGCAAACATTTGGTAAACAGTACAGCTGAACTGCTAGTCAGGTAGCAAAGAGGCTCTCCAGACAGTCGTCATACATCGATGACCACTGCAGGATGACGGGTACTCAGTGAGTACTCAAAGGCTCAGATGGCCCGAAACCCGACGTACTATATTTTCGCTGTTGATTGGAGTTTCGTACGGCCTTGTTGCTTGGCGAAACTATCGTCTCGAACAAAATATTGCGTTATAAAACAGTTTATGCGTGCAGCGTGCAAGCAGTCCTTCCATGTTTTAAAAAAGTATACGGCTACCTTGCGCCAATACAACTCACGCGTGTCGTACTCAAAGGCACAAGAACGTCCTAAGTGACGATAATGAACACTGGAAACACTTATCCACTGCACATCACACTTATCGCTTCTGAGCACTCTCAGTAGCGGAGTTACATCGGATGATATTGGCATGACAACTTATTACTCCGTCCCACGAATATGCATGAACATGCATATGAGTCTGACGAATATGTATTCTGACCGTATCGACTGTAGCGTTTGACTATAAATTCGATGCTACCTCTTTTCTTAGTTGACGCGTGCGATTTGTGACGCATGCGCGTTAGTTTCGGACGACTTGCACGCGCAAAGATTGCAAGCACATGATCTTCGAGGCTTAGGAAGAGCACTTGCCTTTAGCAAACACCGGGAAAAAGGCAGCCCTTTCTACTCATTGGAGACAAAATTTACGTCATCAGGCACGTGTGAGAGACTGCTGAAGACTTCAGTTTACAATAGCCTGCATGTTCCGTTGGCCTGCAAGTCATCGCAGCATTCACGAAGCGTACCATGCGGCCATGTGCGTGTCGCATCTCTCGGCGTAGCACTTACTGGAAAACGTTCATGCTAGTATCTGTTAACATTTCTAGCGATTGCGTTAGCTTTTAAGATGTTTCACTGTCAAATTACTCTCCATGCATTTATGTGGTCGCTTTCTTTCCTTTCCCTCCCTCGTCTTTCTATTCCCCTCTCTCAATACCCCAGCTTAGGGTGGCCCACCAGACGTTCTTGTGGATAACCTCCTTGCCTTCCGCCTCTGTTCATTTGCTTCCATTCTTCTTACGGAAGCTTTAAATATGCCTTCAATTTCACAGTACCAGTATCGCGACGCTTGCGGCGAAAAGGCACTTGGCAAGCGAGAAAACGCGTAAAAAGAAAATGCGGGTGGCGACGCCACCTGGCAGTTCCCGTACCAATCGCCGTTACGTCATAGATTTTGACGGTGTCTACTAGGGCCTATATGGTTTCCTAACCTGTAAATATGCAGTACACTGTCCTCTAAGAGTGCCAGAGACTTGACATGTTAAATTTCACGAAGTTTTGTTGAGCAAATGTTGCCAAAATACTTTAAAATCCGTGACGTGGCGCGCGCGGAGATTTCTGCGCGATATTCAAATATGGAACTTTGACTGAGTTTCTGCTCTGGTGACATTGAACTCATTGGATTTTTTCTGAGTACACTTTATCAATTTAAACCGACTCATCGTTTCACTTTTGTGCCCCTTCAAGCTTCTGCTTCAAGAGTACACAGCGATAGCGTAATCGGGTCCGTTCTCAGTCTTCTCATTAGCTTGGCTTCTCGGTCCACACGTCAGCCGTGCCGTGAGGAAAGGATCGTCTGCGCGCGCAACATTGGCCGATCTAAACTCTCCGATAATGCTTACTGTTGCAAAGTGCCCGCTAAACGCCACAATTCGCAACGAATTGGCGGAGTATCCACTACGCTTTCGCAAGGGAATACGCGCTCCTGCTCAGATGGACACGTTCTTGATGCTGTGACTGATGATGATGCTGATCAACTATACCAGAGTGCCGTTAAAACTCCCACTCGTCGCCCAATTCGCGTGGTGTGACGCCTAATGCGATTCCGCGCTTCTGCCACGCAAGATGACATGTGTTGTCGCGACTCCTCGCACAACGTGGCACGTGTATGAAGTTTTTTACGAAGCAGTCTCAAGCCCTGGCGTGGTTCTACGCTAGAAAACCAGACTGCCACGCAGAAGACCGGGGCTCGATTTACGCCTGCAGCCCCCGATTTTTATTATTATACATCAATGGTAAAAGTACTCGCCTAGGCCCGGCCACCTAAACTTGCTGGTTTCTGTCAATAAAGTTCATTCCTCCTCGTATACAAGTACGCTCTCGCGTGACAGTGACGTAGTACTTTTTTTTCGTATTCGATTCTTGTTCGCTCTGCGATAGTGCACCATATTCAGGGTCCCTCGAGTGCCCTCGGCGATTTACCGCAAATCGTGCACGAATGGTGGCCGTACCGCTCCTCTCGCTAACCTACCTCAGGCTCGTAATCGGGAGCTGTCCTTGGTGGCGACGGGCCTGATAGGGCCAGTGTTCTACGGCACAGTGGCTCTTGTCTTTCGAAGAGCTGCGCGGAAAAAACAGAGGTCTATAGCGGGATATCGGAGACAAAGAAACGCCCTTGCTTACTTCCTCCGATTCAGCTACGGCACCTCGTAACAGAGTGCCGCGCGCGGAATAGTCCACCGCAGGATGTCCTTGCGCTGCGGTTTTTGGAACGCGACTCCCAGCCCACGCTCGACAATGGCTACCTACCGCGGTTAGCCGTACAGCTCTGAGCCGCATAGGTGCGCCGATGTTATTATTATTGCACGTTTGAACGTGGAGACGTACGTACATACGATTGCGCGGACGCTGCTAGTGTTTTTTTCGCCGCGTATTTGGTCGACCTTGGAGATTAGCTTGCTCGAGTCCTTGAAGCCCGTGTGACGCACTCGATGACCCCAGAAGCCCCTCGACGACAATGGACTATTATGACTGCGATGGCACCGACACGCCGCCAAAGCACCACTGCTAGTTTAAGCCGGTCTATTCCAAGGTCTAGGTAAAGACGGCCTGTTTGCGTTCGATTAGCTTGTTTGTATGCATAGGGAAGTCGATTATAGCTCGTCCCATTCGCACCTGAGGTTCGAAGGTTCAAGGTCCTGAGTGGTCTGTTATGCAAAGCGTGTGACTCCTTTCTGATAAACGGACAAAACATGGCCGTGAAATGTGCCAGCGATGTCTGTCTTAGGTTGGTGTTTTGGGCTGTGTAGATGAGGTTTGCTTCGTATTGAACGGAGTCCGTGCAGCACGTGCTATCCTGATTCTTTCACAACAGAGAACCCAAGGCCTTTCGTCAAGACGCCCGCACAGCGCTAGAAGCTGTAGCGTTCTGATTGGTGACGAATAAAGGTGCGATGCGCTCTCGAGTTGCTGCAGATAGCAACACGAGGCTCTCGACGGACTACGTATTTGCATAGGTCGAACTAAAGGGCTTTGCATTGGCTGCTTGTAAACATTCTGCATGTAAATGCCAGCCGCTCTTTCTTATTGCACTGAACATTAGCCGTTTGACCGCATCGTGATGTCCTTCACTTTGTTCTCGTTTGAGTACGGCACCACTTCTAACCTACCTATCGAGATTTCGCGCTTGTCTGGAAAGAACACGAGACTTCAGCTGGACTTAGTGGGGCGTAGGTAGGCGTGGCAACGCAACAGGCAATGCACAGTTTAGAAAAGGCCCCGCAGGATGTGAACGGCAATACACGGTATAATACATTCGACATGTCCAGGACATGTCATAGTCCATCTTAAATTCCACATTGGAATGATCATATCCGAATTCCGCTGTTAAGTCTAGTTTGTGTTTTCGCACAGTACTACTCTGCTTGAATGAGTAAATCCGTCTCTCAATTTCTGCAATATCTTAGAGCCTGCGAAGAGCAGCTAGCCGCACCTGTGCCCGTTTTTAATTTCATTCCTTCATTTCATTTGCTTCTCGCACATACCAGTTTGATGCCCACAAGCGTTACCACGAATCCCGGACATGAAAAGCTCGACCAAGAACAGCTTCGCTGTTAAGGCAGCTTGCTCAACAATGTGTTGTGACTGAACGAAGGCAATTTTGCCGTTATAACAACGGATAGCCAAAATTAGGCACTGCTGCTATTTTGCGTGTAAATGCGGTAGCTAGATAAGCAAAGCCCTCACTGGAGCCAACTTGCATTCAGTCGTACATTATCGCATACATTGTCGTGGACATCATCATACATTGTCGTAGATAGTGGGTGCAAGCGGCCATACATTGTTATAGATAGTGGGTGCAAGAAGTCTTGGAAAGATCTCGGGATAATAGCAATTCAAGTATGCGCATTCATCTCCACTACATTGGAACGTTCCGTTATGTTTAATTCCTGCTTCATGTCAGAGCCGTATGTCACTGTCATCGTGGTCCTAAAATTTCACACGATGCTCTCTGGCAGGGGCGTAGCCAGAAATTTTTTTTCGGGGGGGGGGGGGGGGGGGGGCACCTCCTTGATTTCGGGGAGAGCACCTCCTTGAAATGGCCATTTTTCGCTATGTATGCCATGGCGAAAAAAATTTCGGGGGGGGGGGGGGGGGGCACGTGCCCGGTGTGCCACCCCCTGGCTACGCCACTGCTCTCTGGTATATCGGAAAAGTGCAAAGTGCAGTGACTTTGTTCGAAGACCACTGTACTACAAAAAAAACTTTATCAAGCCAGCAGTCTGGGCTGTTCTAACTTGCTTGCTGTGGAGTAAAGAAAAACGTATTGCAAACAAAATAACATGACAATGGACAGTTCGCTTCCAGGAGTTCACTTGGCGATAGAACGTTCACATGCAGACATGTATGTCAAAGTTCTACCCACGTTATACTGAATGACTCAGCACTTCATATCCAGAGTTCACTAAGTGCCTTAGGCAGGTGTCTACGGTACACGTCATTTTTGCAGTCTGCATGCTTGCCTGTCGAAACTTGCTTTTTGAATCTGGTGTTCCTCATGTGCGTTTCACTAACCAAATTGGCTTTACGTCATATTTCGCGTGACTGTGCGTGTGGGCAATTACGCACGCGTGATGCCAGACTTGTCAGTCATCATGCCAAATACACGATTTTCGCATTCTGCGGAACACGGGTCATGTATAGCACCGCGTTCCCAATCTTACAAGCGAAACGCGAGCATGCGGTCTTGTATGGGATATCGCCGTTATCTTAGCTGCACACCATACGACCACTCGAGAGCCTCTTTTCAGAAGGATCCCACGAAAACGGTGGCCTCGAGACCGGAGCACGGTAACTGAATGGGCATATTGTGTCATCCGGGCCAAAATAATCTCTGCGGAAGCGCGTAATGCAGCCAACGTTGGCACTGTTATCTGTTGCCATCGCCGCAGTGCTGCTGCGATGTTGGTTTCTAATTGGCTGATCAGCTTATCGGAAATAAAGAACAAAAGGTGAAGCAAATGTAGTGAAACTGCCAATGAAAAACGAGCCTTCATTTGGAGGCTATTCTCGCAGCTCGATATCGTTGACGAATCCCAATGTTATCGAGAATGCCTTCCGCAAATATTAAACGCCAACGAAGAAAAGATGTTATGCGGCAATCGGTATTGTTATCGTACAATAAGGTGCTTTCTCCTGCTACTGTCACATGCGTGCAAAAGACCGCGCTAGGTTCTTGAGCAACGCTTGCTCTGCTTCTGCAAAAGAAAATACACTTGCATATACGGCGTTTGTAGTGCACTTGTTTCAATGTTTTGAAGTGACGCAGTGAACGGCCAACCTATTGAATTGGCCATATTAATGAGCATGAAAACATGCCGTAATTGTTGTTCGTGACAATCAACTTCTGGGGTTTTACATGTCAAAATTGTAGAATGGTACCCCATTGAAGGGGGGGGGGGGGGGTGAGGGCATAGAGGGGGGAGGGGGGGGGGTCCTCCGGATAAATTTTACTACCTGGAGTTCTTTAACCTGAAACTAAATATAAGTTAGCCCCTATCGAAATGCGGCCGCCTTGACCGGAAATCGAACTCCCGAGTTCCCCATTGGAGGGGGGGGGGGCGATTTCCATCGGACCCCCCCTCCCCCCCCCCCCCCTTTCGCCCTCGTCTTGGTCGAGTCCAAAGGCTGACATGCTTCAGAATGGATGAAAGATTATGAAAACGGAGTAATGACGTGCTTCTCACGATGGCCTGCCTTTGGTCTCTTAACTTTCCTGAAGCTTTCAGAGCCTTTGGATACCATTATTGTCAAGTCTGCGTGGCCTTAACTAAGGGAACCTATGCGGCAGACTTTGCGGCCGCCCCCTCTCCTGGGTGATTTGGGGAAGGAGCCCACCCCCCCCCTCTTGCTCCCCGCGTGCGCACGTCTATGTAAGCTATCACGGACAACGACGAAAACTCGTTGACACTTGGACAGGTCCCCGACACCTTGGACTCCTTCTTATTCCTTTCTTGCCCTGCACTTAGTCGGCAATCGTCGCATCAAGTACTACTACGTCGCCCACTTCTTCGATCGCGTCATGTTTCGCTAATCTCGATGCACCTCTTGACGTCCTCTGGGGGCGGAGGCTTAACCTCAAGCTCGTACTCGAACTCCGTCCGAACTGGGCAGTCCACATGCAGTCTGCTCTTACAGAACATCTCCCGTGGGGGGACAATTAGCTCGCGCAGTTCAGTATACGTGATGCAACCGGTCTGCAAGCTGCATAAATACAATCGCCCGCAGCATGCTCAAGAACAGTAACGTGCTCCGCATCAGCGCCTATAGTCACGTGGTACGTTTGCCGAAATCTCCCGAACTTTTTTTGCAATCCAGAAAAATTTAAACCACAACAGCGATAAACAGCGATAACCATACAAATTGATTGCTTGAATATCTGTAACCGGCTCTAAAACCTTAAAAATATTGCGTTTCAACTGCTGTTCATATGTTCATTATCTACTTATTGTTAAAAAGTTCGGCAGGTATTTCAATCTTATAAAACGAAGTGAAAGCCTTGCTGCGCTCACGTAAGACGAGATGAGCCACAATGAGCAGCACACGTGTTTCGCACTAAAGTGGACCCTTTTAACGCGCTATGCGGGCGCCTTTTCGTATTGTGCTTAACAAACGGAAGACTTAAGTCTTCCGTTTGTCGCGCCCGTCGTGGTTTCGCCTCCGCAGTTTGGTATCCCCTTGTCTTCGGCATCGGACTCGTACAGACGCGGAAACACAAGCAAAGACGCACTCTTTTCCAGTGGTACACTTGCCGCAAGGGCGTGCACGCTTGATCGCCCGCCTTCTCGCCGGCTACTGCCGCCGGCAACAGCCGACGCTGCAGCAACCGCGCCTAGTTGTACGTAAATGCGTCTTAGGGACTGTACACGCGCTTTCCGCACACCCGCAACGCACGTGGCGGGTGTGCGGAAAGAGCGTGTACACACTGTACAGTCCTTTACCCGCGCACACTTTTATGTGGAACACCTGTTATGCCGCAGAGTAAAAAAAACGAGAGGCGTCGCCTGCGCCAGCAAGAATTTTCTTCCCTCGCTCGCAGCTGTTTCGCACGCGCACTTGGAGGGTTTTTCTTCACATTCGTTTCGCGTCGAGGTCACCGGATCTCCGAGGGGACCTCACACATAGACACCCAAGGCTTCTGCCTTACATGTAATCAGTTTAATTAATGCTAAAGAGTAGCGAACATAGTATTTCAAACGTTTTCTTTTTTTAAGCGTAGAACGCGTTGCCTCAAACATCTTGTACGTGGTGTTGCATCATTCTCTTCGCTATCACTTGCCCAGACCAGACGTCATCGCTCTGCAACACCTGTCAAAGCACTATGTAGTGCTGCCACCGCATACAGACACAGAACTTTATTGAGGTCCTGAGGAACACTACCGCTTAAGGCGGTAGAGCAGCGGGCCGCTCCCACGTCGGGACGGGTAGGCCGAGCCTCATCGCCGCGTCGTGAGCCCTCTGGACGGCCCTGAGTTGATGTAAGAGTTCTGAGCTCCGTAGCGCAGAGCTCCATTCCTCTTCGGTCGTGCGTTGAGAACTCTGTAATCAGGGGCACTGCCAGAGCATGTGGTCTAACGTAGATGCGGAGCCACAGTCTGGGCATGTTGGATCAATGCCTTCAATGAACCGGCTGTGGGAATGAAGGTTTCGATATGACCTGGTTTGAAGCATGCGGAGGGTAGCCGCCGACAACAGTGTGAAATGTCTACCTCCCCACATGTGACGTAAAATAAATATTCAAACACTTTCTGTGTGACTGCCCAACATATAAATACGATAAGCTTACCCTTCGGACAGCCTTAGGGCACTTCAGTGACAGGCATTTTGCGGCAGAGTTCTTGGCACCACGGCTTCGTGCGTCTATGTTCAAGGCTACGAAAGCGTTGCTGCGATTCTTGATACGCACCACCCTACACGAACGTTTGTAACCCACTGTATGCTGAACGTGTCTGCCTCCATGCGTAGTGTGCTACTCTCGGGGCTTGCTTCAAACTCGAGGAAAATTTCAGATATTAAGGTAATTTTCAGTTCTACGTTGGAATAATGTAAATCTAGCTACCTGGAGATTGCGATCCATGTCGCTGGAAATTGGTAGGCCGTTCATTTTTTTCCGGGATAGCGTCGAAACGCATTGGCGTTGGCGGTATCTGTTGTTCCTTGCAGCCTTGTGGTGGTTTCTTGCGCATTCATATGGCGACAGCGAAGCACACAAATCTATCTTTCACCGAAAAAATTGTACGTGTAGCACGTTTCGCGAGCGACCAACTTCGTGGACTATATACCATGACCAGTAACGTCTAGTGGTGTGTAATTAGCTCACTCTTGGGAACTCACGCAAGGCGTAAGAGCTATACATCTTATCGTAAAATTGGAAATTGAAAAATTACTTGACGTTATTTGGGCAATCGAGGAAAATTACCGAAGTGTGAAAATTCCAGAAGGAGGCCAGTTCTAACTTGCATTATTGCCAGCCCTAACTTCTCTGCTCCTCCTTATCTGGCTGTCCTCTTTACCTTTCCCTAATTGCATGTTAACCAATGGGATTCAACCTCGCTAACCTCCCTGCCTTCGACGTATCTCCCTCCCTGTTTCTCTTTCATGTAGAGGGCGCAGCGAGCCTAGATACTTATCTTTGTTTACGCCTTCCTCAAACAACGATGTGCAGCTAACCATCGAAGCTTTCTAACCAGATTACACGCAACGCGAAGAGCAAATCGCAACGTAATCCATATCTGCCGATGGCGATTACGCAGCGGCCGACACGGAGCGTACAACAAGAGAATGAGGGAGCGAGAGAGTGTCTGTCTAGCTGAGGGGCGGTTACTTGCTTGTTTTCCTCCTCATTACCTGTTTAAACTCGGACGTCGTTGTGAGACGGGAGAGGAGCTCTTTATCCATCTCGTCGCCGGCCACTCGGAGTCTCTATCCCCGGTGTCTTCCTCAACGCGGTGAGGAGGGAGAGAGGCTTCCTCATCCACTTTCGCACGCGCCTGTATCGACTCTCTGGGAAGGGGGGAGCACCTGTGCTTATCTTCGGGGCAAAAACCTCGCGTCCGGCTGTGCACCGTCTCAGCTGCCTCCGGGCGACGCCAGCGCACGTGCTAGCGCCATGAAGCCCCTGGAGCTCCTCTTCAACCGGCTACACTGCCTCATCAAGATCGACGCTCGAAATGAAGAAGCACCGCCGGACGTTCTCGGTGAGCCCGCCGCGAGATCGCGACGACAGGGCCGTACGAGTTGGTGAGGGGACGGCACTGTCGTCTCTTCAGCAGGGACGGTTATATCAGTGTCCCGCCGTCTCCAGTCTTGCGGTAACCAGGAACCGGGACGGTTATATTCATGTCCCGCCGTCACGATCCTTGCAGTAACAGCTGCTATCTGGAACGTATTAATGTCTGGCGCCGAGAAGTGGAAGAATATGCGATCAGCGTTAACAGCTGGGCTACTTGGATCTGGTGAATACTGCGAAACATTGTCCTGGAGAGAAGACATCAGCAGGATAGGAAGAGACGCACAATGTCAGCGTGTGTGTGCGTCTATCGCTGGCTGGCGTTCTCTGCTTGCGTTGTGCGGCTCTTCCTATCCTATCCATGTCTTTGTTCGCCAGTACAATGTTTCGAAGATTTGGTCGCACTAGTCCCAAGAGCAGTTCAACGTTACTCGAATTACTATCAAATCGTGTTTCTTCTGTAGTGACGGAAATACACCCTGAAATAACGACACCGCACAGAATCGGCTGCTCGGAGTTAATGGCTGTATTAAGCCACTTCCATACCATGCACTGACTTGTGCTACGAATAGCTATTTATCAAAAAGGAGGGAAGCGAAATGTCTACATTCTCGCGAGCATACGCCACGCAGTAAAGAGCGCTTTTCAAAGCTTTTCGTTGCTTTCATGGAAAGCTCTGCACTCGATTCGCGAATCTTCCACCATGTGAATTGTTTCCGCAGATCACATTTGGTTAGTGAGTTTCAGCGCTTTGAGCGAGCGCTTGGCCCGCTTGTGCGGTGCTCATGGTATCAGGCGACTGAAACCGAGAAGGTAATGTCGCAGGATTCAACCCCAAGGCCAAGGTGACCTGACCTTCAATCAAGAACATTTCCTCAGAGAACCAACTGCAGTTCTTGCGCTGTAGTTTATGGTCGATGAAGACATTCCCTCTCATCGCGAAGCCACTTATTTGCGTACTGGCCCATAAATGCCGACACAAATACCGTAACAAGTACACTGTGATGCACCGTAACGTAACTAGTCGTGCAGAGTTGTATTGTGTATGGCTGTTGTGTAACGATCATACCGGGCCATATTGCTGGTTTGAAAAGTCCGAGGGGCATGTATCACTGACTCCTTAACGTCCCCAGCATTACCGTTACATCAAGTATCGCTTTACAACAAGGTAGTTAACTATGAATGGTAAAAGGAAATTCGCCAGCACGGAGTTTTCGATGGCAGCTGTGTGCATATTAAGGATGCGAAGTAGAAAAGAGACCGTCAGGTCTTCCGTCAATAGCATTCGTTGCATTGGCAAAGCACGGTTGCCAAGACCACAGGGCAAAGTGCGAAATTCTCACGCATAGCCACTTTTTCTGTGATAACTGCCCCTACTCTGGGCAGGTTCATTTACAGAAACTAGAGTGCACATGCAATTCAAACTTTGTTTAAAGGAGTACCGACACGATTTTGGAAGATCGCACAAAAGGGACATATTTCGTTTCCTTGGTCTGCAGTGTCAACGCTCTCCACACAGCGGAGCCAGGCAACACGTATAAAATATTTTATTTTGATTTTAAAAGTTTTTGTCGCTGAGCATCTCCACGCCAGCCCCACTGCATTGGACATTATCCCGACGAGTCAAGACAGTTCCTGAATTTGCGAGCTCTGCTTCATGCGTGCAGCCTAAATCGCAGAAATCGCTCTCGGGGCCACTGGACGACAATTCAGCCATCGTTGTTTACGTGCACCACGAGCAGATGACTGATTTGCCGTTAGTACGTCGCCAGTTCCTGTCTTCCCTTGACGCCACACTGCTCTAAAACGTCACTGAGAAGCCGCCCCTTCGATACCGAAATTGCTGCTTTATGGTAGTGGTATTAAAAATATATCCAATGCATTCCCAAGCACTACGACACTCTTCATAGGTTTCTCGACACCACTAGTTTTATTTAAAACAACAATCCGAAAATTTTTGAAATTCGTGTCGGTACTCCTTTAATTCTTACTGTAAACCAACTTACCAAATATTACCCATTGAACTAAAGCTCGAGTGTTTCCTGCGTTGGTCCATGCTCGGACTTAAACATGACACTTGACCTATGTTAGCACCATAACATTGACACCGGTGTGTAGAAATTACGTAAATAGCGCCAGCACTAAATTTTCGATACACACATCCATATTCTCAGCGTAGACAGGAGTGGCACTGGTGAGCGAATGGGGCGCATCAGTCTTCATATCCGCACCGCTTCTGCAAAATCTTTTGGCTACATAAGTGCGAGTTCCGAAAATTAAAAAATTAAAGCATCGATTGCTTATTCCTTATATAATAAGAAAATTAAAGCCTCGACTGCTTATTCCATGGTAAGTGTTCATGTCAACCGACTGATTTAACTCAAACGTTTCGCGTTTAACACGTTATCCGTCTATTGAGTCAAAGATAGTGACTCGTAGTGGTTAAGACGACGTTGTATTCGTTGGCCACTATAACCATGGGAGCTTTGTCGGGGTAATGGTAACCACTGCCTGCCACAGTGTAATGACAGTTCATCTCATCACTCTTGACACAATAGCAGCAAGGCTACACGAATGGTAAGACTTGCTGAGGACAAATTCGATAATAAGGCTGCTTTTCTTGTTAGTCTTTTCCTCATTGTCCTTTACAGTTTCAGATCTTCCCGATGCACGTGTCAGTCTGTTGTTACATAGAGGTTAACATCTTGTGTCATGAGGCCGCTTGAAACAAAGGCAATATGCATACAAGGTTGCCGTACGTATTGAACGTCGAATGCAGAGCTGGTGCTCGTTCGTCTCCCGTTCAAACACGTGCTCTTTGAGCTCTTTATCGGAGCAGGTCAATACCGATACCAGACGTCCTTAGCCTAACACAGAACACCGCGGTCGGAGGAGATACGTTGTTTTACTTCACGTTTTCTGTTCATTCATGTTGTCGTGGCCACAAGACCGTGGTACGCCACATCGTGAACGTTGAGCAGGAAATCCTTGAAAGTAAAACGCTATGCACCAGGTCCTATACCAGGTATACTCTGCTCAGACGTGCGTTCCAAACAGTATACAAGAGCCACAAAGCAGAAACTGGAGCCTTTTTTTTTTTTTTTTTACAGCAGTTGATCTCCATTCAATACGTAATCATTCTTAGTCTACTTCCCCAGGAAGTTTAGTTCTGTTTCACAAGGAAACTTCCATTTCCCATAGGAAGACACGTCTCCTGGAAAGCTCATGGGAAACATGAGAATATTTTCGAGGTGCTCCTTTTTTTTTGTTACACAACCAAATGAATCCAACATATGAATGGACCAAGGAAAGGGTAGGGGGCACATGGTTTTGATTTAACTGCAGTGTAGTGACCCTAAAATGAAATGAAAGTGGACGAATGATAGCCCTTTCTGTCGGCGAGATTCGAACCCACAACTTTCAAATTACGCGTGGTACACGCTATAGTGATAGCGTACACGTCTTACTTGTACACGTAGTCCAAAAGAAAGGCAGAAAAGGGACGATGGTAGCTTGCGATGAGAAATTCGTAAACAGGGGGTGTGTGTGCTGGACACGAGGTTTAAACAAGTGGACTTCTATTTTTTACAAGGCTGCAATTGAAAAAGTCCATTTGTTGAAACGTTGGCTCCAGCACACACCCCCTGTTCAAGAACTGCTGTACGCGTGGTGCAGCATAGTCATATCCGTATAGTGACTCTAAAGCACGGAATTATCAAGTGTGTCGTAGCTCGAACCGTCAACCTTCTTAGCATGTAGAATATAAACCCTAAGTACCCATGTACTCCAAAGTTAAAGGTTCGTAGGGTATCGAACCGATGAGTAGTGGATAAGCAAAGGCCAAGCAGCGATCACGCAACGGTCAAACGACGGTGATCAGTAAAAGACGATGACTGTGAGCAACTGCAAATGGCACAATGCTTACGTATAGACTCCTACAGTGGAGTTTCATTGGACTTTCTGAAAAGTTTATTTAGCATTTGCACTACTACCATACAACCAACATGTCTCCATACCTGCCTCGTATTTCTGCCATTGACAACCAGGGTGTCCGCATGACACTAACTCAATAGGTCTGTCGAACTAGGGCTGTTGGTCTTTCTCTCTCTCTCTCTCTCTCGAAGCACATCACCACGCCTTCGCTCGGGAGCCGATCGACACGATACAATAATCCAGTCGCGAAAAGAGCTCATCACGTGAACGCTGTCTTGTCACGTCACAAGAGCTTGGTCAACATGTTTCGATGGCATAATGCCACGCGTGTTATTTTCATGCGCTCTGTTTGAACCCACAAAAACTGTCAGCAATGCTCGGCGCAGATCGCGCCTCAGTGTTCGAGAAGCTTCACGTTCGTAGTAGGTCGTTTTGTTAATATTGCGCGCAAGACGCGAACACTCATTTTCCAGAGCTTGCGCGACCACCAGTGATAAGGCTGGAAAGTTCGACGCGTGATGTATAAAAGACGGCGCGACCCAGCTGTGATCAGTTGATCGACGGCCGACGCTCTGTTCGCCGCTATCAGTGCCAGCGTGTATTGCCGTAATCTGAATTTCCGCTTACCGGCCGCAAGTTCGGCCAAATAAAGTTTCATCTTGGACATACCAACTGCTGCCTTCGTCACGACCACGAGACAATATTTACGAATGCTTAATTGTATCTCATCTAAATAGCCTTCAGCGCGAGAAGTATTCCTTATGGCTTGGACAAAACACCTCGTGTACCAGTGCCATTCTTCGACGGTCAACGATATGCTGTGCGAGATCGCCTCAACCGTTTGAATACTTGTCGTCATCGGTAGCAAAGACTTCATCATATATTCTCGTTCATTGACAAATCTTGGGGACGAATCGGCATCAGTACCACGATGAAAATTAAAGCGCCACTCCTGACGCAGACAAAAAAGCGGACACTCACAGGCGCCGAATGTCAACTAGTTTCGTTTTCATTGAAAGAGGAGGACGATAAAAAAACTTCATTGATAAGGGTATGAGGTCATGAGCTCGATGGGTTATGCCCCCAAGTCCAGAACGCCACTGGCTACAGCCGTCTTCATGACGTGACCCAGAAGCGCTAGCTGCAACTCCTGAGCAACGGGAGGCGCAACTCACCTGCTGTGAAACGAGGTACGCAACATATATAGGCAGGAATTATCGTGGTTAAAAAAAAATCACGCTAACGTCGCCACGTCTTTCTCCTTTGCGTGTGGTGCACCTTCCCTTCGCTCACAATCAAGGAGTTCGCCACTTGCACAAACTTTCTTTTCCCCTTAGTTCGCTTGACAGATGGCGATTGATTATAACCAGTTCCTTCTTGGTGTGGTATATGCATCGGTGATCAAGCGGGTTACATTATTTTAGATGAGACATTAGATGCGTCACCGGAGGTCCTTTTGGCCTTCTTTTTTTTCTGTCTGCGTTAGAAATCGCGCTGTTTAATTTTCTCTGCCTATTCAATGTACATCGGGTGCACGTTCACAGTTGGGTTGACAAGCGAATTTATGATCCTCGTTCATGCGTGTAGTCTTCAACACTTGGTCGTTGTAATGCGGTCTCGAAAGAAAGGCGGAAGCAGTGTCGTGTTCTCCTTTCCTTTTTTCTTTCTCTTTTTTTTCCCACCCTTTGCCTTTTGTCGCATTTCTTTTCTATTATATTCTATTCCCTTTTCCCCAACGCACCGTAGCCAGTCGGTCAGAGGACTGGCTATCTCCCCATTTCCAGTCTTTCGTCTTCCTCCTCTTAGACGATCCTCCAGTGGCAGTCTCTCATTGCAACAAAGAAATGCAGCTTGGAGATACGTATCAGTACAGTAATCGCGACGCCACAAACAGCCATGTTTTTACCGAGTAAACACGGAACGTTTGAACGCTCTGATCGAGTTCGCTCCCAGCGGAACAAACACCTTCGCGCATCCTCGAAAGAGTCCGATAATCGCTGAAAATCGGTTTTCTTTAAGTTCTAGACAGATTATGCTCCGCTTTTTTTCGCCGACATGTTGACACACGCTGGCGGAACGGCGTCCACTCGCATCAGGCGATTCACGTGATCACCTGCTCCTTGAAAAGGCCACGTACGGTTAAGCCAAGACCAGGGCAAACACACGGAGACGGACGGCTCTTGCCTGAAGCGCCTTCGCCAAACACGAGGCCCATTGTGCCGGTATTTCTTATTTTTTGAATATCGCTCCTAAAAAAGGCCTCCCTCTTATCGGACACGAGTGCTCTTGCGTGATTTTCCGATAAGCCGGGAGCATCTGACTTCTGCAGCTTCGGGCTCGTTCCGCGCGTGGGCAATTCGAGATCCCGGAAGAGACTGGGAAGAGTGCGTCCAGTGCGCGTTATTTAGTGGAACGTGCGTTATCTTCTCTCGTTGTGTCCGGTCGCGCTTCCTTTACCCGAAAAAAACGTTTGCTTAGTGTATTATTTAGTCTCTTACGACGTGTCGAGTGCTAGGCAGGTTTGCCGCCGTTGCAAGATACCAACGAAGGTAACAGGTTGAAGCATTGCGGTCGCTCATTGTAGAACATGTAGACTACTTCCCTTACAATGTGTTTGGGACAGTACCGAAGTTGATACCAATCGGCGTCGGCAGAATTTTGTCTTGGAAGGGGGGGGGGGTCGCAAACCAGTGTAGCATCGCTACTGTGGGAGGGGGGGGGGGGGGGTGTAGCTTGGGTTGGGGGGCAAATGCTAGTGTGGCTTGCGGGGGGTGGGGGGCAAGTGCCCCTTTTGCACCCACGTGCTGACGGCTATGGCCGGCACCGCCCACCTAATAATGCATCCGTGTGCACTTCGATCAACATAACTTCTGATGGCGCTCCAGTCCTCGTCTCCCCAGAAGATTACGGTCATTAAAATCCTTATGTGGTATCCTCACGGACAGTACAGCAGAGATACTGTTAAAATACTAGAAAAACGAAATTGAAATTTATCTTCGTAAAATGGGTTTGCTATCGCGGCAGCAAGTGAAAAACCGTCGCAAAGTTTCCAACGCTAGTCTTAATGGAAGCTCCCTGCGATGTGACTAACCTGTGTACATTCGCAGGTTAGGCAAAAGTTTCACTTCGAAATTCTTGCGGGTCTTGCAAGGACGAATCTGTCATCGGTACTTGTTGCCTGGGATTGTAGGTGGTCGCTTGAAAGGCTCATTGAGGCGTATGGGCATAACCGCGTGCCCACCGTATATACGGCTACAGGCCACCGGCGCTACCAACAACTTCAAGCTAATCGCACAGACATCTTCACAAAGTTAACTCAGTAGCGCCTGTAATGCGCATTTGTATCCTGCGGTTGTACCCGTTCGTCTTCTGTCTTCGGAAGACGTCGTTGCTCTTGAGGCGTACGCTTCCTTAATGTTTCGATTGGACCTCCTCAGCATTTTCTTTTTTATACATCGAAATACGTCGATGGCTCTCGCACGTAGGTGTTTCGCCTTGCGAAATATCCCAACAAAGAGAATTAAGCGAATATCTTCAAGGTCTCTTGTTTTATCGGCCCATCCCGATAATATAGGCCGTGCTCTGACATCGATTCCATGAAGAGATGAGGTAAGGACTTTGTGGTCCACCTGGAGAAAGCCAGTAGCAGCGTGCACTGAGCATTGCATGATAGGCAAACATTGTACAAGTGCGCCTCGTTTATCAGCGCTGCAGGAAGTTCTTAAAAGGCTAACGATATGGATGAAGAGGTGAAAACAAAAAAATCAAGGCGCTATCTTCTTTCCGATAACTGTCGTATCCGTGGACGATATCCAATGAACTGCTCAACGTGTGAAGAGGACACTGCATGTGCTTTGTCGCCGGTGGAGTTTCTTGGCCGGCTGCGGGCACTTTTCTTTAACTCTGACTGTCGCAGTGCAGATATGTATAACCGGTTGAATAGGGCTGCGGGTTGGAAAGGATCACATTCAAATATAGTCACGTTTCGATGAACGCCACGTTTTCTTAGCAATTTGTTTCAGCAGATTCCTGACTGCGTCGCTTAGAGATGGTTTAAGTTTAAATCAAAGCTTCGCTTCTTCTCGGCGAGCTTAAATTGAAAGTAATATGGCGGCAGTCGTATTTAGTGTAGTAGTCAAGCCCTTAGATAATGCAGAAATGAGTCTTTTCGGGAGCAGTCTTCATCCCTCTGGGCACTTCTATATAGATATAAAACTGACGACGTTCTCATTCTTGATTTGCAGCACAGATGACGTCAGTCTGTTCTGATGTCCGTGTTGCAGACGCAATATATTTCACAACTTGCTGTTGGAGCTAGATGGCAATTGATCATGGTAACTGAATTAGAGCGCTATACGGCAAAGTCTCGTATACGCATGCACCCGCAATCGTTCAAGAGACTGGCAAGCGGCTGACATTGAGCGCCTGAGTCTCGCGATTGCATGCGGGCAAGCGAAATGCACGAGAACCCTGCAGTGGTTTGCAATAGTTAGCTGTACAAGCAGGCAATCAGAGTTGGGCAAAAGGAAATATACTGCTGACGGTATAATGAAAACTCTTCTTTTCTTTTTCTTTTTTTTTCTGGAAAGGTCTTCCGTGTTACTTCATGAAGAATCGGGTGTCGGGGTGGAGTCCCATAACCTACCAGGGCACACAGCTTCCGGGCAGACGCCTACTCGCCGCTAATTAAGACTCTTAAATTGGTCGTCGGAGGCGCGGCTCTCTAAACTGGACTAGGGAAGCCAACTGGCGACCCTTGAGCAGGCCCCAGGGAGCCGCAATCGCCAGTGAGGCCCTGGATGAAGGGCTCCACCCACAGTAACCAGGAAGCCTTACGTCTTTCGTTGTTTCTCGTTTTCTGATGAACAATAGGAAAAGGCTCACTGGTCGACCACTTGTGCATATTTGCGTCCAGACTCGCGTTAACCGCCCTGTGTAGATACCACGCTGCAAGGACCATAGGTCGGCGAACTCACCGAGTCAACTCACTCCGGATCGAGCCGCGAGTCTGAGTGAGTCCGGGGTGAGGAATATTTTGGTGATTTTGAGTCCGGTTGAAGAAACTTTTCGTGAGAGTGAGTCCGGCTCGGGAAAATTTTCGTGAGTCTGAGTCCGAGTGAGCCCTAAGCGCAAGATATATTTCATGAGTGTCTGAGTGAGCTCCACAAGTTTTGCCGACCTATGGCAAGGAGTGTGTAAGTTGTCTTCCGGCGGCAAGATCTAATGTTTCTCGCGCCACCTATTATCTGCCGTTAAGCGCAGTGTTATGACGACGTTCGGAAGTTATCGACCTGCTTGTCCACTTAACGCCGCCGTCTGGAGAGGTGCTCGAGAATTTTTTTGCTCGCAGCGTCGCCTTCTCCAAAATATTTCGCCTCTTCTTCCACGCGTCTGGCCCCGCCAAGAAAGGATGCGCCGCGATACCGGTCGGAGTGATACCGCTTGAGGACAGTGATCCCGGAAACCTTGCTCCAGATTCCAGACTTGTGCTTATACTAGTGTCTCGTCATCACGGGCTTCAACGATGTCTTTTCATTCTTAATCCAGCGTAGGGTAGGCAACCAGGTGAGCGCCTGGTTGACTTCTCTGCTCTTCCTTCCTTCCTTCCTTTCTTTCTTCTTCATGTCTAACTGCTACTATAGCCCTCTTTAGAGAAGAGAATCTCTTCTCCCACGCGTGTCTGGAAAGGCCACTAGCGCTTTCCACGTGCTGTGTCATCGCGAGGCTTACAGTTTTGATCACTGGATATGACATCGCATAGAAAGGCAGAGAGCTCGCACGTGTAGGTGCTTGATACGTTCATGGTTAGCTACGAAACTTCCGGTGCCATACTACATCCATGGCTTCAAGCTCGTTCACGTGAAGTCTCGTAAAACGGCACGTGTGACGGTGAAGGGCAGGTCACCTGGAAGGTGACTTACGGTAGTCCGACCGTTGTTTGAGCTAGAAAAACTAAGGACACCTAAAAAGGCAAACACACAGGATGAACGCTGAACACTTGCGCTCTATCCAATGTAACATCACAAACCTTTCCTGTTTGTACCTTCTTAGTATAAGTCTTTTAGCGCGGCTTCAATGACGTGTTTGTACCAACTAGCTCAACTTTATATCTTGTTGCAATATATATCTTCTACACAAGGGCTCTATACAGTATAAGGACAATTAAGACATGGTCTAATGGTTATAACTCGATTTAGCCTATAGATGTCACGGGTTGGCTTCAATTGTTGCCTATACGACCCGCTTCATTATCACTGGCGAATCGGCATGCACAGATAAAAAAAAAATTTCAGATTTCTTTGCAATGAGCTTAAGATTTACATTCGGATGCGTGCATCCTGTGCGCTATTCCAAATTAACGATAAAACAGCTGAGTGGTTTGCATAAGAAAGTGTTGTGCCGTTGATGCTTATCTCGCGACATTCGTGTAGTGATGACGTACGGTAAACTATGATTTTGCTTTTAGAACTGCCGCGCACTTTCACTGGCAGTCGTGTGTCACACTGTTTGCGAAATACATCCAAGAGGTGAAATTACTCGTGCTACGGGTCCACAATATCCGATAGTCTAGGCACTCCTCAATGCAGTACGCAGGGCACGTCGAAAGATGCAAAACATGTATAGAAAAGTCCCGTAAGCCAGGTAAAGGGCTCTTCCGGTACCTGCGGCAGGAGAAGGTACACACGCGAAGGTGTTCTCGCACGACAGGTGCTTCCATGAATATGTGAGAACAGAAATATCTCGTTCGCCCTTATCTGGGTAGACAAGGTACTCGATGCTTATCGTGCCACTCGCGCAGTTGCACCGAGCGAAGGTTGGCTGCGGTATTGTACTACACGCAAGGTTGTGTCAGAGGTTGTCGTCTACGCGGCGGCTCCCATCCACGCAAAGGTTCACCTCCAACTGCATTGCAACTGGCGACACGGTGCCAGTGCCTTATAAGTGGGCAGCCTGAGGAATTAAGACTATACCTCTCTCGGATTCGGTATCGGCATGAATTTGAGTTGCAATGCTGGACCAATCCGAAAAGAAAGAGTATCGGTACATCAGGGGCAGTAGTGTAGTGATGAGACTAACTGTGCAGCAGGTGATAAGGATGTTCTGTAACGTCCCTCGATAGCAGTCATCCGTCGCATTAATACCCTGTAACGCCCACCAACAGTTATGCTCTGAAAAAAATGGAGAAAACACTGAGTTTTTACTTTCTTGTGCAGTTCACTTTAAGAAAAAAAAATGAACTTTTATTTGAGGCATAAGTTAATTACCTTTAATAATTAATTATTTTCATTAAATATGCAACTCACTGCAGCTTCATTATAACATGTTAAATCTGCAATAACTGCTTTGACAGCTTTATCATTTCCGAGGCGTTATATTCAATGGAGCAAATATGATCCACTATAGCTTTAACATAATTTATGTGTTGTTGCGAACGTAGTAAAAAACCTCTCGAAAAGCTGACGCTACCAGTCCTCTTTTCTTGTAAATTCCACTGCCATTGCAGAAAGCGGTCTGCTATACAGACCGTCTTTTCAATGCGCCTGCGCAGCACACCACAGCTGCGAACGTACTCTTGCAAGCGTTAATTCTGGAGTGTCGTCTTGCGAGATCATTGGCATGACGTTAAATTTAAGATCTCGATTCCGTCCTATCGCTCCTGTAAGAGGTAGAATTTGCTCCATTTCTTGACTGCAAACACTCTCCAAAGTTCGAACAATATATGGTTCTTACTAACGTATTGGTACCCCTACCGGTCTCTTGTCCGTATGTTTGCTGTCGATGTGAAACGTACATCCCTCGCCAGACGGTGTCACGTCAAACCCTGGACCACTGATCTATTTTATGTTTACTTTACGCTGAGAGATTGCAGTCCAAAGTAGAAGACCACTTTCAGAGCCGCGGTATCCCGAAGTTAGGTCAATACTGCCCACTATTTCTGTGCTACCAACAATCTGTATTTTTCTCCGTAATTTCCCGCACAAGTGTCAGCTGTGTCGTGAGCTACACGGTGGAAAAGACTCGAAAGACGTGCCCTTATCACCGCTAGCGTCCTGGGTCAACAGCCCTTCGAGCACCGAGACTACAGGTGAATGTCGCCGAGGCCGTAACTGTCAGATTTGAACGAGTGTCAATACGTCTGCCTTTCGTTTTGGCTTCTTGACATCTAGTTCATGCAAAATCTGTGCACGCTGAATTTGCCGTGAAGTAGGCCGCTCTGGATAGCAATTCAAATGCAGGCGAATTAAGAGGTCGCATTTTTCTTGCACTGCGTGGCCTGTCGGTACAGAATGACCGCAATGAATCTAATTCGTTATGCCTGAATTTGCCACCCTCAGTTTGGTTATCATGGCCGTTCGGATCGGCGTCGTTCTAGTGTGGCACGTGAGTATTTTTCTTGGATGGCCGTTGATCTTCTCTTCGCTCTGGTCGGTGAGGCACAAGCGCATGAACTTTGTAAATGTCTCCAGCATGTTTGGGAGATGCTTTCTCCAAGCACGCGATACGCCCCCCGTTGTGATTGCCATAGGCATCCGGCCTTTCATCCTGGTCCTCAAGAGCGGCTTACATTACCTGTTGACACTGCCCAGCAGTAGCCTCCCCTCCAGCCACTGTTTGCGAGTGAAGAACGTTATCTGCGGCACTTGGGCAAAGATAATACCGGGTGGTTTTTGAGGATCAGGCTTAGTTTAGTGCGGCGCCTTTCTTTTTTTTTTTAGGGGCGAAGCTCCTTAAGGCGTAGGCTTGTCTGCCGTCGTAGTTTTCTGTCGTAGCCACCCCTGTAATTCTCGATGACGGTGATGACGATGAAGAATAAGCGCGTTCCAGACCACATATTCTCTTTCTGCCCTCACGGCACAGCACATGGAATGTACCCACTACTACCCATCCCACTACGACCCATACAAGAACCCCTATCCCTCAACTTCACCGACCATAAAGCCGTTATAATGAAGGGGGACCGGAAGCCACGTCTAGCTACCATTTACGAATAAAATTTCTTGTATATATACACAGTGTTGGTCACGTCTTTGATGATGTACTGGGCGAAAATTCGCGGAAGATTCACGGTTTACCGATGAACCTCCGGAGCTTCGCCCACTCATCATCATTCACTCCGTGGATATTCATTCACTCCACTTTTTTCGCTGCACACCTAAAAAGCTCTACTCATAATGAGCTCAGAGCATTGCGATTTAAAAAAGTTCATTTCAGCAGGGACAAGGCCTGCATGTCAAAATATAGCTATCGCTTCTAAGCAGCTTTTAATTGCCTTGTTGCTGAACGACTCTGCAAAAGCGAAAATATTGCACATCCTCATCGCTCAAAACATGACCTCCAAAAAAAAAACTGGCTGATTGCTTTTGCATGACAGGTTAAACGCAGTGCAATTTTGACAAGGGAAAGACTGCGTGTGTGTGTGTGTGTGTGTGTGTGTGTGTGTGTGTGTGTGTGTGCGCGCGCGTCAAAATTCGCGCATGCTTTAGCCTCGCATCCAATCCTGGCGCAGCTGGCGACCTATGTCCAAGCTTTCTACACCAGCAGTATATGACGTTCCGGCATCCTTCTCTTTCGCAGCGGCGCGCAACCGAGCAACTGCGGAGGCAGCAGCGAGTGCCAACCCGGAGCACCCGGTGCCTCAGCATGAGGTCAAGGAATTGCTCGAAGCCGAGCGAGCTGAGGACGACTTGGGCGGCGGGTACGTTCCGCTGGTAGCGCAGATGCAGGACGACGAGCTCCCGCCGCCGCCGCCTCCCCCGTCTTCGGGCGAGCAGCGACGACACGGGCCTTCGTCTCGCGGCATGGACTCGGTCGAGTTCAGGCAGCGCGGCCGCGAGATGGTCGAGTACATCGCGCGCTACATGGAGACCATCTGCGACCGGCGTGTGACCCCGCAGTGCGAGCCGGGCTACCTCAAGGAGCTGCTGCCGGAGAGGGCGCCCGAACAGCCCGAGGACTGGGACAACATCATGGCCGACGTGGAGCGCTTCATCATGCCCGGAGTAAGCGCACCATCACCCATTGCTCGCGCTGTACACAAAGGGGGCTTGCGCAGTGCATTAAGACAAAAAAAAAAAGTACCTTTACTATTTTTGGTGAGCACTTACTTGCAACGTATCACTTTAGATCTACGTATTAATTCGTTTGGGGATCATTATTCATTCTTTGGGCAGTCGTGGGATGCGCGACTCTCCCAGTGAGTAAACCTGTATCTTCAAAGAGCTGTATATGTGGCAAGTCGGGAGTCGCCAAAAAAGAGACGGGTCTCCTTTGTGTACTGGGGACAAAGACTCGATCTCGATGGGCGTATGAGCCCGTGAAAAAAGAATCAAAATTTCGAACAGCATGATGAAAAACAGCCAGCACAGTTGAAGAGCTTTCCTCAAGACTGTTCCTAAGCCAAAAGCAACAAAAGGACAGCGCTGTTCAGGGCAGGGTTCTGGCCTGTGCTTCTTTTATTGTTCGTGCTGTTTGAACTTTGTTTGGTTTTTTTCTTTTTAACAAGGCGTATACGAACCAGCCCTAATGAACACACTGGTAACGTTGTCAGTCTGTACAATGTCCAAAGCTTAGACTTTGACGGAACCTTCAAGCGAGTTAATTTAGACACACGTCGGTACTGCACGATCCATGAGGTATTGTCGCATGTAAAGCTCGGAAAGTCTAGAGAGCCCCGTTGAATGTATGTACAAATTGCCGGGGTGAAAAATGGAACACACCACTCGCCTTAGTTTGAAAATGAATAATCATGTAGTTCACGTTTAGGGACCACAAAATTGTACAGAACACTGAAAAAATTATGCGCGGATGTTATCTCGGTAACATGACCCCGCGCTCTGTTTCTTTGATATGTGGTGGACTGATTACATCCTAACTCAAACAGCAGGCACTGAGATAGACGCCCCTTTGTCATGTGGGACACGGCCCGGAAGATGCCAAGGACTAGGTACGCACGTGTCGTGGCGCATGCTGTAATCTACCCAAGGACGCACACGTGGTAGGCGCGGCTGCCTTGAACTGAAACTTGAAGATTGGCACTGCGCAGACGCGACAATATACTACAGTTACAGCAGTAGGATAAACCATTGTTGCGTAGTTAGTGGTTGGCATTTTCCACTAACGTCTTCAAGGACGCGTTGCATTGTCGTTATAATGCTGGTGATCTTAGTTTTTTTTAAATTTTGTAGCCAATCATGACTCGCTGTACTCCTTTCTCGGCATCTTGTAGATTACCTCGAGATCACCAAAGGGTCTTTCACTCGCACGAGCTGTTATTTCGACGCTCTCGTGAGGTAAATCCACGGTTTTTTTCGAACAAGTATCCGTCGTTATGGTCATCTTGGCTTAAATGTGAACGTTACACTGTTAGGCAGCGGCACATAAAGCGTTCTTTGACAGCACATTGATATCTAAAAGTGCGCGATGAGCGTTAGCAGAATGCTAGCAGTGAACCAAGCAAATGATTCTTCGGTTATTGATATGCCTAAGTAGGCGACACAATATAGTGCGTCTTCTTCTCTGGAGATTGAGGCCTGACAAGTTACGCTTTTCGCAGGTGACCCACTGGCAGCACCCCCCACTTCCATGCCTACTTCCCCGCTGGGAATTCCTACCCTTCTATCCTGGCGGACATGCTCTCTGATGGCATCGGCTGCGTCGGGTTCTCCTGGGTGAGTACAGTGTCTGTGGACAAGTCTTTAGCCACGTTCTCTCGTGACTGTCCTGTGCTTGACCTGCGTGAAGCTCCCGACTGAGACGCTGTCGTTGTGCCCTGCCGCATTGTCAATTTATTCAGCGCGCTCGCCAAAAAAAAGACTTGAAATTCTCAACAAAACATCTAGTTTCAAAAGCGAAGACAGTGATGTCTCTCGCAAACAGCGCAGACGCTTAGACCTGACTATCTCAGCAGTATCGGGCCAGTCATACTTGTCAAGTGTGGTTTCGCATGAGAGACAAGACCTTGATCAGAAGAAAATGACGTGTCAAAGTTTGTCTATCGCGGAATTCACGGGTAACGCGTTACTGCTTTAGGCTGCAGTCGGAAAGAAGTGTTCCCAAAGTGGCGAGGGGCTAGCCGCTTCTCTGCTTGACGCAGGCCGCTAGTCGTAGCCGGCGTGGCTTCTTGCAAGAGGCAGGGCCACTGCACGCGCGGGGCCAGGAACGTGGTGCTCCCGGCAAGGTACACACCGAGCCCTGCGCACGTTTCTTGGCTTGGCTGCAGGGGCTCACCGGGCTCCTTTTGCTGGCTGGCGCTGCTGGCTACATTGCTCGGCTTCTGCCTGGCTGTATTTCATTTGTTGCCTCTGCGGCTGCCTGAAAGCAAGGGCGCCTGGCTTTGCCACTCAGTCGGGTCAGGTGATAAACTAAATCGAAGCGCAACCATTGCATTCCGTACAAGGGTGAATTCAGTCGAGGTATAAATTCTAATTAAATGCAGGATGTCGCGATATCTTGTATTCTGAAGTTTATGGTTCAGTTACCTCATTTACTACCGGATGTCGGACCTATAAGGCAAAATTACCACTACAACTTTATTCTCTCTGTAGAGAAAATCGCCGATCTCAGTTCAGTATGATTAACTGAGATTCTTTCAGCTTAATTTCACGCTTAGGGAACACGCTTACTTTGTTTTGCTTAAAAAATGCTTCTATTGCTTCTATTAAACTGTGCCCGTACAAGTGTTCAGCTCTGGAAGGAAAGGCAGCCACCAATAGGGCGCGATGTTGCAACTGAACGTCTCCCACTGGCTTCGGGCCATTGCTTTGAGTCCGTTGGCAAATATGAAGGCGTATATGTTATTCCACTTCAATTTCCGAGAATACTCCTTTTGACCTTTGGAGCTCATCAATATTACCCATGTAGTCTGGGTATTTAGTGGAACCTCGGCAAAATCAGTTGCCAGTATTTTTTTTTCATACTGGGAACTTTTCTACACTTGTACACACGGTATCGCCGGGGAAGTGTGGTTACGATTCGAAAAAAAATGTGACGTTACAAACTGCAACCCACACGGGGGCACTGCTCAGTGTTACAGGGTCCGCAACTGCCGTTACTAAACTGACTGAAACTGTATTATTCATTCAACGATAAGTTTCCATTTCTTTCTGGGTATGAAACGCCATAAAAAGCCCACTTTCGTTATCAGTTATCGAAAACTGCATGTTCCTGCTTATCTTATCTTATCTTATCTTATCTTATCTTATCTTATCTTATCTTATCTTATCTTATCTTATCTTATCTTATCTGATCTGATGTATTGTCTACTAGATTTATTACACGACTAATCGCAGGGTGTAAGCATATTGTTTGAAGAAGTCTCACTCGCAAATTAGGGAGGAATCTCAGTTCTTCGTTCCTCGAGGTATTTAACACTGAGATTGACATTCACTTCACTAACGCATGACGCGAAGGTGCATGCTCGCATGTGCTCGTGCCGATAGCATGAGCACATGCTATCGATGTGCTTCACGGCTCGCACATACTGTGACAGCTTATTTTAATGTACTCTTTTCAACTTTATTCAACTGATTGTTGCCTTTTTTTTTCTCTCTATATAGGCAGCCAGCCCGGCTTGCACAGAACTGGAGGTGATCATGCTGGACTGGGTTGGTAAGTTATCGATTGATTTCCTGCATGCTTACCTGAACAGACCTAAACCTAAAAGCACAAAAGTTGGTTAAGTAATATTGCCAGCTTCACAAGCCATTGTTTCTCGTAAACTTGGACATCTGTTCCTTGTTCAGTTTTGGATAGACTGCAAGAGGCTACAGCACAGTAATGTACATTTCTCTCATCTTTCGCTCTGCAGGAAAGATGATAAACCTTCCCGAGGAATTCCTCTGCCTGTCGGGAAACAGCAGTGGAGGAGGTGTAATTCAGGTAAGGCATGGATGGTTCATTTTTGTCCCGTGACTGTACCTCCAGATTACTTACTCTCATGAATATTCAATGTCAATTTACCGATATATTAATTTCTCAAGTTGGCTTCTCACTGAAATATGGCTGCCTCTCTCAGTAAGCGTTTCCTTTCACTCACAAAGAGAATGTCCAAAACTTAGGCTGTGCTCACTTCATCACTCAATAAGTCTTCGCGTCGCGATATTTTGCTCGGTCTATGAACTTTTAATTTGTCGCCTGCGTTATACTTACGATGCCTACATTACAATGCAAAGATGCCTACGTTATGAGTGATGTCCTGGCACGCTATTGCATTGAATGACTGTGCTAAATGACAAGCATCTGCTCTTAAATTTCATTACACTCTCCTCACTGTCATCTCTTCCAGTCAAGCGCAAGCGAGTGCATTCTGAACACTCTGCTGGCGGCCAGGTACGCGACCATCAAGAAACTCAAGGAAGAGCAGCCTTTCGTCGATGAGGGAGTGCTCCTCTCCAAGCTCATGGCATATTGCTCCAAGGAGGTACACGTGCTCTCCGTGCTATACTTTCTACTGGTGTAGTCCTATGGTAATGCTCAACAAAAAAAAAGGAAGCCCACCAAGCCAATGTTATGCAAGTATTTAACACAAATATCTGAGCAGGTTATATTACTATCCTTTAAACATTTTCGTAAGGCGGCTTACTGCAGCGAACATTTTCACTCGGGCTCGTAATTATCTCCAATTTCTCAGCGTCCTTCTACGGCGTTACAAAATTGGTGGTAGGGTGATTTCGTGCGGTTTTTTCTGCATATCAAACTAGCGTACCTTCAAAAAAAAAAAATAACGGACGTTCTCTTTTGTAGCGATTCGACATAAGCCTAGTAGTGTGCAATGCACACGCAGTTAGCTACTGCTAGGTCATATTTTCGCAGCTCTCATTCGTAGAACCTTTATAATATTGCAAGTATTGACTGCACCCATCTTGAAACGATTGAGACGACTGCTTTCGCCCTTGAGTCGTCTTAGGCGAATGTGTAGGGGACCCTGCGAGTTTTTTCGCTAGGGTAGTGTTACGGTGCTGTCATGATGAAAGCAGGAGTACACCAGGAAATATTTTAAGAACCTTTCCTCATTATACGACCTTGAGGCTTTCTGCCCATCGATATTTGTACACGATGGTCGCATAGACCTGCTGCCAAGCCGCAGATAACCCAGCGATCTGTGGCTTGGCAGCAGATGTATGCCTCTGCCAGTTGAGTGCAGCTCTAGAGGAGCTTCCAGCTCTTACACTGGTGCACTCAACTAGCAGATGCATCGAAATCTGAGCTCCTTCACAGGCCTAGTTGAGTGCACACTTATCTATGGTGATAACACCGTAGGTTCGCGTTCAGTGGCCAAGTGCGCGTATCAGCGGTGATGTGTGCATGTAATGCGACGAACTCGTGCTTCGAAACAAGCCTCGCTAGCAACCAGAATACAATGTAAACATGTCGCATCGCACAATTTCTGAGTGAATAGGCCGTTTTAAGGTAGTAGAGTGGTTTCACATACGCTTTCATGGTCACCAGTTTGTAGTGACTCATTTTTTTTTAAAATGCTGTTCCTTCTTGCCCTTTATCAGTGGTCACAGCGACACTCTGCTTGCGTTGTCATTTGTATCAGCCGAACTGTTACGCTGAATGTTGTAAAAGGGCCGAGACTCTAGCAGAACAAAGCCCCGCGAAATCGTAAACTATGTGAAGTATATCGAATGTTATATTCGCACGTATGTTATGTAAGCACAGTTGGACATTTTTAAACAAAATGTTGCTGTGCAGTGTTTTCAGTCTATTACTTCCTTTTCTGCAGGCCCACTCATCGGTAGAGAAAGCAGCCATGATTGGATTTGTGAAACTTCGTATTCTTGACACGGACGATAACTTCAGCATGCGCGGCTCAACGCTTGCCGCCGCCATGGAGGAAGACCGGAAGGCCGGATTTGTCCCCTTTTTTGTAAGTCACTGTGGTTGCTCAGCGCGTGCGTGGGAAGTGTTGTAAGAGGCTATAGCCTTCCTTTACATCATCCCGACTTCGTCATACGTAGGCGGGGCGTTTTCTCTCGTTTCAATCAATTCTGAGAACTCTTAATGTACCGTAGAGTGCGAAGTGTAAAAACTTGTCAAATTGTGGTGAAAGATAAGTGATAGGAAAGCCTGCTCATTGAATTTTGGTTTACGCGAACTCGGAGTGCATAGAACGAAATAACTGTTTGTCTCAAGTAAAAATAGTTAGTGTGTATTTGCATACCCAGGTTGATACGCTGCAGGATAAGATGCGATACAATGCTCGACATAAGAGTGCAAAAAAAAAACCCCATTTGCGAATGTGCTCTGGATACAAGCACCAGAAATCAAGCGGTGAAATCGCGTGCCGAGTACTAAGAACTGCACTCCCGTTTTGAGTGGCAGTAGTACAAGCTTCTCGTTTGTGTAGTCTCGTGTATGCCCTGTGATGAAGTTTGACGTTGGACCTCCCGCCAAACGATAGTCGGTGCCAAGTTCGGCCACCATTTAGATAGTACACCTGCGGTGCAGCGCTAACTACAGCCCAGTACCAGTTAGCCCACGAGTTTTTTCTTTTGAACGTTCAAGTTTTGCTCAACTTGAGCTTCAAAGCCTGATGGTCTCGCTCGCTGTTGCTGTGCAGGTTAGCGCAACTTTGGGAACAACTTCTTGCTGCTCCTTCGACGCGCTGGCAGAGATTGGTCCACTGTGTCAGAAGGAAGGCATCTGGCTTCACGTGGACGCCGCCTACGCAGGAAGCGCCTTCATCTGTCCCGAGTTCCAGTATCTGCACAAAGGACTCGAGGTACTGAAGGCGGGGAACTAAGCAGCTCTCTTGAAATGCTCTCGTAAATTATTATGGTGACAATAGTTTGGTGCACCAAACTGCAAGCTTTTGAGGCAAGAGGTTTGGGAAAGGAGAAATTAAACGCAGCGGATGCATACGATCTCTGAATGTACAGTTGCAGCATCGTTCAACTTTATGCCTGGGTGGTGATGCCCAGAGTAAATTTTTTGTTAATTTCCTTTATTTGAACACTTTGCTGTTCATGTATGAAGTCAACCAATAGTTCTAAACAATGCTGTATTGCGAACAGCGTCGAAAACTAGTGGTAAGCGGGCTCTAGGCAGTGTCAACCTCCGGAATATTTTTTCGATATATCCCATAACGCGCACACGTCTAAGCAAGCAAGAGAAGTCTAACAGCGCTGAATCTAGATGACTAACAAAGCTTCATTTCAAGACGGCGAGCCGCAGGCGGCCATGGAGGTAATCCATACGCACACGTCGCAGATTATGGCTAATTATGAGTATTCCAACATACAAAAAAAAAGAAACTAAAAAAGAAAAGCTCGAACGTTGACCTTATACCGAAACCTTGCTACCCGATCCAATAATGTCTATATACTTTTTTCTCTTCCAGTACGCCATGTCTTTCAACATTAACCCTAACAAATGGATGCTTGTAAACTTCGACTGCTCCCTGATGTGGTGAGTACCACATACTTTTCATTTCTTTAAATTGCTGGGACGTTTCCCTTAGAAATAGTTCTCAGCCATGTATTTCGCTTCAAATGTTGCTTTCTCAAAAGCTTGGTAAATGGTTTTGAAGGTTTTCATACTGCGTGACAAGTGGTGCGCAAAAGTGAGTTGAGTCGCGATAAAAAAAAAAGGATGTTACAAACGTGCAGAACTTGCACTATAGTGGCTGCATATGAGGAGGAAGATGGTGTTTGCTACAGCCAGGCTGCTATATGCAGCTTTATATAAAAAAAAAAGCAGCGGGTAATACCCTCGCCACAACGCTTCTCAAATTCTGAAGTCTCGCACGCCACGTTGTATCTGATAACACATCGTTATCAGATATAACATTCGTTATCAGCACGTATTCGTCGAGTTTCTGCGGGCCATCGATTCCACGTTAATCCACACAGCCCGTCATTACCATTCTTATCCGTTTTCCAAACTGACTGAGCGACTGCATCACGTGCCGAGAACCCAGGGGCCCACAAAACTATATATATATAGTATAATCAATATAACATGCATGTCAGCGGAGTTTGCTAACGCGACCGAATAAACATATTGGGTGCCATAGCTGCTGCCTAAACGTGTAATGTGTCCGACGGTCTTCAGCCGAAAGTGCCCGCCTGCAATGCAAATTTTCAGCATGCCAAAATATGCCGTTCTTGCAGGGTGAAAGACAGGTTCAAGTTGACCCAAGCTTTGGTTGTTGACCCGCTGTACCTACAGCATAGCTACTCAGGTGAGCGTGATGCGCCTCCCGTTTAACGACGTACTTTCGTCTGTTAAAGAAACCAGCATAGCCCGCACGTCCAAAGCTTCGTCCTTGGATGGTTTATCTTATAAAACACACTTAAACGATTTTTCTTTTCTTTCAGATAAAGCAATTGATTACAGGGTAAGTCTTTTTTTAATCTTGCTAGCTTCTACTCCATTAAACCTTTGCAAAGCATAGCCAATGTCCGTAAAAAGCGCTCGCTCCGAAACGTGCCATTTTATTGCCTCTGACGAAGTGCTGTTACCACGTATAGAGACGAAAGATGGGAAAGGCAAGGAGAATGATTATAAAATTGGCTAATGGCTTGGGAAGGTTAAGAAAGAAAAGTAGGTGGATTCGCTTGAGCTGACTTGAAGGCAAAAGCCAGCCGGTGTAGCTATTTTGCCGTTCCTGCATATTACGCGAACAACGCTTTTTCTTTTTCTTCACAGACGAAGTGAAGGTGCACCTCGCAAATTCCCGTAATATTTTCTGTACCTCACAACGCGACCTTGAAACACAGAGGTCCAATTCTTTCACCTCAAAAGTAGGCAGCTGCATGGAACTCCAGGGTGCATAGGAATCTCTCGCAAGGCATTCGAATAACGAAACTTAGAAGTTCGATCACCTTGAGCGACATATTGTGTGATGACCGTATAGGGCAGCACTTCGGCACCATCTGCTCCAGAAGGGGCGTTAGTAGACTGTCGTCCAAGAGGTCCAGTGTTAGCACACAGATTCACAGTATAGTTCAGGAGGGTTTTGGCAGTCGTCAGTCTTATTCTGTCGCCGGAAACTTAGTGCCAACTTATTCTTCCCGCATTCCAGCACTGGGGCATACCCCTCAGTCGGCGGTTCCGGTCACTCAAGCTATGGTTCGTAGTGAGGAGATACGGCATCGCCGGACTACAGCACTACATCCGAGAGGTTAGTAAAGTCTATTCAGTTGCGATTGATTGATTGATTGATTGATTGATTGATTGATTTCCTCTTTGCAGCACGTCCGACTCGCAAAGAAGTTTGAGCAGCTGGTGAGGAGCGACTCCCGTTTTGAAGTGGTAAATCAAGTGATCTTCGGTCTTGTCTGCTTCCGGCTTAAGGTGAGTGGCGAGTGAGAACTACTAAATCGGGTGACTCATTCAAAGGCTGATTAGGGTTGTTGCTGGGTAACAATATTAGGTCCTAAAGGGTGTCGCAACATTATAATGTATCCATATTATGCCCTAGCTTTCTTCTCCTGTACCATTTTCTACGCGTCTTCGAGGCGAATGCTAGTTCTCTTGCATATAAGCTCAAGTATGGTATAGGTTGTCTGAGAAAATCTTGGACCATACCCCTTCCTATTTGTCGGGTTACCATGTCTCAATGCTCGAACGGCGCTAATTATGTATGAACTGAAGTTGATCAAACGTGCAAGCTCCGTTCTGCAGTTTAAAGCTTGCAGTTAAATGGGGTAGCCGATATTATAGTTGACACTAGGCAAAGGAAAAAAAAACAACCTTGGCGGGTCATGTAAAGCGCAGGACCGACAACCGGTGGTCAGTAAAAGCTACGGAAAAGATGTCAAGGGATGGGAACGCATCAGAGGTGTAAGTGCGGTGACGGAATCAAGAAGTTGGCAGGGATAAAATAGGATAACTGCACTCAAGATAGGCTAAACTGGAAATTATCGGGAGAGGCCTTCGTCCTGCAGTGGCCGAGAATGAGTTCGTCACACTGCCATGAGAATAGATTTGAGGGGCAAAACAAGACCACTCGTAAGAAATATATGGACAGGCGCACTTATTCACTTGCTGAAAAGGCTCTTGTTTACTTTTTAGGGGCGAAGATCCTTATCCCGTGGGTCGTGCGTCCCATGTTTGTAGTAGTAGCCACCTGCTGATGACGATCGCGATCGTCATCCCCACTATGCGATCGCAATCGCATAGTGGGTACATGGAATGTACCCACTATGCGTCATAACGATGACGCTGATGACGATGACGATCGCGATGCCATACAACACATGACATCGCGATACCACTTGGAATGTACCCACTACGCGTCATAATGACGCTGATGACGATGACGATCGCGATGCCATACAACACATGGCATCGCGATATGGTCTCACATGCGTATCGTTTGACCACATGCAACCAACCACCATCACGTCTTCGATGATGTACCTCCGGAGCTTCGCCCACGCATCATCATTCACTCCGCGGATATGCTGCGATTTTTTTTGTCCTGGTCTTATTTTGTGCCTCAAATTCCTTCTAGGGATGTACCAACCAGCCCGACAGCAATAACCTGTCTAGTTTTATCACGTCGTAAGTGCATAGCCTTGTAGTCCGCAAAGTGTCTTGTGTTTTGCGCCTCAATACGTTCAGTCCTAATGACACTGCCCATACCAACAATGACCTGTAATTCATGTATCGAGCGCCGTGCGTTAGTCTTTTTTTAATGATGGCATTCCAATGCTTTTCTGTGTCGCAGGGCTCCAACCAGCTGAACGAGAAACTGCTGTCGAGCATCAACGCGTCCGGCAAGTTGCACATGGTGCCGGCGTCCCTCAACGACCGCTACGTCATCCGCTTCTGCGTGTGCGCGCCCAACGCGTGCGATGCGGACATCGCCTACGCCTGGCACATCGTGAGCCAGTTCACCACCGAGCTGCTGCAGCTGCTCGGTCACGAAGTTGACAAGAAGGAAGAAGAGAAGGTGAGCATTTCCTGCCACGCTTATGGACTCTCTCTCCCTCTGTCTTCCAGAACTTCTGCGGTCCATGTATACCCACACCGGTATTTGTGCGTTGCCATAGAATTATTCAGCTGTAGGACATTAGAGGGTATTCTCGGGCACAAATTAATCGTAGGAATAATTTGGGCAGGAGGAACCGCAGGGTTCAGCACGAAAGTTGCGCCATCTTCTGAAGTCCACATGGGAGCACAACTCTGCGCTTACATGGAAGGGTGTAGGAAAATATGACTAGAGCAGATATGAGTGTAGGAAGAATCTAGAGCGAAGGAGAGAGGTGCAGTTGGCATACAACACAGACGCTAGCAATATGAGCGCTTGAGTTGCGTACGACTTCTCTTTGCGAGAACGCAATGTCTACTAGCAGACATCCTAACACAAGCGCCTTTGCCATTGCGCTTCCTAAAATTATTTTGAAGTCTCATAGATTTTTTTAAATGTTATTGGTTAGTACTTGATTTCTCGCTCACCATTTCTTTTTGTTTTTTCTGTTTATGTAAAATCACTGTTGAAGGCAGTACCTGCTTCCGATCTACTTGCCTTTCATTTACATAACCTTATCATATCTTTTGTAACCAATGCCTTTATGATTATGAAAACCACCCGAACCTTTACCACTACTCGCAATGTGGGTGGGCACCATGGTCACAAAGGTGATCGTATAATCGCCTATCATTTTAGTATAGCGATTTTCTAACGCTATTGTAAAGATTTGCAGACGCTCCGGAGCCCTTTCCGGCGCCCCATCGAGTACGTTTTCTTAAAAATGCTGAGAATGCAAGACATCTCGGTGTTTTTTAACTCGTAAGCGTGCCTTAATAACACGTAATAAAACTTTTACTCCGCGGACAGTCCAGAACCATGCAACAAAATGTTGATCCGTATCATACACGGTAATGCTGTGAGAGAACATCTTAAGATTCTAGACTTCAGTTGAGGGTCACTGGTGTCTGCAAGTGTAGCTTGAACTAAACGCGTGAAACATGGTATCGCTTAGTTATCTTGGGTAAAAATATTCGCTTAGTCACTTAGTATTTTTTATGGCATACCGCACGCCAGAAAACGCAAGCACAATGGACAGCAATGCTAGACACTGTCCAGCTTTAGGCATTTGGGAATGGACAAACTACAAAAAGCCCAAAATAGTCACAAATTTCTCTTATCGATATAACGCAAACTTCGGGCAAATTGTTTCAGTCAACAGTTGTATCAGGGAGGCGGAATACTTAACAGGGCTACCTTAAAAGATTCTGCAGTTAAAGCATTTGAGTGAGTTGTGAGGTGACTGTCGGTTTGGTAGTCGCTCAATGAATTGGGCAGCTTCAACTGAGCAGCTTCAAGTGCTATCTCTCGCTTTAACAATATAGGAATTGCATGATATCTGTAAAACTTCACTTCCATTTCTCTGAAGAGTTCCTATATGGCGAAACGCGAGTATACATAATTTTCAGTATCGTGTAACGACTAATTCGCCACTCAAATGAAGCCGTATAGTATAAGATTCCTCACAATTTCCACTTATTTCATGAACAGCCATTCAGGGGTAATAACGCTTCTGTGGACTAGGAAGTGTACCACTTCTAGCGCATATGACTCTGCACTGATCAGTGGGCACTACGTAGCGCTTTGTCAGACCAGTTCGATCATCGACCGATAGGAGTACGAAAAAGTTAGATTCCATTAAAAGAGACTTTCGGCACATCGTTCATCGCATGCAGCGCTCGCACACTTAACCACCTTCAGATTACTCCTGCCTCACTACCAGTGATTTGAAGTCACGGCCGAATGTTTGTCACGTCTAACCAATATCGCCCCTCTCGCTCGTTGGGCAATGCGTTCTGGCGCTGCTGTCGCACGGGTAAGCTCCAGCGCTCGGTGCCCATTGCTTACGCAGATCAGAGGGGCCTTTTGCTTGTCACTCTTTTTCTGACTTTCTTTTGTTCGCACTGCTCCCCATTGCATAGGTTGAGCGCTGCGGGAATGAATGTGGACGGGTCGTTTCAGGAGGAGCACCATACTATACTGGACACCACGTTCGACAGCTACATCAGTTGCTCGGACAGGATGACGCATGGATGAAGCAGTTGGGCTTGCATGCCTAACCCTGACCACCACTTTCCCGCAACCGAGTGCTGCTCCTCTCGAATGTGCACGTGACATTGGATTCCCCGCTTCTCTGTATGCTTCCCAGCTCGACAACCTGCGTGTTGGCGCTCATTTGCGCCATCCTGCCCGCACGCCGGCATTGCATGGAATCGCCGGGAGACGCCATTTCTGTCAAGTCTGCATCGACAAAACCCTGACCGATGTGTATGCCTAACGCATGCGAGAACATTTAGGACTTTGTTCTAAAGCATAATCCTGTCATTGCATGTCCCATTTTTTTTAGGGGTGGTGGTTTTTATTGAAGGCACTGGGGCTAACTAATGTCGCTTGTTATGTGAACCCCGAACTTGAAACAGACGTCGGTACTAGCCAACCGTAGTATGGCGATTTGTTCGTGACACAGGTTCTGCACGATGTACCGATGTGCGGAGATGCCATGTGCTTATTGCTGCGAACACGGTCATTCCCGCTGGGATTTTAACGAGCTCATGAAAGTGTTTTAACTAGTCCATATCTCTAAGTGGACTGTTGCATAGTAAAATAAGGAAAATGTTGCAGAAACACATCTATGCAGAATTTTATCCAACTCATCTTTGCAAAAAAATGATTTTAAGTACGCCTGTATTACACTGCAAGCATGTCCCGGTGTCTTGTCGTAGCGGTGCTGTCACGACGCTATGAAAAGCGTAAAGCCAAAACTTAATATAAAACTCCCTTCAGAGTCTGAACAGATGCGTATCCACTGCTGCTCCGCCACGAGGCGTCCAGCTCTAGTGGGTACCCATACTCTCACAGCAGTGCATGCCTGAAACATGAGTTAATGTGTAGCATCGGTGCTCTGGCACAACGCACGGTTACTATTCTACACTGACCTGAAATGTGGAGAAATAAAAAGCGCGTGCATTTGAGTTTAGGTATAGGCACGGGAAGTGTTTGTACACGTGTTTGAACAAAATATCGGTCATATTTTGCCTGAGGCATGAGCATGATTTAGACCTTGAGGCGCGAGCATGAGTGTCATCGAATTCCCCTCGTTCATTCGCACAGTCGCTTTATTTTTGCTTTTGTGTGCATGTGAATTATCTGAAAAAAAATTAAAATCCGAACGATGAATTCTTACTAATATAGTGCAGACTGTTGCAAATGTAGCTACGTATTGCACACTGTGGATGACACACGGGAATCTATTGGAATCGAGTGAAAAGTCTTTCAAAATACGGTCCCAAGTGTTACTGCGTTTTCGTTTTCGCTACAGCTGCAGTGCTCTAAATGGTGCTTTAATGTTGACATTTTGTATGTGCACTTTAGCATGCGAGCTAAAAATATGTACAGCACCAATCATTTACGATGGGACAACGTACGTAATCGTGCTCTGGAGCTTGTTGCAATGAAGAGGACAACGGTAAAATGCAACTGCGATTTCCTATTGTGTAACCTGACGCCCTGTTGTGCAGAGAAAGTCGCGCCTTGTCGGGGAACAAAGCCTTTTTCTCGAAATGATGGGGAAATGTCTCATTAAATGCATGATCTTTTTGTAGCACTCCGACATCGTCAAATCATTTTTTAAATTGAAGGTACTTTAGAATAGTCGAATTTAGGCAGCTTTGTTTGTCTGGTTTTTTAGCACACACACGCTAGCGTTGTACTGAGATTTTGTTTGTATTTGTCATCAAGAACTTGTTTATCTTCGCTTTCTGCCTTAGCTGCCTTTTTGTAGCAAAAAGTGAATGATGCCAGACTTATCATTGTCTTGTACAAGGAGCGCATGCATCGTTAATGCATGACTGTCTTCTGTAGCCAGGGGTATCTCATTAGTGTCACAAAGGGTTCTGGGAACATCAATATATATATATAGACGCATAAAAGGCATACATGTTATTGTTTTATATTTAAAGTGATGTCGATACATTTGTACATATGCTGTCAAGAGAAGAAATATTTTGTCTTTTACTTTCTGCGTGCAGCGTTTTTCTCACCCTGGAGTCAACCACTCTTTGCATCACCAAAACTACACTTCTCGAATGACAAGACGACCCCCCCCCCCCCCCACACACACACACACAGAGGGGCGAGAGGGGGGATGAAGGTGGTCATACATATATCGTCTTTGGAAATCACTCTAGATGTCCCGGGTACAGCATTATGCCGTTTGGTGGAAGTACGTCCACTTCACCGTTTAATTTATATGCCGAATACAATTCTTTTAAGATTCAATGCAATTAAGGCTGTTGTAAGTAGATGTTAAGCCATGGGCGGGGGCTTAGGGGGGGAGAGGGGGGGGCACCTCCTTGATCAGAAGTAGGGGCCGTGCAGGCAAATGGCCATTTGTGGCTCTGTGTGCCATGTCGAAAGAAAAATTCGGGGGGGAGGGGGGGTAGCACGGGCCCGGTTTGCCACCCCCTTGGCTACGCCACTGGCCGTGGGGAATACAATGGTACAGCGAATTCGTATTTAAGCTACGAAGGCTACGGGTGCGTGACTATTCAAACTTGACCAATATCTAGTTTCGTCGAGCACGTTAACATGTGCTTTGTACAGTCGTACTCAACATGAGCTGCAACACAGTGTCCTTGTTCAAAATGGCCATAACATTGAACGGCGGCACCGACAGTGTTTACGCGAGAAACTCAATGATGGTATCTTGTAAACTACTTTACCGTTTACTGGTGTCCCCGGTCAGACCTTAGACTTCTTCAACCACTGGCCCCACTTTGCAGCCCACAACGAGTGCCACCGTATGCCTTCACTTCTAACAGCCTCTCGATGGTAGTTATAGTGCGTCACCTATGGTATTGCTCGACGGGCGCCAGTGTATGCGCGTACAAGAAATTAAGAAAAAAACATGGCTGATCTTTCCGCCACAGGAATCGGTATAACACGAGAGTGAACCCCTATCTTTACAGGAATATAGTTTATTCCACACTGATGTATCAGAGTTCTCACAATGTCTATTGTTGTTTGACAGCTATAACACCGGTTCACGTGGATGTGCACACGTTGACGCCTAGAGGCACACCTCCATACCGACGGCTAACGCCAAAGATCATGATTTAACGCCTGTGGTAGCCGAAGTAGTGAACATACACCTGGATATAGCATATGCTGAATCCCTCGCAAACATGGCATCAACAAGCACGTAATGAACACTGGTACTCGATATGCTCTCATTCAAAGCGTCAATTGACACAAAAAAATTCCCCATCTCCCGCTAAAGGGAACCATGTGTGGATGCGAAGCAGCGGGGAGATAATTAGCTCGAGCGGGAGGAACGTCGCCGCTCTCATTTCACGGCAGTGGTCCGGGCGCTCATCGCGGCGCTGCGCAGGAGAGAGAATGAGGCGCGCGCGCTCCGTCATTTTCATACCGCGGAACTACCGTGGCGCCCCCCAGCGGAGTAAGCAGCTGTCACACCACGTGTCGTTCGCGCCGCTCCGTAGAGGATTACTAGAGGAAAGGACGGGGGGGGGATCATAGGAGAGGAGAGAGAGAGGGGGGAGGGGACGCGCATGCGCTGTGGGGATGTGGGACGCTGGAGCCTCCGTAGAGTATTCCTAGAGGAGAGAGGGGAGAGGACGCGCATGCGCCGCTCGTAGGAGAGCACAGGGGAGGGGACGCGCATGCGCTGTGGGGGGTGTGGGACGCGGGGGGCCGCTCCGTAGAGTAGACGATTCCTAGGGGAGAGAAAGGGGGTGAGCTTAGGAGAGAGAGGGGACGCGCATGCGCTGTGGTGGTGTGGGACGCGGGAAGGAGGGACGGACTAAGGCCCCCCCAAACACATGCAAGCAAGATTAAGGAATGGGGTCAACCTGGGCGACAGACACCCCCTGCCTAGCCATGCTAAGCAGCCTTTCTGTGCTCTCGGCCATGACTCTGACGACTGTGTTAGGGTTGACGGCCTTGATATTACTACAGGGTTCTGGTTCTCATAATGGGTGCTTCCCTACTTCATGACAGTGGCCGGACGCGGGACGGGGGGACGCGGGACACGGGAGGGACGGAACAGAGCCCCGAGCATAAGATGCTTCGCATCTAAAATGGCGAAGCTTGCCCCCTAAGTCGCGTAAGGCTTGAAACATCGAAGCTGGAAGATTCTGAAGTCTCATCTGGTTGTTGCTAGGATATAACTACAGGTGATCCTAGGTTGCTTCAAGGTTGTTGCTAGGCTTTAGCTAGGTGATGCTAGGTTGTTACTAGGTTGATTCTCAGCGCAGAGAGGTTCGAGTTAAACCACAGACAATCGGACACGACACGTATCTTCATACTCCGGAGACAAACTCGCGCTGAAACCAAGCGTTCCCACCTTTCGTAGAACTACGGGCACGTCTACGTTGGCGTAGGGCTTCCGTTACATCGGGGGTCTTCTCGCAGCCGCCCGTTACCTTTTCCGTTCCCTAGTATTCTCTCGTACGTACTCGGGGTCCTTGGCTCTCCGCCGTCGCTTCACCGCCATTTCTTGGTCTAACTGTTGCCTTCTTAATTGTTAGTGGACCAGTTGTGAGTAGTGGGTCTTACCCAATTTCTGTGGCACATACCCGGGTTGATAACCATATAGCCATTTCTGGGTCTAACTGTTGACTTCTTCATATTTAGTGGACCAGTTGTGAGTAGTGGGTCTTACCCAATTTCTGTGGCACATACCCGGGTTGATAGCCATATAGCCATTTCTGGGTCTAACTGTTGACTTCTTCATATTTAGTGGACCAGTTGTGAGTAGTGGGTCTTACCCAATTTCTGTGGCACATACCCGGGTTGATAGCCATATAGCCATTTCTGGGTCTAACTGTTGCCTTCTTCATTTTTAGTGGACCAGTTGTGAGTAGTGGGTCTTACCCAATTTCTGTGGCACATACCCGGGTTGATAGCCATATAGCCATTTCTTGGTCTAACTGTTGCCTTCTTCATATTTAGTGGACCAGTTGTGAGTAGTGGGTCTTACCCAATTTCTGTGGCACATACCCGGGTTGATAGCCATATAGCCATTTCTTGGTCTAACTGTTGCCTTCTTCATTTTTAGTGGACCAGTTGTGAGTAGTGGGTCTTACCCAATTTCTGTGGCACATACCCGGGTTGATAGCCATATAGCCATTTCTTGGTCTAACTGTTGCCTTCATTTTTAGTGGACCAGTTGTGAGTAGTGGGTCTTACCCAATTTCTGTGGCACATACCCGGGTTGATAGCCATATAGCCATTTCTTGGGCTAACTGTCGCCTTCTTAATTGTTAGTGGACCAGTGGTGAGTAGTAGGATTTACCCAATTTCTGTGGCACGTGCCCGTTCATGATGATGATAGCTTTTTGTGGTCATCCGTTATACCTCGAGTTTTAGCAGCTTCGCTGGTAAAAGCCAAAAAGTGCACTGCCCAGTAATAGGGTAACCTCCGGCAAGATGGCAAGTTGGGCCAGTTGGTTTACGTTCATGTTTGAAAATTTGGTTGAGAAGAAGCAGACAGGACAGCGCTTACAAGTAAGCGCTGTCCTGTCTGCTTCTTGTCTGTGTTTTTTCAGTGCGCTTCAACCAAATTTTCAAACATGAGGGTAACCTCCGCCTGTGCTCATTCATATACCACACAGTGGTTTAGGAGCGTGAGAGGCTGAGTTAGTAGTTGAGCCATGAACGCGGGAAGGCTCTCTGCTTTCTGCTGGCGTGTCTTTCTCTCTCTCTCAATCGAAAGCGGAAACTACCAAATTTTATTTTATTTCTTTCTTTCTCTCTTGTATCTCTTTTAACACGAAAGTGTTTTATGGCCGGGTCCACCAAGACTTCAAGTGATGTATTTCCGTCACGGAAATGCGTCACTTAAAAAATGCGCACGATCAGATGGCGAAAAAAATTCCGTCAACGGGAGTCGAACCCACGACCCCTCGGTCCACGACAACAGATACCGGGCACGCTATCCACTACGCCACGGCCGCGTATAATTTCTTTATTGAACTACGCCACGGTCTCGCACTCTGGAGGCTTTACAAACGCGCCTTTTATATCTCACACTTCTCTCGCGGTGCTCTTGTTCGCGCTCGCGTGCTCCTCTGCTAGCAGATGCTCGCGTTCCTTGCGTTTTCACCTCACACGCTGAGGAAGGGTATTCGAAGAATGGGTATCCCCCCCCCCCCTCAATCAGCATGCGTAGTGTTTGACAGCTTCGCTGGACATCCGCGTTCGCAGGGCGGGATGGCGGGTAATTTTTTCTCACACATTAATTTTCTCTACAGCGGTTACCGAGGACAAGATCTAATGCAAGCATAGTTCGTTCTAAAGCGCGGAACCTTGCATACTTCTGGTGTACGAGTGCTATAATGGTATAAATTGACAGATAGGTTGGCAAGTTCTGCCAAGAAGTTATTGTTACGTTTAGAACTAAAATAATATTCGCCTAAAAGTCTAGTGTTATAGATCTTATAGACTTTAGTTGTGTTGTATATCTCAAACAGATCTTCGGTAAGAGCCACATACGGTACATTAGTGACGACGCGTATTATTCTCTTCTGCAAACGAAATAACTTAAGTTAAACTGAGCCGTGGTGCCCTACACAAGATGCCCATAATGAATGTGAGATACAAATAAAACATTATAAATTAACCATTTTACAGTGACAGGTAACGTATACCTGTTACGACATAAAATACCTGTTGTGTGGGTAAGTTTTCGGGGTACCGAGCATACATGGTCGTCCCATTGCCAACTTTTAGAATTTACTAATGACCTATTCCGAAACGCTGATGGAAATTTTCAGACCGACTGCGTATTCATAGACTTTTCAAAAGCATTTAATCGTGTCGCCCATTGTCGCCTCATCGAAAAACTTTCATCACTTAGTATCGATTCCTTAACTGTCTCCTGGCTCCGAAACTTCTTGTCATTTCGTAAACAGTTCACAGTCATCGACGGCACTTCATCTCCCATTACTCACGTTTCTTCCGGTGTCCCACAGGGACATCGTTCACATTCTACTCTGAGCCGAAATTCCTAGTGTCATGCCCGGCCCGACGAAAGTGGTTACGTCGAAATTTCGGTCCAAGTATATAGCATGATGTCATAAAGCCGAGTGCACAGGTCTGGTGTCTTGGAGGATCTGGCTTCGCCCAGATCCTGTTACGACATAAAATACCTGTTGTGGGGGGTAAGTTTTCGGGGTACCGAGCATAGTCTTGGGCCCTCTATTATTTCTCATATTCATTAACGACTTGCCATCTCAGATAACATCGAAAATCAGATTGTTCGCAGACGACTGTGTGCTGTATAGAAAAATTCATGCAAGTCGGTGACCACAGTGAACTTCAACATGACCTCGACCGTATAACACATTGGTGTGATCAATGGTTTATGAGTTTGAACACTAATAAATGCAAAATCATGACTTTTGGGCGAAAGCTCTCTTTTTTCCACGTCTACATATTCCCTTAACAATGACGCTCTTTTAACTACAACTTGCTACAAATATCTTGGAATTCATTTCACACCTAACCTATCGTGGTCCACGCATATAGACACGCACATAGACAAAATAACTGCTAAAGCATCACAAACTTTAGGCTACCTAAAGCGTAATCTTCGCAGCACACCTGCGACTACTCGCAAGCTCGCCTACCAAACTTTCATACGCCCTCAACTCGAATACGCATCAGCCATCTGGTCTCCCCACCAGGATTACCTCATCAAATCTATTGAAGCCGTCCAGAATCGTGCAGCTCGCTTCATTGCCCGTGACTACAACAGACTATCCAGTGTAACAAAAATAAAACATTCCCTTTCACTTCCACACCTTCAGACACGTAGGGATAATGCTCTTATCTGCTTACTACACAAAACAATATACGGTAACCGTCAAACCACACTGCCTCTTGTTAAACCACATCGCTCTTCAAGCCGTCTCAATAATAGCACGTGTTTTCAACGTCTCTCAGGCCGAACGCAAGCATTTAACAACTCTGCCCTTCCTCGGGGTATAGAAAGGTGGAACGGTCTCCCTGACACCATTGTCAATGTACGTGACCCAATAGCTTTTAGACTTTAACTGACTGTACTTATTAGACGCGAAGCATCTTACGCTCGGGGCTATGTCCGTCCGTCCCGCGTCCGTCCCGCGTCCGTCCCGCGTCCTTCCCGCGTCCCGCGTCCGGCCACTCTCATGAAGTAGGGAAGCACACACTATGCGAACCAGAACACTGTAGTACAATATAAGGCCGTCAACCACCACTACAGTCACCAGAGTCATGGCCGAGAGCACAGAGAGGCTGCTTGGCAATGGTTACGCAGGTGGTGTGTGTCGCCCAGGTTGACTCCATTTTCCGATCTTCCGTCCGCGGGAAGTCCGTCCGTCCTTCCCGCGTCCCACACCACCACAGCGCATGTGCGTCTCCTCTCTCTCTCCTTTCCTACGCTCACCCCCCTTTCTCTCGTCTAGGAATACTATATACTCTACGGAGCAGCGCCCGCGTCTCGCGTCCTACACCCCCCACAGCGCATGCGCGTCCCCTCCCCCCTCTCCTAAGCTCACCCCCCTTTCTCTGCTCTAGGATTTGTCTACTCTACGGAGCAGCGCCCGCGTCCCCACAGCGCATGCGCGTCCTCTCCCCCCTCTCTCCTACGCTCACCCCCTTTCTCTACTCTAGGAATCATCTACTCTACGGAGCGGCTCCCGCGTCCCCTCTCTCTCTCCTCTCCTACGGCTCCCCCCCCGTTCTCTCCTCTAGGAATCCTCTACGGAGCGGCGCGCGCCAGGTGGTCCGACAGCTGCATACTCCGCTGGGGGGCACCGCGGTAGTTCCGCGTTATAAAAATGACGGAGCGGGCCTCATTCTCTCTGCTGTGCAGCGCCGCGATGAGCGCCCGGGCCGCGAAACGAGAGCGGCGACGTTTCTCCCGCTCAAGCTAACCACCTCCCCGCTGCTTCTCATCCACACATGGTTCCCTTTAGCGGGAGATGGGGAAGTTTTTTCCTCATAGATTTCCCGCATACGAGTGATCTACCATGGCTCTTCATTCTAACTTACTGCTGTACTGCTAATAGCTGTCACTGTTTAACATTTTCTACATTTTTTATTTTTGTATAAAATATATTTCTGCAGTGTGTTTTTTTTCCATATATATGTGTATGTGTGTATATATATTTTGTCATTGCCTCGCGTGTTTTGCTGTTTTTTAACACGAAAGTGTTTTATGCCGGGGTCCACCAAGATTTCACTGACGTATTTCCGTCACGGAAATGACGTCGCAAAAATACACATGATCAGAAGACAAAAAGTTCCGTCAACGGGCGTCGAACCTACGACCTCTTGGTCTGCAAGAAGAGATGCCGGGCACGCTATCCACTGCGCCACGGTCACATACTCTGTAGGCTTTAAAAACGCGCCTTTTATATCTACCACTGTCCTCTCACAATGCTCTTACTAACGTAAAGTGATGCATCATCACCGTGAAATCCATGATTAGTTCCTTTAAAGCGTCGTTTCTACGCGTCCATCCCATTGGGCGCGTTTCGAATAGGAAAAGTGCAATTTCGTCGACGCATTAACACACTGCCAGGTGGCGACCTTACCCCCCAGCGTCGGCGTCACTCATAGCATCCATCCATACCAAAGGTAGCTCTACGACGCGCGAGTGCTTGGCGTGGCCGTAACTCCGTGTTCCCAACTTGCACTCGCCCCGCGAAAAATCGCAGCCGGCCAACGGGGAATGCACGACGCGCATTGCGTTTCCCTCTGGTCGGGCAGTGGTGTTCAGTAACATGCCGCGAGTAGGAGACCTTAGCCCAAATTCAGCGTTCCAATCAGTGAGGCTCTTCTGGCTGTCACACCGCTTTCTCTGATTCCGCTCTCACCGTACAGCTGCCACAAGCATATATGACCACAAGGGTTTGTTTAATCATTGGTCATGGACGTTAGTCGTCGGGATACAGATGTACCACCGAGCTTCAGCGTGGAATCCACGTTAAACGGTGCTATAACTGTCAAACAGCAATATACATTGTGCAAGCTGCTTTATATTAATGTACAGTAAACATTCAACTTCTGTAAGGACACGTTTCACTTTCGTGTTGTACCGATTCCTATGACGGAGGGATCAACCATGTTTTTTCCCTTGTCTATCAGTCTTTTTTTTTTATTCCACTTCCTCTATTGTAATATTGCATTTGCTATGTCTTGTACCATTTTCTAGTGCTTCTTTATTATTGTCACACACCCCCCCCCTCACACAATGTTCCAGACATTATAACCCGTGATGTATTTGTATAAATAAATAAATAAGTATTTGTAAGGTGTGCCCCTAGCACGTTTACAGTACGCACAAGTCCTATTTTTGTAGATCTATAAATTAGTGTTTGATCTGAAGGGTGATTTGCGTCTTTGATATGAAAAATTACGGTATTGGTCGTCGTCTTATTTACCTTTAAACAGTTTTCTGCAGACTACATCCCGACGACTAACGCCCACGATCATGATTAAACTTTGTGTTAGCTCTAGTGGTTAACGTATACACATGGACACAGCATATGGTGAATCGCGCGCAAAGATGGCGCCAACATGCACATAATAAACACTGGTACTCGTCATTCACTCTTTCAAAGCGTCGTCATTTGTGGAGAGATACGGCAAGGTGTGCGCTGCCCAATAATAACGTAACCTACGCATGTGATCATGCACACACTATCACACAGCGCTTCAGGAACGCGAGAGGCAAAAGTTTCGTAGCTTGAGCCATGAACGCGCGAAGGCGTTCTCCTTGCCGCTGGCGTGTCCCTCCCTGAACCAAAGCACCCACTTTCACGACATTCGCCTGTCAATGCCGTTGCCTTTCTGCGGTGCAAATTGCAGCCGTTATTAGTCGGTGCCACCGCACTCGATGGGTAGGCGGTGGGGGGAACACCGTTGGTCCATTTGGAAGCTGCCCTGAGCTGGCGAGAAGAAGTCACGCGCTGACGCGAAAAGCGAATCACGTAACTGAGTCTTCACCGAATAGAATCACCGCGCACACAACATTTCACCAACCGTAGGGTTTCCTACAATATTGCAGCGAAAGCCTGCGTTGCGCTGAGACTATCAAAGCGCTCCCAGTCGGCGCTCGTGAGTGTCATGACGCAGTACTTCACGTTACCGCTCCCAGGCGGTGACACCACTCCGCCAACCAAGAGCACAGCGAGAGGAAAGTGGAAGAGATAAAAGGAGCGTTTGCGAAGTCTCCTGCATGTGTGACAGTAGCGCAGTGAGTAGAGCGCCCGTAGTTATTACCCCGGACCGAGAGGTTGTAGATTCTTCCACGTTTTCTTCTTCGTCAGTTTTTCTTTGTCATGTGACCGTGTGCGTTTTACCGAGATCATTTACTTGACGGAAATATTGCAGTGAAGTCTTGGTGGACTCCGGCATAGAACACTTTCGTGCTAACAAGCCTCTGCCCATGCTGAAGCACCTTGGAGATATACGTGCCGCCTACGGATAAATAGCTCTCCCTTAGTATGCTGGAGGATGTATGCATATGTTGCCGAGGGGTTTTAACGCGCTGCGGAGCTAGGAGTCGCTGGTTCGAATAGCAGAACGCGCGCTTCGAAAAAAAACCTTTTTTCAGGACCATTTTTGTTTTGTGGGTTATATACATGTATACATACCTACACATATATGGAACATGACGGCGACGGCAAAAACCCACCGTGAGTGTCCATATAATAGCTCTCGCAATTAAATGTCTGTTATGATACGGCAATGACGCAGCGAAAGCAACGTCTATCTGTCACGCTTCGCAGGAGGCCAAGATTTCCGAGGAGTCGGCGGACGAGGTGTTCGTACTGGAGCGGAAGCAGCACAGCCTGCGCTACCGGCGCAGCTTCTTCGTGCGCATGGTGTCCGACCCGAAGCTGTACAACCCCAAGATCGTTCGCGCCCTGTCCGGCTCGACAAGCAGCGAGCCGCAGCAGCGTGGCCAGCCGGCCAGCGAGTCGTCGGGCGAGTCGCCCACGTACACGGGCGAAGTGGTCACCCCGCTCTAGGCGCCGCCGTCGCCCATGCCGCAGCCGCACCAGCACGCCTGCAGCCACCGCCGCGAACGTCTTCGAACGAGCAACTCCGCCGGAAACGCGTGCCACTGTCGTTCGCTGTGCTCCGAACAGCTCCCCGAGTAGAGTTAACCGAGATGCTTCGGTTATGGAGGGCGCCATGTCATGCGCTACGAGTGGGAGCATTTGTGCTTCGTGTCCGCAAGTCAAACCGGCAGTGGCGTAGCCAGGGGGGGGGGGGGGGTTGGGGGGGGTTCAACCCCCCCCCCCCCCCCCGAAATTTTTCAATTTTGCTTGCGTATATATACACGGACACACAAACGCACGCACGAAAACGCATAAAGTATGGTTGAACCCCCCCCCCCCCCCCCCCCGAAAAAAATTTCTGGCTACGCTCCTGCAAACCGGGTTGGCGGCACACTGGACAAATAGACGGGCCCGAAACGGGGAGAATACTTAGGGATATGCATTGCACAGGGACTCCAGAACAGCGTAGGATTAACTACAGCGCAACAACTCTACCAGTGACGACACACTGCGGCGCTCTCTATTCGACATTTACATGATTGAAATATTTTAGGGTTGCATTCCCCAAGGAGGATTGCAAAATTGGGTTGCCCCTGGTCGCTCTCGTTAGAACAAAAAGATCAATCGTGTTTATGTGTAGGATATCAGCTTCCTGCCGATGCATTTTTGTCAACAGCTAAGCAAGACCGATCAGTGTCACCGTTTGGATGTAGAGGTAACGTTGTGGTTACAATGCGCCACCCCTGTTTAATTCAGCGTCAAAAGGTGTCGCCACCAGCGGAAGTTCTCGCGTCTACGTCTCCAGTATTTGAAAGCGGTTATATGTAGACGGGCAACTTAAAACTTCTTCACGAGAGTGCTTTAGCATGACGAATGCGAATGCTTGCTGTCGTAAACGTCAGCGGATGCGAGAAAGAGCAAGATGCAGCGCTGCCTGGGAGAATGCCTGAATGGCTTTCACTTATCCGTGGCTAAAACCATAGAGTTTCATAGTATGAAACTCAATGGCTAAAACATATCAGTAATGGAAGGCTTAGCATCGGGAACCTGTTTTTGCACGTCCCGTCTCTTTTTTCGGAGACAGGTAGATAGTGCGAAAGAACGTTATCCAGCGTGTCTTTGTTAAACACATGATGGCGCAGCCATCGCTGCTGATCTCGCATATGCCTTGCTATGATATAATAGCTACAGCTCTGAGCATCCGCATTCGCAAAAGTTGTTTTTCTCAAGCGTTTTCTGTGGTCTGCTCTAAGCGCAACGCCCATCTCGTTAGACACGCTGATCGTCATCACTAACGGCGAGTCAGTGACGAAGCGTTCTTAAGAAATATGTGCGTGGTGAATGTGGCCCTTATGTTGAGTTATCACTTATGAAGCTGTTATGCACCAGCTCATCAGAGCGACGGAGGGTTCAGATTTAGCACAGCTTATTCAGCTCGTAGATCGTGAAAACGTTTAGGGTGGTGCTAGGGACCATCGAGCTATATGTGCATACATGCGGGCAAACAAATTTCAATCGGTCTCAAATCTGAAGGAATAATACTAAGATCATGTGCATGCAAGTTCAATGAACTTGCAGCCTTGTTAAAGAAAATTCACAGTGTTAGCATCGGTATAGTTGTGAAATGGGATTGTGTGCCTATATGAAATTGTGATCCCTTCACCTCCAACTATTTTATTAAAATAAGCTGAATGTGTTTTCGAGGAAAGTCATGTTAGAGTAGCCACTGAACCACCAAGCGGGTTCCTTAAATCGTCGTTATAACGTGGAAATATAGACAGTTGCCAAAATAACTTATACAAACGTAATGAAACCGCGAAATATCATTCTTTCATTTTGAACACTTTGGCCGTCCCAAAACAGCGCTGTCGTAATTGCGGATATCCAAGCTTACGAAATTATGTCGAGTAGCGACAATGACAGTTACAGTCCATCGATACCATGCAGTGACGCGGATCAGGGACAGGAAGTATATATATTACTTAAGAACGTCTTGTAGCTTCAAGTGAGAAATGGTGGTTTAGCATTACATACTGACACGAAGGAGGAACTGTGCACAGCTGTTAAGACCGCTTCAGCTTCCCTTTCAGTCTGGGTTTACACGTCAGGTCAGGCAGCCAATCCAGTTTGCTGACAACCCATGACGTGGCTGGGGTTGTCAGCGGACGTGATCCCGTGGAAAGCATTATTCGGGCCTTCGTGTGGATGCAGCTCTACAGAAAACGGTCACAGAGGACGTGCGGTCCGATTGACGCTTAGAGCAAAGAGCGCATATTTCTAATCGACCACGACACGACACACGCAGTGGCACGGGACTGATGTATCAGAAAAAGAAAGTGACTTGGCGCGCGGCATATGCAACGGCGGAGCACAGAGAATGCGGGTATCAAGCTGATCTACACCCCCCCCCCCCCCCACACACACACACACACGGAATGAGAAGGACGATCCAGATGGCGCTACGATCAATTCTCCTAAACTCCCCACACATCCCACGCAAGGCCTCTCGACTGAGGTTCCCTAGCCTCTCCCCGTATTCTCCCTAACCCTCGTGCTCACACGCCACGCGGTTCCAATGACCGAAGGAGGTCGAAGGATCCCCCAGAACCGTTCCAGCCTCCGGTCCAGATGTCAAGCCCAGCTGTTCTTTCTTTTTTCGCAATCGTGTAAGGTGACCCACGGGGTACCGCTGCTGTAACTGTTATATGCATGCGACACACACGTTGTATACTAATAAAAGAGCCCCGTTGATTGCATACAGTGACGTCATACTGCTCATTCTCTTCTGATTGGCCTTCTTTGAGGCCCATGGCGGTATTATGCAGGGCGATCACTTTTGAGGATCCACGAACACGTTCACGAGGATTCAAGGATACAAAAATACAAGGATTCAAAAGAGGCTCTATAGCTATAGCTTACCTTTTTGGTCCCATGCACCCCCCAATCATTTCTTTTTTTCGAAATGGTATGGAACTATCAGACGTCGAAAAATACAAGGCTTCCAAAATCTATAAACATACTTTTCTGGTCAACTATGCACCCACAGTTTATCTTATTAATGTGGTATGGAGCTGTGAACAGCGAAAAATGCAAGGTATCCAAAAGCTTTAAACATATATTTTTGGGCACCAATGCTCCCGCAATCAATTTCGTTAAAATGAGATGGAACTGTCAAACGTCAAAAAATACAACGTTTTCAAAAGCTATAGACTTACCTTCTTGCTCCACCGTGCACCCATAGTAAATTTAATTAATATGGGATGGAACTGTGAAACGTCGAAAAATACAAGGTTTCCAAAGGCTTACCTTTTAGTCAACCATGCACCCATAGTCCATTTAATTAATTTGGGAGAGAACTGTCAAAAGTAAAACAAAATGCAACGTTTTTCTAAAGGTTATAGACTTACCTTCTTGATCAACCGTGCACCAGGGGCGTAGCCGAAATTTTTTTCGGGGGGGGGGGGGGGGGGCACCTCCTTGATTTTCGGGGGTGGCACCTCCTTGAAATGGTCATTTCGCGCTCTGTATGCCATGGCGAAAAAAATTTTCGGGGGGGGGGGGGGGGCACGTGCCCGGTGTGCCACCCCCTGGCTACGCCACTGCCGTGCACCCATAGTAAATTTAATTGATATGGGATGGAACTGCCAAATGTCGAAAAATATAAGGCTTCCAAAGGCTATAGGCTTACCTTTTAGTGAACCATGCGCCCATAGTCCATCTTATTAATTTCGGAGAGAACTGTCAAACGTCAAAAAATACAACGTTTCCAAAGGCTGCAGACTTACGTGTTTGATCAAACAAGCACCCATAGTCCATTTAATTATCTGTGATGGAACTCTCAAACCTCGAAAAATAGAATGTTTTCAATGCCTACAGACTTACCTTTTTGGTCAAACAAACACCCATAGTAAATTTAATTATTTCGGATGGAACTGTCAAACGTCAAAAAATACAACGTTTTTAAAAGCTACAGACTTACCTTTTTGGTCAGACAAGCATATGCCGCCCATTTTATCAATATGGGATGGAACTGTCAAACGTCAAAAAATACAACTTACCATTTTGGCCAAACAAACACCCATAGTCCATTTAATTATATGGGATGAAATTGTGTGTCACCTCTGATTCGTATCCTATAGACCTTATGCAAAATCTGCTGCCATCTAGCGGCCGCCTTACGCGTTTCCGCCATGTTGAAGGCTAGGCGCTCTCTGCATGTGCACACACAGAGCATACGCGTCGACGTGTGGCGGCTGATAGGAGCGGCTATTCCGAGATATTTTCGTGTGCCATGTTGCTCAGATTGAGGAAATTGGGATGTTGAAAAAAGGTTTGCAGGAAACTAACCTCCATGTTATTATATTTCTTCGCGGCCGACGAGGAGCGGCAGATCGTTCCGTTGCTCCGGCTGCTGCTTACGACTGACGCCGTGTTTACGTTGGCCGTTCTTAATAGATGCGGTATGCGACAGCATCAGGTACTCATCAGAGAACATTTTCATGTCATGCCGGAACGAAACGGTTTTCGTGGCGCGTACTTGCAGGCACAGACAAACCGGATTCGTTTACGAGCTTCAAAGCTGCATCGATTGCGTCTACTCGGGCGTGCCTGCGCTGCTGTTGACAGCCTTACTGGTTTATTACATTGCGATAACAATTAATATTAAACAGCTACTCGTGCGCGTAATCAACTCTCAGGGAACGGACCAGAAATTTGTTTCGAAGGGGGGGGGGGGGGGTCCCGCATTTGATCCGACGTGGGGTCCGGGGACCGGGCAGGTAAGTGTGGTCGAGTGTCATTTTGTGCTCTGTATCCCATGGCACAAAAGAAAAAAATTCGGGAGGGGGCACGGGCCCGGTGTGCCACCCCTGCTCACGCCATTGGCTGGGGCGTGTTCGTAGTTTGTTCTCGATTGGGGAAGCTTAACAAGGTAGCACTTGGTGAGATGCTTTGCGCGCGTATTGTCTTACTCCGCGTATACTTCAAGCATTTGATGTGCTATCACTGCCAATAAATACAGAGGGGCCTCCAGGATGGCCTTACCCTACCCCCCTTGCTTTTTTTTTTTATTTATACCCCAAGAAGAGCACACATCAGGTTCTCACAAAAGCTGATCCCCGCTCGGAAAAATCCCGCATCCACCACTGTGTGTTAAAAAAATGTTAACAGATGCTTGTGTGTGGCACTTTTCGTATGAAAATCTGAAGAAAGGCTGTTCCGGCAGATGTGTTAGATTAGACCGTATGGGTGCGCTACCGTTGGTTACGTGCTGAGGTAGTTTCGCAAGCGTTCAGTCGGCGACGCAAAACTGTCTTGCTGGAACGGGTTGAAATTGTAAGGCATCAGTAGGCCCCGAAAGCGACGATGGGAACGCGAATATTCTTGGCGTATCGTGATATTTATGAGCATAATGTCGAACGGATATTCAATAAAATACCAACTAATCAGCACCTACTTCTTTGAGCGAATAACACTTTTCATCTTCCCTTTTCACGTGCGTGAAGGCGGAAATTTTTTACATTTTAATCGTGCGATAATTATATACATAACATATACGATGGTGACTACAGCAGCAAAATATTTTTTGTTTCAAAAATATAAAAAAAGGGACAAAGTCTTATTTAGTATTAAATGCCATATACATCAGGCCGACGTAGACTGTCTCTTATGAAATATACTTTGAAATGGATCAGCCGCACTTTTTTACCGTCGTCGCTGTGCCTCGCCTTGTAGCGCGGTAAAGCCTCCTACCAACTATCCTACACTACACTCATGATATTCAGATAACCACGAACTCTTTATTCGCTACACTTAAAACACCGCCAAAACTTATAACCTAGCACATGGCTTCATTCTCAACGACAAACTTGTACAATGCCGATAACGTGTACAGGCCCTTACACACTCATCTGACGTTTTTGTGCCCCGATTGCCCACTCTCAAAGCAGATACAAACAAGAAGCTATAGCAGCGACAGCAATACGATTCGGACGCAAGCCTCCAACATGGCGCCGAAGCGGTAGCTTCGCGAGACCTCCGACAGATGGCAGCAATTTTGCATAAGGTCTAGAGTTCCTGTATATGCTACCTTTAGGTAGCAGAGTTGCGCATCTGTTTTCCAAACGCCGCTAGCAACCATGCCGTGCGGAGAAGCTGATGCACAGGCTGCGCCCAGAAAACATGGCTGCGCCGCCGAAAGCGACTGCCGTCCACCTAGAATCTATCAAGTCACCGTCGTGCGTTCTGTAGCCCGTTAGCTACGAACTGGTGCTTTGATTTGCTTTAGATTCATGTCCTTAAGCTTCGACAGCAAAGTATTTACGTCGATTCAGCACCGTTTTCGAAAACCATACTGAAATAATCGATGCTGTAGGCGTAGCGAGTGGCGATATGGGCGCTCCCGGAATCTCGAAGGACATGTATTACGTGTTTGTCAGTTGTTTTTTATCCTCCATAGCTAGCGCCACTTGACTTGGCGGCGGCGGCGCATGTTATTCGGCACTACGCTACGCCTTTGCGTTATCGGATAGACTAAAAAAACGCTTTCGTACTCTCGTGGCACAGTTCCGAGTGCAGGTGTTTCTTCTTTCATCGCCGGTCGTTGGCACGCCAGGCATGTCGACTGGCGATCGCCGACACGCTTCGTCGATCGGCGGCAGGCTTAAGCAAGTCGCCTGCAAAAACAAAGTGCGGCTTCGCCACATAGCTATGGTTGCTAGCCAGGCAAGATGGCGGACCTATGCGCAACCCTGCTCCCGTAGAGAGCATATACAGGAACTCTAGTAAGGTCTATAGAGCTTCGCTGGTAATCCACATTTACAGCCGCGTCCATGTATGGGTAGAGCGCACGAGCAGCCAGTTTTTGCTGTGCGGGGCGACACCTTGCGTCAGTTGCGGGCTCTGATGTGCTCACCCATGGCCTCGGCGTTTCTCTCTCCTTCCGTCCCAAACGCCGCGCTCCACAGCAAAAAAAATATATATATATATAAATCTCGCGCCACGACCAGGCGCCGCCGAAAAACTATAAGCCACCCAACAAGCTCGCCTGACATGCCGTGCCACTTAGCAACAGCCGGCCAATGTTCCCACACTCCGGAGCCACTCTAGACTCTGACATATTCAATGGTGTTTTAGCGTGCATTGTTGAAGCACCGTAAACTTTGTACGCTCGACCCGTCCGCACGAGAAAAACAGAGAAAACAGGTATTTACTTGTGATTGTTAATATGTAGGCTAAAATAAACTGTAATATAAATTTAATCAAGTCACGTCTGTTGAAGTTTATAGAAAGGAAACTGAAATGTTGATACTTCGCGGGGTAACTTTGTGACACGCCAATTGTAACAAAGTTAGCCCACTCTGTTTTTAATTTAAATTATGTGTTGTTTTGTTGAAAGGAGGAAGATGCTCAACGTCCCAACGGTGAAAAGCGTATCACTTGCCGATGTAGAAGAAGCGAGCAAGACAGGAAAACCGACAAACAGAAAGAAGGGCAGCTCTTCCTCCGGTATCAGACCTAGACGACCTAGGAAGAAGTCTTCTCTTGACGACAGCCCAGAAGAAAGCACTGACGGCGATTGTACATAACGCAAATAGACTTTTGATGGGGTAACATTTTGCGAGCCCTTTTTTTTCCAAATCATATCCAGCCAAAAAAAACGTTGTCACAAGGTTTCTCCGTCGTGTGGGGCAACTTTGTGACAACGTTGTTTCACAACGTCACAAAGTTGCCCCACACGACGGGGCAACTTTGTGACAGCTTTTAACCTGAATACAGCCGTTTGTAATAAAAATGCGGATTTTTAGAACATACCGTCGTGTGAGGGAATGTTTCAGCAACGTTATGGCACTATTCATTCGCCTTTATGTTGATAATTGTTGAGTGAGAGAATGAAAACGTACGAAATCTGTCACAAAGTAACACCATTTTACGGTATATGTAATGTGCCTAGCACCCCCCGGTTAACGCAAGAGGGCGCGTTAACTGAGGATTCCGGCGGCAGCGGAGACCGCGGCAGAAATCTGAGCGCACGGCATAACAGCGTGCACATGGTATTTTTTCGCGTGCAAGGAAGAATCAGCACCCGCATCTTCAGAATGCACTGAAGGCAAGTATATTTTTTTTTGTTACTGCATTTATTTTGGCCCAATTTACGAAGGAAAGCACGGCAACTGCTCAATTTTCCTGATATAGATCATTGATCATTTCCTTTCCATGATCTTATAGATCATGGAAAGGAAATGCAGACAAAGCATCTAATCCGTCACTTTTGGCTGCAGTATCCTGCCCGAAACCATCGAGGCATGGTATACATCGAACTAAAATCCAGACCTTACAATCCAGATCCTCTCCGATGCTTCAGGTGCCAGCGATTCAGCCACAGTTCACCGAACTGTCCGGCCGGTCTACCTGTGCAAAATGTAGTGCAACTCAACATCTGTCCCAGTCCTGCGAGAACACTCCACACTGTGTGAACTGTGATGTGGACCACGCCGCGTTGGTTGGTTGGTTGGTTGGTTGGTCGGTCGGTCGGTCGGTCGGTCGGTCGGTCGGTCGGTCGGTCGGTCGGTCGGTCGGTCGGTCGGTCTCTGTCTGTCGGTCGGTTGGTTGGTTGGTTGGTTGGTTCCTCAGTCTCTTGGCGCAACACACCCAGGGGGGATAGGCCATGAATTGGAAGGTATCTTGCTTACGAAACTAATACACTTACTGAAGGAAAGGGTCGAAAATGAATGCCATTACAGATTAATATTATAAACTCGCAACAATAAAAAGAGAAGAGGAAAAGAAAAAGGAAAGAAAACCACGCCGCGTACTCGAGATCGTGCCCATCATGGAAGAGAATGAAATAGTTGAAATTAAGGTCAAATAAAAGTCACAGTTTCGCCGGAAGGGCGAAGCAATAAATGCGATAGCAAGAAATCGGTATGTCACACGAAGATCGACGAGCAGCTCGATACTTGAAGCTTCCCGCTTATATACAAATAGGTGCGCTCGAAAAGGACGCGCAGGTGCAAGTGTCGACAACGCAGAACACGACGCTATTAAATATTTCTTCTCCTTTTAAAGTGTGGCGCGCGGAATGACCCCTCTGCGTCTCCTGCCACGCGGTGGCGTCTGACGTAATGTGTGCGCATGTGCGTGGTGTTCCGCTCCAAAATAGAAAAAAAGTCCTTTTACGGGGCCTGGAAAGAGCTCCGTAAATTGAGGTCTCAATAAATACACAGCACTAACGTTCCACTCAAAATGGATACGCAGGTATTGCAATGAAACGGCAGAGGTCTTCTGCATAATCTAGACGACGCTACTGAGCTCCTGCGTAAATTCAGTCCAAAAGTGCTGTGTGTTCAAGAAACACATCTTAAACCGAAACACACAAACTTTCTCAGACAATACGTCATGTTCCGCAGGTGCTTGGCTCAGTGGTTAAGGCGCTCGCCTTCCAAGCGTGAGGGGCTAGGTTCTAATCTCATGGCTGCGATGAAACTTTGTTTTTCTTTATCGATAGGAAGCATTCATATGGTTCAGATGCATTCGAGCCAAGGAAGCGCCGGTGCTTGGGTCAGTGGTTAAGGCGCTCGCCTTCCAAGCGTGAAGGACCATGTTCAAATCCCATGCCTGCGATGGATGGATGCAAAACTTTATTGAATTTTTTTCTTTGTCGGTAGGAAGCATTCATATGGTTCAGATGCATTCGAGCCAAGGAAGCACCGGTCCTTGGCTCAGTGGTTAAGGCGCTCGCCTTCCAAGCGTGAGGGACTATGTTCAAATCCCATGGCCGCGATGACATTTTTTTCTCTGTCGGTAGGAAGCGCTCATATGGTTCAGATGCATTCGAGCCAAGGAAGCGCCGGTGCTTGGTTCGATCGTCGAAGTGGTCGCCTTCGGTGCGTGACCGACTAGGTTCGAGTCCCATTGCTGCGATGGGTTTTTTTTTCTTCGTTGAGCCTTATCGTAGGTGGTAAGGGCCTCAACTTTTCGACCCCATAAGGGCATCTACTGCGGTGAAGGAAAAACATCAGGGGAACCTTTAGGTCGGAAGGAACACATAGTGGGCCCATCGCTGCAAGTTGTGACGTCAGACAAAAGTTGAGCCTTATCATGGGAGATAAGGGCCTCAACTTTTTCGACTGCTTTTGGAACCTATTGCGGTGAGACCAACGCATCAGGGGAAGCTTCCAGCTCGGAAGGAACACATAGTGGGCCTATCGCTGCAAGTTGTGACGTCAGTGAAAAGTTGAGCCTTATCATGGGTGATAAGGGCCACAACTTTTTCGACAGCTTTTGGAACCTATTGCGATGAGGCCAACGCATCAGGGGAAGCTTCAGCTCGGAAGGAACATATAGTGGGCCTATCGCTGCAAGTTGTGACGTCAGTGAAAAGTTGAGCCTTATCATGGGTGATAAGGGCCACAACTTTTTCGACTGCTTTTGGAACCTATTGCGGTGAGACCAACGCATCAGGGGAAGCTCCAGCTCGGAAGGAACATATAGTGGGCCTATCGCTGCAAGTTGTGACGTCAGTGAAAAGTTGAGCCTTATCATGGGTGATAAGGGCCACAACTTTTTCGACTGCTTTTGGAACCTATTGCGGTGAGACCAACGCATCAGGGGAAGCTCCAGCTCGGAAGGAACATATAGTGGGCCTATAGCTGCAAGTTGTGACGTCAGTGAAAAGTTGAGCCTTATCATGGGTGATAAGGGCCTCAACTTTTTCGACTGCTTTTGGAACCTACTGCGGTGAGACCAACGCATCAGGGGAAGCTCCAGCTCGGAAGGAACATATAGTGGGCCTATCGCTGCAAGTTGTGACGTCAGTGAAAAGTTGAGCCTTATCATGGGTGATAAGGGCCACAACTTTTTCGACTGCTATTGGAACCTATTGCGGTGAGACCAAACGCATCAGGGGAAGCTCCAGCTCGGAAGGAACATATAGTGGGCCTATCGCTGCAAGTTGTGACGTCAGAGAAAAGTTGAGCCTTATCATGGGTGATAAGGTCCTCAACTTTTTCGACTGCTTTTGGAACCTATTGCGATGAGGCCAACGCATCAGGGGAAGCTTCAGCTCGGAAAGGGACGCATAGTGGGCCTATCACTGCAAGTTGTGACGTCAGTGAAAAGTTGAGCCTTATCATGGGTGATAAGGGCCACAACTTTTTCGACTGCTCTTGGCACCTATTGCTGTGAAGCCAACGCAACAGGGGAAGCTTCAGCTGGGAAGTAACACAGTGTTCCATATCGCTGCAAGTTGTGACGTCAGAGAAAAGTTGAGCCTTATCATGGGTGATAAGGGCCTCAACTTTTTCGACTGCATTTGAAACCTATTGCGGTGAGGCCAACACATCAGGGGAAGCTTCAGCTCGGAAGGAACACATAGTGGGCCCATCGCTGCAAGTTGTGACGTCAGATAAAAGTTGAGCCTTGTCATGGGAGATAAGGGCCTCAACTTTTTTCGACTGCTTTTGAAACCTATTGCGGTGAGACAAACGCATCAGGGGAAGCTTCAGCTCGGAAGGAACACATAGTGGGCCCATCGCTGCAAGTTCTGACGTCAGACAAAAGTTGAGCCTTATCATGGGAGATAAGGGCCTCAACTTTTTCGACTGCTTTTGAAACCTATTGCGGTGAGGCCAACACATCAGGGGAAGCTTCAGCTCGGAAGGAACACATAGTGGGCCCATCGCGGCAAGTTGTGACGTCAGACAAAAGTTGAGCCTTGTCATGGGAGATAAGGGCCTCAACTTTTTCGACTGCTTTTGGAACCTATTGCGGTGAGACAAACGCATCAGGGGAAGCTTCAGCTCGGAAAGGATGCATAGTGGGCCTATCGCTGCAAGTTGTGACGTCAGTGAAAAGTTGAGCCTTATCATGGGTGATAAGGGCCACAACTTTTTCGACTGCTTTTGGCACCTATTGCTGTGAAGCCAACGCAACAGGGGAAGCTTCAGCTGGGAAGTAACACAGTGTTCCTATCGCTGCAAGTTGTGACGTCAGAGAAAAGTTGAGCCTTATCATGGGTGATAAGGTCCTCAACTTTTTCGACTGCTTTTGGAACCTATTGCGGTGAGGCCAACGCATCAGAGGAAGCTTCAGCTCGGAAAGGACGCATAGTGGGCCTATCGCTGCAAGTTGTGACGTCAGTGAAAAGTTGAGCCTTATCATGGGTGATAAGGGCCACAACTTTTTCGACTGCTTTTGGAACCTATTGCAGTGAGGCCAACACATCAGGGGAACCTTTAGTCGGAAGGAACACATCGTGGGCCTATCGCTGCAAGTTGTGACGTCAGAGAAAAGTTGAGCCTTATCGTGCGTGATAAGGGCCTCAACTTTTTCTACTGCTTTTGGAACCTATTGCAGTGAGGCCAACACATCAGGGGAAGCTTTAGTCGGAAGGAACACATCGTGGGCCTATCGCTGCAAGTTGTGACGTCAGAGAAAAGTTGAGCCTTATCGTGCGTGATAAGGGCCTCAACTTTTTCTACTGCTTTTGGAACCTATTGCGGTGAGGCCAACACATCAGGGGAAGCTTCAGCTCGGAAAGGACGCATAGTGGGCCTATCGCTGCAAGTTGTGACGTCAGACAAAAGTTTAGCCTTGTCATGGGAGATAAGGTCCTCAACTTTTTCGACTGCTTTTGGAACCTATTGCGGTGAGACAAACGCATCAGGGGAAGCTTCAGCTCGGAAGGAACACATAGTGGGCCTATCGCTGCAAGTTGTGACGTCAGAGAAAAGTTGAGCCTTATCGTGCGTGATAAGGGCCTCAACTTTTTCTACTTCTTTTGGAACCTATTGCAGTGAGGCCAACACATCAGGGGAAGCTTTAGTCGGAAGGAACACATCGTGGGCCTATCGCTGCAAGTTGTGACGTCAGGGAAAAGTTGAGCCTTATCATGGGTGATAAGGGCCTCAACTTTTTCGACTGCTTTTGAAACCTATTGCGGTGAGGCCAACACATCAGGGGAAGCTTCAGCTCGGAAGGAACACATAGTGGGCCCATCGCTGCAAGTTGTGAGATGCGTTCCTTCCGATCTAAAGTCTCGCCTGATGCGTTGGCGTCACCGCAATAGATGCCAAAAGCAGTCGAAAAAGTTGAGCCCTTTATCACGCACGATAACGCTCAACTTTTCTCTGACGTCACCACATGCTGATTTCCCGGAACGAACGACAAAGCAAAAAAAAATATATATATATATCAGCGCAGCTTTGGCATTCGAACCTACTCCCTCACGCTCGGAAAGCGTGCGCCTTACCGAATGAGCTAAGCACCAACGCTTGGTTGGCTCGAATGCATCCGAACCATATGAATGCTTCCTACCTACAAAAAAAAAAAAAAACTTTCACCGTAGTGGGAATTCGAACCTAGTTTCTCACGCTCCGAAAGCGAGCGCCTTAACCATTGAACTAAGCACCAACGCTCGCTTGACTCTAATGAATCTGAACCATATGAACGCTTCCTACGGACAAAGAAAAAAAAAAGACCAACACCTCCCCGAAGGGAATCGTGAGGAAATGCGAATGCATTTCGCGCCACTCCACGCAAGCGACGCTAACACAACCGCCGCGTCTGGTCACGGCGGAGAGCGAAAATCAACTGACGAGCGGGCCACTCTACGCAAGCGACGCTAACACAACCGCCGCGTCCGACCACGGCGAAGAGCGAAAATCAACTGACAAGCGGGCCACTCCACGCAAGCGACGCTAACACAACCGCCGCGTCTGGCCACGGCGAAGAGCAAACACGCCGCGGAGAGCCGTGCGGGGAGCGGCGCGCGCCCGCGCAAACCGCGGTGAGGAGGCGGAGCGCGCGCAGTCACGTGGGGTGTGACGTCGCTGCGCCGTTGCTACAGACGCTCCTCGCGCCGTTGCTATGGGACGGCGGATTCAGGGTCGCTTATAAAGTGCATTCGCACTTAAAAAACTTCGATCGCAGCACTGGGATGTAAACATGTCACAAGATGGACCTCGGCGCCGAAAGCATGCAAACATCAGCTCTAGCGAAGCAATGGTGCTGCGTGGTTACTGTATATACGCGTATCTCTCCCTATCGTCACCCCTTCATCATTTCTTTTTTTTTAGATGTGAAGCATCTTATGGCGAAGCTTAATCCGGTGGTGGTGGTGGTGGTGGTGTGCCGCGTGCCCACCCTTACTGCGCATGCGCAAACCCTTTAAAAAAAATAAAAATAAAAAACCTCCTCTCCCCCTCTCTCTCCTCTAGGCATCCCTCCCCGCGGCAGCCACACCCTCACTGCGCATGCGCCTGCCCTCCTCTCTCCCCTCTTACACTCCCCCCCTCTCTCCTCTAGGCATCCCTAGGCAGGCATCCCTACGTGACGCCTGTATCATTGGAGTACATATGTAATGTTTATAAAGTTAGATGGGCAACACTGCAACCGCAATTGACGCTTCACCAACATTACGCCTGCATAGGGACTTTTTCCAAAGGAGTTCCGAGACCTGGCATGGCTCTGTGGTAGAATACTTGATTGTCATGCAGAATTCTTGGGTTCGATTCCTGCTGGGACCATAACATATATTCTTTGCATTCGTCGGGTCAACGCTACCGATGTCGGTTTTTCTTAACGCTTTCGCTTTTAAATTACCAACGTCTGTTCGCGCCGTTCCTCGGTAGATATAAACTGTCAAACATCAGTGGCGCATACCCGCATACCGCGGCCCGTGGTATACGGGTATGCGCCACACGTGTCTGGAGGAAAGGGTTTGACGTCGTACGCGACGGGATTTTCGCATTATTCCTGTCATGACCAGACAGTCATAATTGTCAAACGCTCTAACCCTCCCATGCTAATTTTGGTCTACCCCAATGTGCAAGAGCAATTCACGAATGCTCTTGCTTCTGCTGTTATTCATAAAGCTGAATGCAGTCGTATTCCCCAACTGCGGTTGTTAGAAGAAGACAAGAACTAGTTAATGCGATGACGCTGCACCATGGTAAAATCTGAGTGAAAGTGGAGCTTTTAGGTAGAACGCCTTCCTCCGTTAATAAAAATAGCGTTGGCAGCCTCGTAAGTGCTTGGGCTACATGCACATTGGTAATTTAGTGATTAAAAGAAGAAAAATGACCTTAAGCTCTCACAATGTTTCGTTGTTTTGGGGTTCTTTCGTCGGTGCTGATTATTCGAAAACTATTCGAAAACTATTCGAAAAATATTCGGCATTTCGAATATGTACATTTCGATTCGAGTAGCGAATCGAATAGACAGTTATTCGATTCGTTATTCGAAATTTTCGAATATTCGCCCACCCCTACGCAGAACCCGACGCTCGTAGATATTTCTTCTTCTTTTAAATTGCGGCGCGCGGAATGACCCCTCTGCGTCTCCTGCCACGCGATGGCGTCTCACGCAACGTCGAGCGGCGCCACTGCTCTAATCGTAACTGGGAATATCCACGGAGCGTTCTTTCGCCACAACATTGCCGCCCCCGCTTCCGCGCACGCGCAGAGCTCTCGGATTGCACCTGCGGTGCGTCACAATGTAACTATAAGGTCCATTCGTTTCACCTGCACTTCGTGAACCGGTTCACGGAGGCACTGCACTTCGGCATTCGTTTCACGAGTTCAACATGGCGGCGACTGCACCGCAGTATTCGTTTCGAAAAAGTGCAGCTGTCGTGGAAAGCAAGTTCACGAATTCCCTGCTCCTGCTCGTGAGGTAGTGCAGAGTCCGTGCAGCACAAGACGGCTGGATCCGCAGCAGACTACACAGCCGACTGCATTCGTGCCTTTTTTAGCAGCGCCCAACAAGTACGACAGAGAACGTTTTCCAGTAGTTGCATATGCCAAGCAACGTAAGCGGCGCCGTCTTTTACGATTAACAGCCTCACAACCCGCCAAACAGCCGACCGTAGCGTAGGGCTTGCACGACATCTGCACTCCCGTATTCGTTTCGACCTCTCGTTGTTGCTGCATTTGCTGAAACATCCCCTGCACGACGACGGCACCCAGACGGCACCACCATGAACCAGTTCAGGAAGTGCAGGGTGAATCGAATGGACCTATTGCTGACTAGCAGTGCTCCGGGCCGATTGAGGAGCGCATGCGCGTACGTGTCTTTGCCGCCGCCGCCGCCTTCGCCGGCAGCGTCTATTCCCAGTTACGCATAGCTCGGCCGCGCCCAAACTTAAGCTTGGGTTCCCTATAGGTGTGGGTAAAGGTGTGGGCGGTGTTCTTTTTTTTTTTTTCGTTCCACATCACGAGTCGGTACAGAAAGGGGCCACTTTTACGTGCGCGTCTCAAGGGCAGTTTTCAAATTGAAAGAATATGTAGGAGCATTGCGTGATTGAAAACACGCTCAAGCTCCTCTGAGATCTGAGTACCACCAGCGGTAAATTTTGTATATAAATAGCCTGCCGTTAACATGCCGGCGTACATGGCGCGCGGTGTAGTTGTCTAAGGCGGCGCGCTGTGGAGCGAGGGGTCGCTGGTTCAAATTCTTGGTCGGGTGCATTGGAATTTTTTCATTTACTTTTCTTTGTGCGCTTTTTATATATATTGTGACGACGCGGGATCGGCAATCAAACGGAGAACGACAAACAAATACGTTTTATCAGCAGCTGAAAAAGACAGCAACGTCTTCTTCGTCCTTGCCCTGACCAAGTGTCCTCGCGCTGCTTTCTTTGTCATCGCCACTGGCACATACGCGCGGCAATATATAGATACATACACATATCCGGGGCATGACGGTGACGGCGACGGCAAAAATCAGCCGAAAGTGTCCATATAATTGCAATCGCAATAAAAAAAAACTTTCATCACAGTAATGGGATTCGAACCGAGTACCCTCACGTTTCACTGAGTCGAATGCAATACTGATCGCTGTCGCGATAACAATCAAGCGGGACGCCCAAGTACTTGCCCGGTGTCGTCAACCGAGGCACTTTAGCGAAGTGGTCTGACTTCGCTGGCCACGATCAGTGCCAGAGCCCAAGGCACTTTGACCGGTTCACGCCACTCCCCGCAGCTTGGCTGAAATCCCGAACAATTTCGACGACCTGTGCTATACTATGCAGATCTCGTGTGAAAACAGCTACATCATCTGAATATGTCAGCAGCTTCACTTCAGCTGCTTGTAACTGGATAACAAGGATGCTATTGTTATTAATAATTTTCCTGCGCAGAGTTTCAATGTGATGTACATACGAAATAACAGGGGGCTCAGAGGGCAACCCTGACGAACCGACCGTTCCACACTAATGGGGGGCCCCAGACTCTTACTTACGATCAACCTCGTCGTGAAGTTTCGATACGGCAGGGCCACTCCCTCGCAAATAACAGAACCGACGTTAGCATGGTTTTAAACAGAAAACAAACTTCTATGATCAACACAATCAAAAGCCTTTTAGAGATCAATCTGAAGGATGGCCACCCGTTCATCTGAAAAATCACACCATTCAAGTACGCTGCGCACTTTGTGGCTATTGATAACAATTGACCGTCCTTTGATCCCACAAATTTGATGAGGCCCGACGATGTCCGTAGTCACAGTCTGTAGTCTTCGAGCTAATGACTTCATCTAGATCTTGTACTTCACTTTAGTAAGTGCTATTGGCCTATACCCTCAAACGAATCTTAGGTTATCTGCATCCTCGGTCTTGGGTATAAGTACTGTATAGGAACTCCTGTATTACGGAGGCAATGTATTTAATTTGTACGCTTCATTAAAGATGACTGTGAGGATAGGGCTTATTTCGTGCTTTATAAAAGGCGGTGGTGAATCGGTCGGGTCAGGGTGGTTTCTCTATTGCAACTTCAACTTCGGCAACAGTTACTGCCCGTTGCAAACTATCTTTTCTTTCTTCGTCCAGGCGGCGTAAAACTGGCAGAAACTCGTTCTTGAATTTTTCAAGCTCTACGTTATGCAATCCAAATAGCGCCCGATAATCCTCGAAAAAAAAACTCATCTGATGCCGTCCGTATCAGCTGATACGGTACCACCCCATTCTATTTCGGTAACGTGTTTCTTTTGGGCTCGTGCTTTTTCTATGCAGAGCGCGAGTTTCGTTGGCGTTTCACCCGCAGCTGTGTCCTCAGCCCTTGCCCCCCACAAGCGCTGTTCGTCCAGTTGCTCCCTGTTTCCCTTTTCTTACGTATTCGAACCTGTTTCCGGGGGCTCGGCATTCCTACGTGAGTAATTCATCAAGAAACGCTTTTAGCCCTGTCTCCTTTCTTTTGCCGACGAGCAGAATACACTCAGCCATTTAGATTGCTTTTAATTCTAAAGATTCCTTGCACAAATTCCCACTGCTGCCAAATAGAAAGGTTTCTACTGGGGTCTAATTTGCTGATTTGTTCCCTTGCGGATAAATCAAAGTCTTCGTCCTGCAGAAGCTTACTATTTTAATTTCCATAATTCGCACGCGAATGAGTTTTTCGCTTTGAACCTCCAATCGAGCACTGGACTAAGCAGTTGTCTGAAAAAGAAACGCGGGACGACTTCGTAACTGCTACTTTCCGGAAGGATGTCGGTAGTTACATAAATACGGTCAAGTCTTGCATGGCTGCAGGGCCTTCGAAGCGCGTGTACTTTATTGCACTCGTACTTTGTACACTTTCCGCGACATCCTCAAGGTCCCACTTTTCAACAATGCGCGCCAGAATATCGGTGCTTTTATAAAAACGTGATAAAAACGTGAGAGAGATCATTGAAGCCCAAGCTATCTCTCGCAATAGTGACACGTGCGTGAGTGCACCTTTAATTGAGCTCTTAGATCGGGAGAGGGCCTTTCTGGTTGGCTGCTGAGTGGAGTGGTGGCGCTGATGTGCATAGTTAAATAGGTGGTGTTTCCTGGAAATAAACTTGTTGAAGTTAGCGCATTGTGTTGTCGTCTCCCTACGTCCTTGTTTGCTAGCGCAAAATGTTTTCAAATACCGTTTTCCTTCGTGTCTTTGTTTTCATGAGCGTCATTTCAGCGGCAGTTACGTTTAACAGCTAGTATCAAGTAGAGGCAAGAGGAAGTTCCGTATCACAAACCTAGTCTCATGCTGGAGCGCACAGTCTGAAACGAAATACTGATGGAAGGAGGCCACGTCGAAGCTCGTCATATTGTTCCTTCGACTCTACGTAACCAGTCCAGGTGTTTCCTCGCTTTTCTAAACACCGAAGGCGCTTCTGAGGATGTCTTCCTCAGAAGCTGTAGAAACGGTTCGCTCCATATGGACTCGGGGCACGGCACAACTCCGTCACAGATACACCAGACAGCGAAACGGTTACAATGTAGTAGCGCGTAATCTACTTGTCTTCATTTTAAATGAACATAAACAACAAATTACTTTTGCCGCAACAGCAGGTGCGCTTTCGAAAAATCGCGCGCGAAAATTTGCGCGGGTCCGATGCGTTGGTGCCGCTTTTAACACGGGGGACAAATCCTCGGGGGATAAAAGCGGAGCCTAGGGACGTCAATTCGCGAGAATTCCCCACAAATGTCCCCCCGCTCACACGGACGAGGTGAATGGAAGGGGAGACCAGTATTACCAGACTACTCTGGTGGCTTGTACCACCCGTTTCACCAGCTGCTGACGACGAAACCACCAGCGCGCTGCCCCTCTCTAACGGAGCTAGTGCAACAATGTGGCCAAACACCTGCGCAAAATTCCGCTGTATCCCTCACCGCGGGGGGGATAGTTTGACCTGTCGGGGAAAAGGTCCCCGCCTCCCCCGAGGAGGCGCGGGAAGGTCGCGCGCACTCGCAAATCCGTGACGTCGTTGCCAAGTGATCCGCAATCCCCGCGCCTACCCCAAGGAGTTCTCCTCCGTGTTAAGGTGGTGTTAAGAAACCACCGAACGCACGGTGCCACCCGCGTTTTATGTCACGTGACTTCTGCAACGTGCTGCCGAAATACTCTCCCTAGCACGTCTTTCATGTATATAACACTTTCGATGAAGTAGTGTTGCTCTGAGCGCGCATCAGCGTCCTCTTGTCGGACTGCCACTCGAGCCTTCCACACGGCTTGCATACATACCAGCACAACCACATCACTAGGAACACCCCCCTGTGTTATCACAAGGCAGCCATCAGGGTTGCCGTTGGGTGGACATGAAAAGGCGCCAGAACTCACGCCAAAAGTAGCCAAAGTAGCCATGTCATTTGATATTATCGCCGAATTTCTAGCCAAATAGAACAGAAGCGGTATAATCCAACAGAGTCTTTACTATTGATGAATAAATAAAACCGTTTTGAATAAGTAAAACCACAAGTTTGAAAAAGAGCCATGGCGCCAACTGGAAATTTTCGTCGCCAGCGGGGTCCAAAAGTAGCCAACTTGGCGCAAAGTAGCCACCAACGGCAACCCTGGCAGCCATCGCATGCCAAATGGTGATACCATGGTACCGGGAAGTCTTTTTTGAATTTACGCTCAAGGATGTCCCACAGAAACGTTGCATCGTGGTAGTCAAGAAAGCAACAGTCTGTGGTTTCAGCTTTCCTGCATAATATGCAGAATCGTCCAGGGTAGAAAAATGCCTTTTAGATTGAAGCCATGGTTTCACAGGCAGCGTTTTTGTGTGCAACTGGAAAATGAACGTTTTTGCCGAACTTCGTACAGGCATAGCTCTAACCCTTTTAAATACATTGCGTTCCGAACCCAAGAGACATCTATTAGATCGTTATACAGCTTTTTCTTTGGGACTAAAGACAGATAATCAATGGGAAAATGTGCCCTAAGTACTCGATATGAAGGCACTACTTCACGTAGAAATGCTGGTAGTGGACCATGCATCACGGCGCTTGTTGACACCACATTGTCTGCGATGTGGTCGCGCAGGCGAACTTGAACCACTGCTTCACGCCAGAATGAGTCCGCCTCACCACTGGAGGGAGCAGCACGCGCGCAAATTTAGCTTCTGTAGTGCCATCTGGGGGGCCATCTTCCCAACTACGTCAATGTCCCCAATTTTTGGCCATGTGCGGCTTCGAACACACTAGTAGTGTCTTTGTTTATTGACGCGTTTTGTCTTTCGTTCAGCAGTGGAACTGCTGAACTTTTTGCTGAACTTCGTCTTGCGACAAAGCCGGCCACAGAACACACACAGTCACATCGAGACGAAAGGACGAGGCTTAGGCAAATCAGTATACTACACATCGTTATCATGCCGGCTGAAGTGTCGTGCGTTGCAGCTCCCATAGACACTAGCGCCAGATTTACCTCTAATGTATACTATGAAATGATATGCCCAGAACATGGCCTCCGAGATTAACACCGGCTGCCCGATCTAATCTCGGCGGCAACGCCCAGAATAAAAGCGCATTAGCGATACCTCTGGTTGCCGTCACATGCGGGAGAATCACGTGACATACGTGGGAACGTCACACATGACGACATTCCCGGAGGCAGTGGATGAATACATCGACTGAGAAGAAAAAGATCAATATGGCTTTCGCCTTCGAGTGGTCTTAGGCGAATGCAAAGGAGAGCCTGTGACTTTTAAACACGGCAGGCCCATGGTCAAGGTTAATCCTAAGCTTATAGTGGGTAGGCTCATCGCTTAATTTATATTCTCCAATTCTAATACGAAATTGATGGTGCAGTATTTTTAATCTTTTGTGCTTTTTCACTACCTACCTTGCTGATTTGATGTCGCCGTCATTTAAAGTGACAAAAAATGCACTGCCTTCGAGACCTCGTCCTGAAGATGCCCGTCTCGGAGGCGATGGAACACACATAACACTGAAGACCTCTACCATCGCTAAGGTGTAGATCATGGGTTCGCAAACTGGGTTCCATGGGACCCAGTAGTTCCGCGAACGGCCAGAACGAATACTACCCGCTACCGTTGTACCCCTCTTAGAATCTAAGAGGGGTACAACGGGAGCGGGTTGTACCCCTCTTAGTCCGTCCCTCCTTCCCACGTCCCACACCACCACAGCGCATGCGCGTCTCCTCCCCCTCTCTCTCTCCTCTCCTACGCTCACCCCCTTTCTCTCCTCTAGGAATACTCCACTCTACGGAGCGGCGCCCGCGTCCTACACGCGCATGCGCGTCCCCTCCCCCTCTCTCTCCTAAGCTCACCCCCTTTCTCTCCTCTAGGAAGCCTCTACTCTGCGGCGCTGGCCCCCCGCGTCCCACACCCCGACAGCGGATGCGCGTCCCCTCCCCCCTCTCTCCTACACTCACCCCCTTTCTCTACTCTAGGAACCGTCTACACTACGGAGTGGCGCCCGCGTCCCACAGCGCATGCGCGTCCTCTCCCCCTCTCCTACGCTCACCCGCTTTCTCTACTCTAGGAATCATCTACTCTACGGAGCGGCGCGCGACAGGTGGTGCGACAGCTGCATACTCCGCTGGGGGGCACCACGGTAGTTCCGCGGTATAAAAATGACGGAGCGCGCTTCATTCTCTCTCCTGTGCGGCGACGTTTCTCCCGCTCAAGTTAACCATCTGCCCGCTGCTTCGCATCCACACATGGTTCCCTTTAGCGGGAGATGGGGAAGTTTTTTTTTTTTTTTTCATTGCAGTCCATTTCACCTCGGCGCGAAATAGCACCTCGATTTGAGAAATATAGGGTGTTCCAGCATCCCTCCTTTCTCGAGACGTGTATGGGTGGAAACTGGGCTAATTTTCGTCATTGAATCATATTGTCCTCCTATCGTAACACATCGTTTTACCATTTCATCGCGTACATGCATATATTTATGAGTTGGTCAACCCAAGCATGGTTACGCTCTGGAGAGAACAAGATAACCGAGTGCCCTGCACATGTCATTGAAAATGCGACGCATAGCGTCGCATTTTCCGAGATGTACCACAAGACATATTTTGCTCGAGTGGTACGCAGCAACCATGCCGGATTGACTATAATTTCACTGCTCCTGCATATAGTTTATGCAGAATAAAAAGAATTCTTGACCGACACAGTAATTTTGGAACATTCTAGCCCAGTGCACGTTAAAGAACACTGGATGGTCAAAATTTCCGGAGCCCTCCACTACGGTGTCCCTCATAATCATATCGTGGTTTTGGGACGTAAAACCCCACATATGATTATTATTACATTCCAGCCAACAAGTCACTAGGAACATTGAAAGTAGAAGCAGTTTTAGGGTGAAGTTGCACGCCGAAATTGACTATGAATTACCACAATACCAGTGAAGCTTAAAGGAGCACTGACACAAAATTTCGAAGGCGAGATAATGAGCGAGATATATTTATGTGGAGACATACACAACATCTACGAAATATCAAGGGCAAATATAGCCTAGAACATATTTAAAATCAATTTTAAAGTGCATGCCGCGCGACTGAGCGAGATGCGGAGAGCCCCGCAGCGCCGACATCAGCTCAGTGGCAATGTAAACAAACCTACGTCACGAGTTTGTGTTGGCTGGTTGTTGTTGGTGGTGGTGGTTAGAAAAAGAAAGAGACGCCTAATTTCTGCAGCCCAAAAGGGAGCACGGCGCAGCGTCTATGGCTGGTTGCTGGCACACGCCTTGCGCTTGCGCTGCCTGCGATTCCTTACTCCTTGCCTGCGGCTTTGCGTGTGCTGGCTGTGCTGGCTGTTAGTGCGGCACCCGCTCGCGCGCGTGGCGCCCACGTCACAGTTTTGCGGGCCCACGTGGCCAGCTGCGTTTATCTTGCCACCGGAACTGCTCCTGCCTAGCTCGGTGCTCGGTGAAACCGAAGCTGCGACTGGGCGCTATAAAAACGTCTCATAAATAACCGTCGCACACTCGCGCAAACCGGGTTTGCAGCCGTGACAAGTGGGTCATAAGCTACCGATTGCAAAAAAAAAAAAAATACAAGGCGCAAAATTTTTGTGTCAGTGACATCAGGTTGAAGAACAGTCCAGCTTTATGTTGTCGTAGGTATCCTTTTGCCGAGTTCGCACGAGCTGCGCATCAGCATTAGTAACTGGCGTCATCATAGCAGCTCACGGGCAGCGTGACAGTCAAGCGCTGGCCAACATGCGCGCAACTTCGTCACTTCTTTGCAGGCTCGCCACGCGTTGTATTAGGTGTCTTGATGCGCAACAGGCTGCTGGTGGGGGGGAGGACATGCGCGCGCACGGCTGACATGACAGAAAGGCTTGGAGACAATGATCAGTCGCTGAGCCTGCTTGTTATTACATCTCAAATAAGCGAACTTGCTACTAAATTCACAATAATAGACGCCCAGAGTAGCTTGTGGCGGCAGCCAAGCCAAGCCAAGCCGCCAGGCAGCGCCACCCTCCGCTGCTCTCCGGAACCTCCAGAGAACCCGAATAAAACCAGTTGATGTTTGGGATCCACACCGCGCGGTTGTGTCTGCTTCTCCCGCGCGTACACGCGTCCCAACAGTGGTGACCCGGACGAGGCTTACCGCCTTTTTCAAGCGATCGACGCCATGGAGACTCCCCCTGACGCACCGGCCATCTCCGCCGTCGACATCAGGCTCCCGCCGTTTTGGACAGCGGACCCGCAGCTATGGTTCCTGCAGGTGGAGTCCCAATTCACCGCTCGTCGTATTGCCGCTGAGCTAACAAAGTACCACCACGTGGTCGCTAGCCTCCCACCGGCAATAGCGAGCGAAATACTCGATCTGCTGGTCGCTCCACCTGCAGAGAACGCGTACACAACGCTCAAACAGCTGCTCATCAGCCGCCTCACGCCGTCGGAGCCTCAGCGACTGCAGCAGCTACTGCACGACACCGAGCTCGGGGACCGGACGCCCAGCCAATTGTTGCGCCACATGAGGCAGCTGTTGCACACGGCCGGCGCAACCACCACCGATGCCGACAGCAGACTGCTTCGCGAGCTGTTCCTACAGCGACTTCCGGTCAACGTGCGCATGGTCCTCGCCTCGGCTGCCGACAAACGCCTGTCTCAACTCGCCGAGCTCGCGGACTCGGTGCTGGCCGTCGCTCCGCCGTCCGTCGCGGCGCTACAGCCAGACATCGCCGGCCGCGCGCCTACGACCGCACTGCATGACATCCGGGAGCAGATATCCCGCCTCGCAGATACCGTCGCAGCGATGCCGGCCCGCAGCACTCCCGAGGAGCGCCAGCGCCCAGCTGCGCAACAGAGAATCTGCTGGTATCACAGGAAGCACGGCAACGCTGCTCGAAAATGCATCCCTCCTTGCGACTATGCGGGAAACGGGAGCGGCCGGCACTGAGGACGACCAGTGTCCCAGATGCCCCCCGAACGTCGTCCATCAGTGTTTTTTCCTCACCGACCGCGACAGTGGCCTTCGATTCCTCGTGGACACCGGCACTGAGGTGAGCGTGTTGCTGGTTGTGTCCACCGATCGCCGTGTCCCCAGTGCGTCCCCCCCTTCAGGCGGTCAACAACACAACCATCGCCACCTACGGACATCGCTCACTGCCACTCGATTTAGGCTTGAACAGAACGTTCCGGTGGATTTTCATCGTGGCAGCAGTGAAGTTCGCCATCTTGGGTGCGGACTTTCTTCGACATTTCGGCCTTCTCGTCGACGTGCGCAACCGCCGCCTTCACGATCCCGTGTCGCAGGCAACTGTGCAAGGCAATCCCTCGCAACACCCTCCGCTGAGCCCCACTCTGCTCGGGCCGTCCGGTGCAGAACGTTTTACTCGCATTCTGCGGGATTTTCCCGAGTTGACGAGGCAGCCGCCAGCCAGCGCCGCGGCGAAGCACGAGGTACGCCACTACATCGCCACCAGCGGCGCACCCGTGCACGCGCGGCCTCGCCGTTTGCCTCCAGAGAAGTTGAAGGTCGCACGACAAGAATTTGAACACATGATGGAGCTAGGGATCATCAGACCCTCGTCGAGCGCCTGGGCATCTCCACTCCATATGTTGCCAAAGTCAACGCCGGGAGACTGGCGACCATGCGGGGACTACAGTGCGCTGAACAAGGTAACGACTCCAGACAGATACCCGGTACCGCACATACACGGTGTCACGACGAGGCTTCACGGTGCCACTATCTTCTCGAAGATCGACCTGGTGCGGGCATACCATCAGATTCCCGTTGCCCCGGAGGACGTCCCGAAGACCGCCATCGCAACGCCTTTCGGAATTTTCGAATTCCTCCGAATGCCATTCGGACTCCGAAACGCGGGTCAGACATTCCAGCGGTTCATGGACGGTGCTATACGCGGCCTCAACTTCTGCCACGCCTATCTTGACGACTTGCTAGTCGCCAGCAGCACTCCGGAAGAGCACGTGAATCATCTGCGCATCGTCTTCCAGCGCTTAGTGGAGCATGGCGTGGTCGTGAACATGGCCAAATGCGAGCTTGGTGTGCGACAGCTCTCGTTTCTTGGACACGTCATCTCCACCTCAGGAGTTCTTCCTCAACCCAACAAGGTTGAAGCCGTGCAAGGATTTCCGCAGCCGACCGCCAAGCGCCAGCTTCGGGAATTTCTGGGTTTGGTAAACTTCTACCGCCGTTTCATTCCCCGCTGCGCCCAGATCCTTCAACCTCTCCACGACCTGCTGGCCACTTCACGGAATGGCTCAGTCACCCTCTCCTGGTCTCAAGAAGCAAAAAAAGCCTTCTGCGAGGTCAAGGACGCTTTGGCAAACGCCGCACTGCTTGAATACCCCAGGTCCGGTGTCCCGCAGAGCGTAATGGTGGATGCCTCCGATACAGATTGGGGCTGTATTACAGCAGCTCGTTGGGGGAATCTGGCGCCCGATTTCCTTCTTTTCGAGGAAGCTAACGCCTACCGAGCGCCGCTACAGCACCTTCGGGAGAGAACTGCTGGCCGTGTACGCTGCCATACGACATTTTCGCCATTTCCTGGAAGGTGTAGAGTTTTTCGTCCTCACCGACCACAAACCGCTTACTTATGCATTGCGCTCGCTAAGCTCCGACGGTGGAACGCACACAGCACGTGAACGGCGCCAAATGTCCTATATATCAGAGTTCACGACTGATATCCGCCACGTCAAAGGCGGCGACAACGAGGTAGCGGACGCCCTCTCACGGAATCCTGTGAACGCCATCATGCCCACACTACAGGTTGATTTTCCCGCTTTGGCAGCCGCTCAACGTGAAGATGACGAACTGAAACACCTGTTGACCGCGACCACTGCCCTGAATCTTGAGTGGATCCCAGTTCCCCGATCCGAGGACAAGGTTTGCTGTGACACAAGCGTCAGTAGAACTCGCCCGTTCGTGCCCGCGAGCCTCCGTCGCCATGTGTTCGAGTCCTTGCACAGACTGTCTCATCCGGGGATTAGAGCCACCCAAAGACTGGCGACGGCAAGATTTGTCTGGCCGGGCGTAAATCGGGACGTCCGACGCTGGGCACGTGAATGTATAGCTTGCCAGCGCTCTAAGATACAACGCCATACCTCGACAGCACTGGGAACACTCCCCACTCCGGATTCTCGCTTTGATCATGTCCACCTGGACATCGTCGGCCCACTGCCACCCTGCCACGGAAAGGCTTACCTGCTGACCGGTGTCGACAGGTTCACCCGCTGGGCGGAGGCCATCCCTATCGCGGATATCACTGCCGAGACGGTTGCGAGTGCTTTCCTGTACCACTGGGTAGCCCGTTTCGGGGTGCCCTCCACGATAACAACAGACCGCGGCCGACAATTCGAATCAGCCCTTTTCACTGCCATCAGTCAGCTCATGGGCACCTCACGCATACGCACGACGGCGTACCACCCCATGAGCAACGGCATGGTGGAGCGCTTTCACCGCCAGCTGAAGGCTGCGCTCACGGCAACCGAGGAACACAACTGGGTGGAGGCCCTCCCACTCGTTCTTTTGGGTATAAGGTCCACCTTGAAAGAGGACATTGGCTGCAGCGCCGCTGAGCTGGTCTACGGCACGACACTCAGGCTGCCGGGAGAGCTGTTTGCGCGCGGCTCAGAGGAGGCATCCATAGCTTGCAGCGACTATGCACTTCGCCTACGCAACGTCATGAGCAAACTGCGCGCGGTACCTCCACGGCCCCCAGGGTCGCGTGTGGTGCACGTCGACCCACAGCTCACATCCTGCCCATATGTATTTGTACGACACGACGCGGTTCGGCGACCTCTTCAGCCACCCTATGATGGGCCGTTTCAAGTCCTCCGCCGTGGCAACAAACAATTCACAATCAAGAGAAGCGGCCGTGAGGAGGTTGTGTCGTTGGACCGCATCAAGCCAGCACACATGGACCGTGACGACGCCGTGTTGCCTCCACTAAGGGAATCATCGCCAGGACCCCCCAGCTTCAATGCCAGCCCAAGTCCACGAGGTGCCCTCCCGGCTGACGCACAGCGGGCGGCTATCAAGAGCACCCACTCGCCTGGACCTTTAACTCCGTTCGGCAACTCACTATATATAAGGGGGGAGTGCTGTGGCGGCAGCCAAGCCAAGCCAAGCCGCCAGGCAGCGCCACCCTCCGCTGCTCTCCGGAACCTCCAGAGAACCCGAATAAAACCAGTTGATGTTTGGGATCCACACCGCGCGGTTGTGTCTGCTTCTCCCGCGCGTACACGCGTCCCAACAAGCTATAGCTTAATGTAGCCGTGTAGCCACCTTGAAATTTTCGTCGACAGATGGGCTCATGAGACAGAGAGAAATAGATGAAAAGGAAAACGCAGGGAGGTTAACTTGGTACAAGCAACCGGTTTGCTACCCTGCACAGGAGTGGGGAAATAGGGGTTGTACAGAGGACAGCGAGAGAAAAAACAAAATCGAAAAAAAATTGGGGGACCCTTAAGCTTCGCCTTTAAGAGTTGAACGCGATAGCGATATCCCGTCCCTACTGCGTACTTAATCACTTAGTGCATGTAATGGGTAGTATGGTTTAAACCAGGAGAAATTATGCGCGGCAAATGTGGGAAATGTTTTCGAGCTTGCTATGCACCCACTACGTGGTGTTAGAATACGCGCAGTAAGGTGTGTGCCGTTTGCAATGGGTGGCTGGCTTACGACAGTCTATTCTGACGCCCGATGGCAATTTACGCTTGTACCACGCAATATTCCTGGGATATTACATGTTATATTGCGACGCCTATATAAAGGACGCTTGCGTTTGCGAAGCATGGAAGTTATTTTCACTGCATTTCCAAGCAGAGGCATGACTGTGTTCAATGCCTCACAGTATATCCAAGCGGAGGCATGGCTGTGTGGTAGAACACCTGCTTGCCACGCAGACGACCCGGGTTCGATCCTCACTCGGCCCCGAAAATTTTTATTATTTATTTTATTTGCATCTTTCTCGATTTTTTCGGTCACGGACAAGATGATGATTTTTCGCTCACGAACCAACGACGCCGACGCCGGAATTTCTGCGAAACGAGCTCTTTAACGCTGTCGCGTTAAAAAAAGATACACATACACATATGGACATACTCTCTGGATGTTCAACTCAAAGCCGTTCTGGGAGGCCACTTGAACGCAGGAAGCGCAGTAGCGCTTGCACAGCCTTCTTCTGAGACGTTAGGTCCGGTCGATGGAGCAGGATTCGTTCTTTCGAAAGAGTTCCGTCGTCCAGTTTATCAAGTGCGTTGCAAAGCGACCGTCTCTTTAAACAGTCCCGTGGGCACACACAGAATATGGTGAATAGTTTCATCACTGCCGCAGTGATCACATGCTGTGGTGTCTGCCATCCATATGCGGAACGCGTACGCGTGCGTAAATGCGACACCCAACCACAACCTACACACAACGGTAGCGTCACCTCGGCGAAGTGCTGGAGGAATTCGAAGGCTGAGAGTTGGGTCTAGGGAATATAGCCGTGCGTGCTTGAAGTGCGGCTCGTTCCACTGCAATGTGGTGCATTGGCGAGCAAGCACGCAGAGCTTCCACGCAGCGTCAGTCCTAGAGAGCGGTATTAATATCTGACTGTATTCTGTATGGGCTGAACATGGCAGCTCGATCGGCCCGTTAATCGCCGATAACCCCACAGTGACTTGGGAGCCACTGAAACGTTATTTCATGTCGTTTCTCAAGTCAGCGGTGTGCCCCTTCTGCAATCTCAAATGCCAGTTGCTGAAGATCGCCCATTTTTGTGCCCGTTCATCAGTAATGAAATGTAATGCGACACGAAGCGCTGCGAGTTCTGCTGCTGTCGACGTAGTCAGGTGAGAGGTCTTAAATTGGATTGTTGTGGCTTTCATAGGTATCACGACGGCTGCGGTTGAGCTGTTCGGCATAACAGAGATGGGCTCATAAAGTAAGACGAACACGTAATATAAGATTGAAACTTTTTTGCTCACTCTATAACAAGAAAACAGGTATTAATGCTTCCGATTATTTAAAACCAGCGCATTATCAGTCCTCTCGTCATGATCACAAATGCCGGCCATACACCCCCAGGACTGATCTTTTTAATCATTCTTTTTTTCCACAAGCGATTGCCGAATGGAATATGTTACCAGCCGATTTGGTTGGTTGCAAGACTGAGAATTCATTCTATGAAGGTTTGTGCCCCCCCGCAATAATGCCTAAAAAGGCGCTGCGGGTAATGTTCCAACAACAACAACAAAAAAGTAGCAATATGGCGCAAAGTAGCCACGAACGGCAACCCTGCATGCGGCGGGCGAGGTAGCCCGAGAGATCGATTGCCGTGAACATGCGTATATCATCTGCAAAATTTGAACAGCGAATATGGCTTGGAAGGTATTTTACATGAATTTTGAAATTTACGTTTGCAAAGCGCTATAGCCTCACCTCGCGACATTGACACTTTCGAAAGTGACCCGACGGTGACCCCCGCAGCTTCCCTCACGTCACCACGCAGCAGCCGATACAAATTATGACGTCATGGCCGCCATTACTCTTTTGCCGCGTTTCCGCTAGAACAGTACAGGCTCGTTCACACCGAAGGCGGGGCGGCCAAAGCGGCCAAGCGGCCAAGCGGTAAGGCGGAAAGCGGGGAAAACCTCCTCTCCAGGCGGCGAAAGCGAGCGGAAAACGAGGCGGCAAGTCCGATTGCTCCCGGACCAATTTTTTGCCGCCCGCTCAAGGTCGCCGCTTTGCCGCAGCCAATCAGAACGCGCTGCGGCGGTGGCGCTCGTGTATCTTGTGATAGCGACACGCGCGCGATGCCCCGCCTCCTCGGCCGCGCGGGCAGGCAAAGGAGGCGTGCGGTCTGAACAGGTGCGCGCACTAGCCGCCTCGCCGCTTCGAAAAGCCCGCTTTGCCGCTCCGCCTTCGGTGTGAACCAGCCCGTCTCGGCGGCTGCTCGCGAGTCCGTTTTGTTTGGCGACACTGCGTTCCAGTTTCCTGTTCGAAAGGACTTCTTGATGCGGACCGTGCAGAAGTGCGTCAATATTCTGTGTGCTGACATGGTCGAGCGTTGCACAGGCTAGGTGGCGATAGCTGCACCCGGTGGCTTGTTTTAGGCGCGAAGCTCCTTACATTGTTGTCGTAGCCACCCCTGTGCGATGACGATGACGCTGCCATCACGGCACAGCACATGGAATGAACCCAATATGCGTCATAACGATGACGCTGATGACGATGAAGAATAAGCGTGTCCCGTTACCCTACTGGTGGGTGACTTTAACCTTGACATCACTGAAAACAGTTGGCTCATACAACACATGGCATCGCGATATGGTCTCACATGCATATCGTTTGACCACATGCAACCCACCACCATCCGAGGAACCTGCATCGATCTCGTCTTTGCAAACCTTCCACTACGACCCATCCAGGAACCGCTCTCCCTCCATTTCACCGACCATGAAGCCGTTATAATGAAGGGGGAACGGAAGCCACGCCTTATGTAAGCGGTAACCACGACCAACGAAGAAACGAAAACAAAACGGAAAATCACGGCTCACGAATAAAATATAAATTTCTTGTACATATACACACAGTGTTTGTCACGTCTTTGATGATGTACTGGGCGAATTTCACGTAAGATTCACGGTTTACCGATGAACCTCCGGAGCTTCGCCCACTCATCATCATTCACTCCGTGGATATGCTGCGATTTTTTTTTTTTCAGCTCTCAAACCGAAACTCAGGCTGGTCGGTAATGAGGAGCCTCTAATTATCTGTCGCACGCTGCAGCAAACCATAGTTTCCTATACACTTGATCTGGCGCTAGTATCTACGGGAGCTGCAATGCAAGGCGCTTCAGCCAGCATGGGAATGATGGGTAGTACACGGATTTGTCTAAACTTCGTTCTTTCGGCTCCCCGTTTGGCTCCGAGTGCCTGCATCCGCTTTGTCGCAAGACAAAGTTCAGCAAATGTTCAGCAGTTCCACTTCACCACCTATACCTTTTAGGCTCACCAATTCAAATCGGCTCACAAAGTTCACAATAATCCATTCTTTTATCCAAAACAAACGCCAAAACACAACAATAAAGAAAGCCACAAGTGCATTCGAAGCCGCAAGTACGAAGACTAGGCTAATCAGTGTATCCCCCATCATTCCCATGGTGGCTGAACGATCGCAGCACCAGTGTTCCCTCTAGTTAATATCGGGGAAACTCGATGCAGCAAACGATGTGCCGTGTTGCGACTAACAGGCCTGCAACAACACACTGCAGCCAAAAAAAGGAAAAAAAATGCAAGGCCAAAATTGTTGTCAGTACACCTTTAAATCTTCCTCCCTGTAACAATGTTTATGGCGAACGGCATTTTGTATGCATTCTTAGTAATTACGTCTGAATAAAACATATTTTGATTTGATTTGAAGTCAAAAAATATGCACGTCAGCATCAACGCCATTGAATGTCAAAGGGTATTCTAGTGACATAAAGACGGCCGCCGGTTAAAGGGGCCATGTTCGCTCATAATCTGTGTTATGTGGGTTAATCCTTGGGTGTTCACAAACAAGCTGGCAAAATTTCAACGCATTTGGTTGAAAACTTAATTTATAACAAGCATTTTTATAAACACACGAGCAGCCCTAGAGCCTGACCATAGGTGTGCGCAGGGTTCCCCTTCAAGAAAGGGGGGGGGGCGAAGGTTCCTTCCTCCCAGCTCCCCCCCCTCATTATGTCACTGTATGGGGGCTGGCTTTGCACCCCTCCCCCCCCACGTCGTGCCTATGAGCCTGACAGCAGTGGCACACTCGTGAGCCGTAACGTAACAAGCCACTTGACCAGGTAGAAGATGACGGCTCCACTCCATGAACAACATACACACGCCCTGGGAAAAATGCCAGTGGTAGGGCTCATTTTGCAATGAAATATTCATTTGCAGTCTATTTACAGTCCATACTTGGCATTTAAAACATGTCTAAGTATTAGGCTTGTGAGGCTCTCTTGCTCTAACATCCCATTACTACAAGGCGCTTTCGCCAGCAACAAGTTCACCGTATGCAATGTCAGGCATCGAAAGTACACAAAACAGTCGTGAGGTGGATCCTTTATTCAATCTATGAGGAAAATACTCTATGTACATGCACAAGCAAGTCGACTGTGCCTCTTATGTACAGGAATTCTGCAACAACATAAAGGCAATCTATGCTTCACCCTCTTTTCCCCCCGCTACTTTACCACCATTCAACAGGGCAGTGGAGTGTAAAAAAACCACAATGCCATCGTATGTACTATATGCATTCTGCTCTTGACTCTTCAACGTGACTGCTCTGCACATTTTTAGACCTGTCGCATTCTTTTGCAGCATGCATAGAATCTTCAAAGTTCGGCAACGTCTTACTGTGCATGGCATAAACATATACGCTGCAACAAAACATTCCCGCGTCTCTCTTCTAACACACGCACACACCTAATGACCTTCTCAGTAACGGTCAAAAAGTAAAGTCTCACACAAACGGCTCCCTCTGAATTTGAACAGTGTTCTCAGGACCATGGCTACTGAAACAATCGTGTGAATTTCGACATGACTCCATCAAGCACTCCTGGAGAGCTGCACATCTCATGTGCGCAAATGCACACTAAAGAAAACAGTATAGATATATGACTCTAATATAGAATTTAAACTGGGCAGACAGTGCATTGCAATAGCGAAATACAAGGCTGCAAAACGTAACAGATGAAAATATGGCTTTAAAAAACAAGTCAAAAGAAGAACATTGTTAGCCATAATACCTGAAACTTTTTTCCTTTAAAGACGCACACACAAAAAGAACAAAACAAGGCCACCGTGATTACACTAGCGATTCAGTGCACCTTACTTTGATCGGCAAGTGACTAAGTCTGCTGCAACAACCTTCAAAGAGTGTAAGTGCAGTTCTTGCAAGGAAAATGTGTGTGTTTGGCTGCCGGTATTGTTGTAGAAAAAGTGCACAACTCGCTGCCGAATACTCGCCTACCAAGTTCAATGTCTAAGGGATCCACACATTTGGTTTGACATTACACTGAAGGTTGCACACGCAGGCTGGCACAAAGTTGACAAAATGCCCAGCAGAGTATCATGGTCACTACTTTTTGTTCAATGTAGAAAAACTCGCTGGCCTGGATAGAAACACTTCCTTGTAGCATAGGTAGGACTTGGTCCTTGGCTAACAATGCAAAACAAAAGAACCAAAACAGCATTACACAATGCCATTCTGGCACAACAAAAAAACCGAAAACATATACACTTTACTTTGGCAACATCTGCAGCCACACTGTTGAAGTTGTTTTGAAAGGGCGTGCCTTCGCAATGACTCGGCAGAAACGTGGAGCCAGAATGGACCTTGCGCTGAATTGTCTTTTAAACATTTTAAAGCTCAGAATATAAGGCTGGTCTAGGCACCCAGCAACTCTTAGGTGCCTGATGTCTATGTGGTTCAACTGAAACATTAAATTGCCTTTAAAAAAAAGATTCCAACAATTTGCGAGACAGCCTTATGGAAGTCCGACAAATAAAAGCAAGGGTAGAGCCTAAAAAAAACCAGCCAACTGAAGTGACCAGAAAAAAGTCATAGCAACCAGTCCAGCGAAATACCTTATTCCCAACAAAACTCCGCAGGAATGCCTTTCAGCAATTCAATGTACATCTGTTTAACAGACTTTTGCAAGCTGACTCGAGCAATGTGGCCGAAGCTTCTGTAACTAACATATCCTCGCATAATTCCCAATCTTAATAGCATCTAATCAACCAGGACTACAGCTACAGACAAGTGACTGACTGAAGTGCTGGAACACTAAATTAGCCCGATGCTTGCCTTTACAGTGTCGCGCAAGTTGAGGTCTTTGAACAACGATGAAGTTGTCGGGTGGCAGCAACGCTGAGATAAGCAAAATGTCACCTGCTTTCTTCAAAAGTGCAAAGCTGAACTTGTTCGAATTAACACCAGGATTATTCAGTGTTGCAAAACTGTGTACAGTGGCACCTTGATAGAAAAACTTGGTAGGCTATGAAATCTGCTAGTGGTGCTCATAAAAACATTCGCGAACTCTTGATGAAATGCCACTCAATGTGACCGACAGACACTAAAGCAGTGCAAGCTTGCTTCTGGCCCCACTTGCATTCGCAATGGCTGCAATTCCTTTAGGCAATGCTGTGAGAGCAGCAGTGCTAGGAAGCAAGGCAAGTGCAATGTTCAGCAACGGCATCGGAGAGAGCGCCGTCGTAAAGCTAGCAGCATATTAATTGGTGGCACTCGAACTGTTCCTCACACATTCCTGCTGAATAAGTTTCATCAGAAAAAAAAAAAGACTGCAAAACTGACTTCAAAACAAGTTTCACTAGGACAATGTCTTACCAAGAAGTCCAAAAGCAAATCACTTATGCCACAAGGAGGAGTTCATCACACACCAGCAGAAGTCCCACTGACTGGCAGAAAAGCGCCGGTCTTTTTCATCACCCCATCCCTTTGTAAGTAAAGAAACAAAAAAAAAAAAAAACAATGACGTGCCAGAAATCACTTGTGGCCCTCAAGCGTAAGCAGTGCTTGGGTGGCTATCACGGAGTCGTTGAACCAGCTTTTGGCGGCCAGGCCCACCGAGTCCTCCACAGGGGAGGAGTCCATCACTAACAGCATTTCTCCACCAGGTGCAGTGGCAAGCGTGGGCGTACCAGAGACCACAATGGGGGGCACTGGCCCGAACGAGTGCTGTGGCATCTCCGGCGGCGGCGACGGCAGCAGCAGCCGACGTGGGGTCCTGCACCCAGGTCCAGCCACCGGGCACCTCCTGCACCGAGGCCCCTACCTCCAGCGAGAGCGATTCGTCGGGCAGGCACAGCACCAGGTTGGCCCCGCTTCGGGCCATGGCCTCGGCTGTGCCATCCAGGCACTGGACAGGCTGCACAAAAGGAAGGCAGTCCCCAAACACTTGATAGTGTTCTAGTACTTGCTAAAACATACAGTTGAACCCCTTTGTAAGAGACACTGACCGTAGCAGTCAGATGGGTATAAGAAACACCAGTGCGCCTACACCAAATCAGAGGTTGATAAGAAAAAGCGAACGTGGTACCCTGCTTATAAGAGACACTTCGTATAAAGAACAAGAACTGGTTCCCCAGTGCATGTTTTCTATAAAGTGGTTCAAACGTATTCGAGTTTACAAAATAGCGAGTTACCGGAGAAGGGCATGGCAGCAAGAAGGCCAGTAAACTTGCGGACAGCATATCTTGACATTGGAGCGAAGGCTACAATGGTGGGGCTTCCACACGTTCCGTGTTACTTCGCGAGTAGTACGGCAGTTGCAGTGGATTTCAATTCTAGTTTTGCTTGCTCACAGTGTCAACGCATTTAGAAAAAGACATGAAAAACGTAAAGAGCTAAAGGGAAAGACACATTGCAATTGTTCAGTGTACATTTCAGTGTCGCATTTTGAGTAGTAAGTTCGCAGCCGCAAGCGGACCAACACATATCAGTGATGTCTTTTTTGTGTAAGAAATGGAAAAAAAAACAAGAAGATATTCTTGTAAAGTGAACAATAACCTTTATTTTACCTATGACTTCCTGTAACTGTTTGAGCACTATAATAAAAAAACTTTATTTGAGCAAGGTAAATGAGAAAATCACCATTCAAATTAGATACTATTATTTCTTGGTGTTCCGGCAGGAATAAGTTTTGGTTCTGTAGCTTCCACAGCACAGCCAAGAAAAGTTTTCCTCGAGTATAGTAACATCTGGTGATGTCAACTTAACCAGCATGCGCATCAAAGCTAAAACAGTAGTAACCTTCCTCTTCTACACAACTTGTGGGAGAGCACGTGCGCCCTTAAAGGGGTACTGACACAAAATTTCTAGGCCGAGATAGTCTGTGGGCTCGATTCCCGTGAACATGCGTATATCATCTGCAAAATAGCAACAGCGAATATAGCTTAGAAGGTATTTTAAAGCAATTTTGAAGTTTGAATTTTGAAGATATTGCCACCATCAAAAGAGACCCCATGGGGACCCCCTTACTTCCCTCACGTCACCACGCTGCAGTCAATAAAACAAGTTATGATGACGTCATAGCCGCCATTTTTCTTTTGCAGTGTTTGTTCCAGCAGTCTATACTTCTCGGCGGCTGGTCTTCAGTTTCAACAACTAGCGATTTAGCATGAAACTCTCAATCCGTTTGCCATGCTCTTTCGCCACATTCATGTTAAAGTCACCACACACAAGGGATTGGCATACTATAATGGAACCCCGATTATACAAATTTGAGAAGACCACACAGAACTATTGTACAATCGGGCCGTCGTATAATCGAAAAAGTAAGAACATAGGCAGTGACGCTCATATCGCCCCACAGAATGGGTAGAGACGGTCTGAATAAGCCTACGGTACGACCCTGCTCTTCTCCAAGAAAGGTAGATTACATTATTTTTAAAAATGACAGAGGGAGGACATCTTCAGCTGCATGTCGAGCAGGAAAGGTTATCACGAGCTAAAAACATGAAAATATGTGGATCTCGAAGACAAGCTCGTCGACTAGCTGAACCTGCTTGTCTAGCCGTGGAATACGCCCGCGATCAAGGCATGTCCACAAGTGATCTTGAAGACAGAAAAAATGGAGAGTTGAAGTAAATGAACTGCAAGGAGAATACATTTTACATTCTAAGAAGGCACATCGTACATGTCTCACTCTCTTTTCTTCTAATTGTAATACTAGGGGCAAATGAGCTTTTATTTTGCACCCACGAATATAGTAAAACTAACAAAAACCAGATTTTACGAAGTTCACAATCAAACGAAAAAATTTTGGCTTCCCCGACAAATACCCACAGGGCTCAGTGTTATTAAACCAAATTAACGAACAGTTTGGCCACCGAACCCAATTTAACGAAGCTTTTTCCCGAAATACCTCAGGTAAAGAAGCGGCAATTTCCTTACAATTTTGCAGATACAGGTTTTTCTTCGAGTGTGCGCTCCAACACTATCACGTTGACACATTTATGTGCCCTACTCACGGCCCTTCATGGCCCTACCTCTAGTTTGACAAGGCTGCAAGCCGCGTCCATTCACGAAGCAATGGACTATAGTCAGTGACAAGCTAAGAATAATAAGTAAAGTGTACCGCTATCCATTTGTGTTATGCGCATCGAACTAGAGCAGCCCTTTGCTATGACGTAATGGTTAGTACGAACCAATAAAAAATTCAACTGTTATCCACACGTACACAGCATCATCCTCGCCGGTTGTCATTCGATGCAGTTGAAGTTTGCGATTGTGCCGCGTTTGACGTGCACTGATGCGGCAGCAGCTCAGAGTGTTTTGCAACGCTTTATCGCATTCCGTCGTTTCCGCAGCATGAAGTAGCAACACAGAGGAAGCATGAAAAATAAGGGCAATGCGGCTTCGTGGGCGGAGCCCATATTTATTCTTAGGCTGTCACCGACTATAGGGCAGTCAGTAGCGCTCTTACGCACTGGATAGTGCTACAGGGCGGCAGTGGTGGGTTTCACGATTTTATGGCACTAATCATCTTGCAACTTTCTGTCTCGGCCCACTCGCACAATCAATTCGTTCGCCGCGTAACAATTGCCCGTCTTCACATAACCACCTTTCTGGCCTGCATCGCCCGGACATGCTGCCCCTTATGTTTGGGCGACATGGGAGGTCAGGGCCACCCTCACAGACTTTTCACATGAGGAGTATATTGGTGGCATGAATGGCCTGGAAGCTTTTGGTTGTCGCTATGTTACAATTTTATAGTTCACAATCAAAAAATCCATTTCTCAACTTTATAAACTTCCAGATTTAACGAAATAATTCAAGCGTACCAATCACTTCCTTAGATCGAGCTTCAACTGCACTTGGTAGGCATTAGATTCAAGTAAAAAGGCAACTTCTTTCTCAGATGGTATGGGAAAGTCGTCGTGCGATGCACGGTCGGCGTCAAATTGTTTTGTATAATCAGGGTTGCGAGTGCATTATTTCTATGGGGGCTTTCGCCATAACCAAACCAATTTATCGTAAAATGTTGGTCATTGCAAGACTGGGGGATGCATTAGTGAGGTTCCACTGTGTGGGAGACACTTGTGCAGTTGAGATGCCTACTGGTCTTATGATAATCATCGTGTACATTAGACCAAACACGTCTCGTCGTGACATGGAAATGTTCCAGGCAGAAATGATCACCTTAAGGGGGAGGGAACGAGGGTCTTAAGAAAACACTTTTTATTTATTAACCCATCTTAGAAAATTTGCATGCATGCGCATCATTGAATGGAGACAAAATCTGCTAACAGATTTCAAATACAGCATAGACCGCTTATAACGTAAGTCGCCGGAGTCGCGAATATCCGCACTATAAGCGGTACCGCACTATAACCAAAACAACATTTTTGGAAGGTTGCGCGTGCGCAAAACATGACCAAGAGACAGCCGCGTGATTCCGACTATCGGGGCATGCGACTGGGACGTAAGTTTGCATCCGCTTAAGTTTGGAAATGTTGAACGGTTAGAGTCCGCGGACCTGCGGTGCCGACATAACAACGCGCAAAAAAAAAAAAAAAAAAAAAAAAAAAAAAAAAAAAAAAAAAAAAAAGAAAAAAAAAAAACGCCGTAGCGGGAAGACGCCAACTAACTTTTCGGACCTCCTCGGTTATGCGGAGTTTGCCGCGATACCACAATGCACAGAAACTATACCTCAAACGGCAATTGAAGTTTCCGCACGCTTTCGATTTTCCGGGCGCGTGCGCGATGTCGAAAACAGTGGCGACCACGAACCGCCACACGAGTGTTACACACACAGGCCCTCATTTTCGTCGAAGATGTAAGGCACCCCTTCTAAATGCAACAAGTGCGAAATGTTTCGTTGACTCGGCACCAAACCGCAACTTTGATAGTCCGCGGCCACCACCGACGAGGCAGCTAGCGTTCGTTAGGCCTAGCGCGTGCGTTGCAATGTGGAATGCCGTCGCGAGACGCTTGCCCAAGAAACGCGGAGATCGGGCGTAGAAGAGATCGTTTCACGCGTGCTTCCCTCGGCTTAGCTCGTGAGTGCGCAATTATTTTCCTGCATAAAATGAATCAACTAGCCCCTCAAGACGTCCTGATCAACGAAGTTTCGGTTCGCGGTCGGGAGAACATCCGCCGCAACTATCCTGAAAAAAGTCTTCCAAGCTTGCGAGTCCGCCTGGTCGTCGAAGGCGAAAGCGCGATCGCGTCTCAAAGCATTGTCACTAGCGCGGTAATCGAATTCGCACGCGCAAAATCTGCGCTCTACGACGACTATTTTCCCGATAGAAAACCGAAGAGACAAACAGCGGTGGACGCGCGGGCGCCTGTTCGTGGCGGGGCGCGCATGACAGGCGGCCGAATCAAAAGCGGCAAAGGCTTCCCCGTCGCCTACGCAACCAGTCCCCCTCCACACGCCCCGCACCCGCGTAGGGCAGCTGCACCCCCACCCACCCCGTAATCACCCCCCCACTTCTTCCTCCTCCCTCGCGCCTCGGTCATGCTTTCCGCGTCCCCTCCTTTGTAACGCTGTCGTCGCTCTCTCCCCGGCCGGCGCACCTGCGCTGGTAAGCGCGCTCGTCCCCTCGCTTCTCCGATGAGTCGCGGGCAACCGCATTATAACCGGTCTTTCATCTCGGGGGGACTGCACAATAAGCGATATGCGTATACATGGAGTCCTATGGGAGGGTAAACGGGAGTCAGAAAAAACCGCATTATAGCCGGTCCTGCACTGTAAGCGGTTACGTTATAAATGGTCTGCGCTGTATCTCGTTTCGAAAGAAAATGACCAATTTTGACATTGCAATTAGGGAATTTCTTATGGGTAGTTATGATTTACAATACAAAAAGTTACTAATCAGAACTACATGGTTCTTCTAAAAGGTCCACCCCACAGGCTAAATCAAATTAAATGTCAATACAACTATCTGTGATCAGTAATAATTTTCAAATTTGAAAGGTAAAAAGCTTCCAGTAATTAGCTGGTACTTATTGAATAACTACCAATGCATCAAGGTTGTGAAAAAATAAAAGCTTTAGTCTGTAGTTCAGTTCTTACTGCAGAGAAGAGTACCAAGTTTGATGAAAACTCTTCATAGAAACTTCTTCAAAATTTCCTTGAAGAAGACACACTTCACAAAAATAACAAAACTCGGAAAATCAGTTTCGAATTTTGAGAACATCTGTAATTTAATGTATTGAACCTGTAAGAAAAAAAAGGCTTATTTTGCCTTAGCATAATTTTGACTATAAATACTTTGAAATTGTGATTTGCAACAATTGATGTTTTTTACGATTTTTCGCCATTACTTTTAGACCCTCATCCTCCCTTAAGGTCTACATCATTTCTGCCAGGAACGTTTCCGCATTACAACAAGACGTGTTTGGTCAACTGTACATGATAACGATCATAAGACCAGAAGGCATCTTGACTGCACACGCGTCTCTCACACTATTAAGTGCTTTGGATGAGTCAAGTCTCTCCAGAAACATGCAGAAGACATTGCGCATGAAGTCCACACGTGCATGTTCTGCTGTGGTTAGACGACACTCTCAGTGAAGGTCAACGGCAAGCTACCTACCTCCAGCACAGCAAGTGTTTATGTGCACCCTCAGGTGCCCGAAGGTCTTTTCAAGCTGGATGCTGTGGAGGAGCGACTGGTTGCGCCTCCACTGTCGTTCATGTGCATCTGGCAACCAACTCACAGGCATGGCATTAAAGGACAGATCGCCTGTCATTCACACAGTTGCATGAACACACATGAACAGCAGTCCAGGCATAACCAGTCACTCCTCAGTGGCGTTCAGCTTGGTTAGACCTTTGGCCATTGGAGGGTATATGTAACCATTCGCAGTGCTGAAGATAGGCACCTTGCCATACACCAAGGTGTCCTTGCACATGCCTTACACTCGAACCCCAGCTGGATCGCGGAGACCCAGTTGGCACTTGCAAATCGTGTTGAATGCCTTGCTGCACTGATCGTCTGAGCGAGTTCCGAACAGTGCGGACACCAGATGTCACATTAGAGCTGTTCACGAACATTGTGCATAATGCAATAAAGACATATACATTTCGTTTGGGTAGCGTGCCATAGCAATTCCCATTGTTCTTAACAGTTTTGTACAACTGTGAATTTAAACTGTATTGTTATATTATAAGTATGTCACACGCTATTGTACTATTGTGTACACAGATGTGCAGACAGTTCCATTAGTGTGCACAGACATTCAGATACATTGGACTACCTTTACAACAAACTAAAAGGGAAAAAATCATTTAAGTGAGTAAGTTGCTAGGCAAGTGTCTTCTAGTGCTCTTGCCTGGTTTTAAGATATTCATAATGGATGTCTGTTGCTGCGGTGCATATTGGTGAGCAGCCACAAATGGTGCCATATCACCCAGCAATCTTAAAAATACTCCAGTTTCTTTTTCGTGCTACTCAAAATAGCTCCTGAAGGAGCTTGCGTAAGAATCTGCTGCATCGTTTGTCACTGGTGCAGGCCCCATGCTAGCACCTTCGTCTTCATCTGATGTTACCTCCAAAGGAGTCAAAAACCTCTTCAATCAGTGTCCAATGTATCTTCCCTGCACGTTGACACATCTGTGTCGACACTGACATCACTGCTCATGTCTACAATGAGTCCTTTACTGTCCAGTGTAGATACCAAGCTCGCCTGTTCTGTGCTGTCATCATAAGTATCCTGTGCCAAGCTCTCGGGCACCACAAACCCAGCATGACAGAATGAGTTCATGATGGTCGCATTGGTCACCTGGCTCTAGGCATTCATGAGGAGGTGAAGTGCAGTCGAAAGGCTCACTGCAAATTGTTTAGCAATTTCTATGCACAGTAGTATTCTCTGAAGAAGAGACCTGCGATAGTGCCTTTTCAGGCTGCTATTACTCCCTGGTCCATTGGCTGGAGCTCTGCAGTGGTGTTTGTGGGCAAAAACTCCAAACAATTGGCTTAGATTGGCAACGAGTCCAGTGCTCAGGGCAGATGTCTACCAGGAACATGAGGCACCTCTTTTTTGTGGAAACAGAAATAGATATCTCAGAGCCACTGCTCAAAAATAGACTGCATCATCCACCATTCGGAGTTAGCAGTGTAGGTCACTGGTAGTGTTTTAGCATGCTCAAAACAATGTGGTGATTTTGATTTGCTGGTGACCGGCAGGTTCAGTTTGTCACTTCCTGACATATTCGCACCAATGGGGACTGTAACCCTTATTTTGCTGTGTTTGACCCCTGTGCACTTGTCTCCCGTGAATGCAAGCATCTTCTGTAGAAGCAGTTGGTCAAAAAAGGCCATCTCATCGAAGTTGTTATGTCGGCAGAGTTGCAATCCTGGAGAATATGTTTGTGCTTAGCTTCCAATCGCTGCAGGTCACCCGCTGCAGGTTGCCTTGTCAACGGTGGCGGCCTCACGAACAACTGATTGAAAAAAAAAGAGTCCCATGCCTTTTTCGGAAACAATCGAGCCATCCGCCAGTACGGAAAAATTCGATGTCCATCCGCAAGGCAACTTCCTCAGCTTTTGCCTTCAGAATGATGCCACTCACAGGCAGATTTGCCCTGCAAGCACGTTGTATCCACATGAGAAGAACGCCTTCAAAGACCTCGTGTGCAGCAGTCTGCATCCTTTTTCCACTTTGGCACATTGCTCAATGCGGCGGTTACCCATGCACTATCCTTAATGATGCCAGTTAAAGTACTTCTTGCTATCCCGAACTTGCATGAAATTTGGCATTCGAGAGCTAGCCGACTGTCACTTCAGACAAAATTTCCCACTTTCTTGAAAGCACCATTAGCTTTCTGTGAGCACTTGGCTTGCTGACCATCGCAACCCTTTCTGTGAGGCCAGCGAGGCAAACAAAGTGAAATTCTCCAAGGGATGGCGAAGACGAATGTGCAATTGCTGGCCTGGTGCAGAGAAAGAACTTGTTTTCTCGGAAGTGTTGCAGTCTGAGAAAATTTGCGCGGAAGGACCCGTATGACGTGACCTCTCATGTTCCTGCTGAGAAATAGCATTGGTCAGGAGAGCTTCCCTATTCGCACATAGGGAGTCCCCATCATCGCGCTTTCCGCTCTTTGCGTTTTTTGTATCGCGATAGTACCACGATTACAGTGCTCGGCTGCTGACTTAAAAGTCAGTGCACTTGATATCGGTTGCAATGTTCGCATTTCGATACAGGTGAAAATATTAGAGGCCCATGTGCTGTGCTATGTCAGTGCACGTTAAAACTTCGAAGGTCGAATTTTTTCCCCAAGAGCGGCCAGCCAGGGTTGATTTTTTTTTATTGCAGATATAAATTCTCCAGGCACACCTATTTTACAAAAAAAATTGTTAATTCTTTTGGGGTGACCACAAATAAAAAAAAACATTTGTGCTGTTACATACACAGGGTTTATTCATGACTAACAGCAAGATAAATTGCTGCGAGTGCCCCAAAAAAAAGGAACAAGATATTCAGTTACATGTCACTCGGGAAAGTTTCCGCGTGCCAACAATGTGAAAACATCCGGATTTCAAAGACAGGCTCATCGAATAGCTGAAGCTAATCAGTGTAGATTGAGCTTGTCAGAGTAATGGCTCAAATCCAGAAGTGATCCTAAAGCCAGGAAAACTGGATCACAGAAGATGAACTGTCAGGAGAGCAAATTTTCATTTCCAAGGAGGCTTGTTGTACCTGTGCCAGTACCCTTTTTTTTTCCAATCGTCAACCCAGTGGCACATAAGTTTTTCTTATGCATCCGCAAATATATTTGGTGGGTGTTAGAATTGGGCAAAAACACGACTCTTTTTCTCGGAGGGTATCAAAGAGTTCTACAATGCGGGATCACCGTAATATTTCAGTGTATGACTGAGATTGTTAATACAATATTTTTATGGTGGCTTTGCCAGGGCCCAACCGATTCGTTGTGAAATACGGGTCGTTGCAAAATCAGGGGACATATAATCGAGGTTTCACCTTAGCTTTTATAATAAAGTCAGAGAACAGGCAATCTAAGCAGACTTATTTTGAAAATACAGTAAAACCTCATTAATTCGAACTCCGTTATTTCGAAATCCCCCTTAATTCGAAGGATTTCTGCAGTCCCATATATTGCGATGCAAGTTTGAGTGGATAATTCGAAGCAGCAGTCAGCACCAGTCCAGTTAATTCGAAAACTTTAGGTGCCATGTGCCAATTCCTGCTCCCGATTTCGTCGCAAATCCGCAGAAACGACGGCCCTTCGGAGCCACAAGGCAATGCAGTGTCGCGATATTAATGAGTGACAGGTGAAGCACCCCAGCCTCGCTTCTGCCAGCGCAAGAAAAAAAAAAAGAACAGTTTTGTGGTTGGTGATTGATTGAAGTGTGTGCCTGCAGAAAAGAAGACGTGCTTCACTGCAACACAGCGGTGACATGCGGGCAGCATGTTGCATGCTGCTCACAACGTCAGCTCGGCATGATTTACCCATTCTTTCTGGGAATATTAACCCTTAAATGCCCGTAGGGAATATATTTCCCACCAAGTTTAAAAGCCTCTATCTCCAATACTTCCAAATCTTCCACCCTGAGACGGTTGCTACATCTGAAGTGATGTTTGAGAATCAACTGGACAAAATTTTAGCGACTCCAAGGCAAGCAGCTACGGGCTGCCTCAGTTTCCGTGGGAGCCACCGACACTTTTCTCTCTCAGCGGGAGTTCGTCACGCGAGTTTTCACCAGCTGCGAGAATTCGTTAATAAAGGTATTTGCCGCAGTGAGAATGGTCAGTAAATGCATTTACTGGATGCCTCAAGTGTAGGGCTATTAATCTGGTCCACTTTTAGATCCCTAATTTAATGAGGAACTCAAGTTATTGACTTTTTAATTGTAACTGGGCAGTGGGAATATACTTCCCTACGGGCCTTCCTCGATGCCAATCCACAGGATGAGATTTTCTCTTTCTCTAAAAGAAAACGTGCTCGACAGTTGAAGAAGCACTAGATTTGCACTTTTCTTCACCTGAAGATGTAAACAACCTTTGCGACAGCGAGGAAGATGATTACGAGGATGAACCATTGTGCATAATTGCTTGCTCGAATGGTGATGCAATACACATTGGTCATAAGACTGCAAAGCAAGGCGTTTGCTCCTGGGCCAATTTTTTCAAGGGATACTGTTGAAAATAAAATATAGCAACGCACGTGCCCTGAAGGCCTTCCAAGGTGACCGAAAAAACTTTAGGTGTACCAAACCAAGTGCCGCTTTCACCTGTACTACATTTTTTTAGAAGACCATGAACCTTCAAACGTTACTGGTGTCGTTAAAGGGACCCTGAAACGGTTTTCACGATTTTGTACAAACACATTGGGCCAGTAGACCAAGTCCTAAGGCTCATTTACAGACTAATTTAAGCTCTCTACTCACACTGTGTAATTTATTACAACGCTATAAAGCCGCGAATCGCTGCAGATCACTGCGGCTCAGCCCAACGAGTTTTCAACCGCCCCTTGCGAGTACGACATGCAGTGTCCTCACGACGTCATTGGGGCTACGGTGTGCGCGCACGAAATATTGGCTGGTAGGGTGACGGCACCTGTCGGAGCAGATATCAACCACTCCGCGATGTCTTTGTTGCCAGATGGCGTGCGTGCTGCCGGGCGCACTGGGCTATGGTCTCCGAGATTGCACGCAACCTGTCAGCGTGCAGTCTGGGAGGTCATCACTGGGCGAAGCTCAAATAGTCGAGTGTGCTCACGTGAGCTCTGCGATCGCCAGCGATGCCAGCGTGTCTCATGAGTTGAGGAGGCAAGGCAGTGGTGAGAAGGAGGGTATGATATAATTGTCCGTAGCTGCCTTGGTACACGGTGAGCCGCTAAATTTGTGGTGCCAATGGTTCGATGATGCTCTAGCCTAAACGGTGACAAAGCTTCAAATAACCGTTTCAGGGTCCCTTTAAGTGAACTAAATGACAAGAGGTCGAAGATTGTTTGCTCTACGTGCAACATTCGAGTTCAGCCGTACCATACTTTCTAAAAGTTCCCCCCAGTGGTGCGGTCCTGCCAAAGGCCCATAGGGAAGTATATTCCCACCCTAATAATTTTAATTTAGCGTTGTATAAGGAAACTTTTGCCGTTGCATTGTGTTCATTGGATAATAAATAGCGTTTTCAAAGCATCTTGCATCTGTATTTACAATAGATACCTTATGGGCGTTTAAGGATTAAGAAAATCAGTGATGCTACCGAGGTCGTCTGAATTGGAGCAATTTTTGGAGCAGCAAAATTTTCGTATTGGAGCACTTTGGAGCAGCAAAAATTTCCATTTTGGAGCACTTTGGAGCAGGTAATTTAGCATCTGGGAGCAGTGGAGTGCTCCCAGATGGAGCAACTGTAGCAACTAACATCCTAGAGTACACTGGAGAAGCAAGTTGCATTTACATTCAAGGACGTGAATAATTATTTTGGGGCTCCTGTGAAGAGCTAGAAATATTTCGAGTCATTGCAAATCTCAAGGAACCAATCATCCCAGGAACACTCCCTATTTCACTCGATGATTCAGAAATGAGGACGTCATGCGGATGAGCATTTTGGGACAACTTGTTCAGCGATTGTTTTCGTAGCATATAAACAGAATAGAGGTTCAATAAAATTGTGCTTTATGAAATAACATTCTAGATACATGTATGTGGTAATCAGCAGACATTGTAGACAATCGCTGCGACGTACAACAATGCCGCAACGCTAAAGGCTCACACTGTCCCGAATGCATTGCCCTAAGACGACTCCGAGGGGAAAGAGAGGTTCTTTTTCTTCACGATCCATAATATTGCTGGGCATAACATGACGTCACTTAGCTAGCCTCATGAAGCCAACCTCCTCTGACACTCCTTTCCCTCTCTGTGAGGCCTCTCTGGGCTGGAGCAAGAACATTCTCACAGTGATTCCGGACTATATCGTTTGCGCCTGCGCACGGTTGCCCGGACACGGAGATCTGCTTCAATCGAGCTTCCGCGAAAGTGTCAGAAAATTCGTTCAACGGTGGACTACATTATTTAACAAACTTCGTTGTGCTTTTGCAGTGAAGTTGTATATGGCTAGGGAATTCTGTTTGTATACCGAAAACCCCCTGTAGTGCCCTCTAGAAAACAGGGAAAAAAAAAAAGAGAAAAAAAAATAAAACTCACAGGGCACCTTATGCATTCGCCTTAAACGACACGAAGGCGAGAGCCATTTTGTTTTTATTGTGATAGCAATTATATGAACATTCGACTTTTGCCGCCGCCGTCATGTTTTGTGTAATGTCCAAATCGATAACATCCGCCCGCGCATCGTATGTTTTACATTCGAGTAAAAGCGCGCGAGCGGGGGCGACGAACGCGGCTGAAGCAGAGATAAAGAGAGCCGACCTATCTCCGTTGCACGGAGGCCGCATCCGATAACATCACCGCGCGTGCCAGGCCTGCCATCGATTGCTACTCAAGCAGACAGGAACGCCCCACCCGTCTTCAAAGAGCATGAAAGAACGCAAAGGGAGGGGCGTTAGGGGGGAGGGGTGCCGCTAGAGCAGCAACACTGAACTTCGACTTTAAGGGCGCGGTCGCGATTGCTGGCGCGCGCTGTTTCGGCAGGCATCACAGACGTCTACGTGTTGTGCTCTCAACGCGTAGGCTACAGACTGTGCGAAAAGTGCTTCTCTCCCTGGAGCGGCCACTGAGCCTTGATCCGCAAGGCGGCAACATCATCTTCGCGCTATTTTGGAGGTCCGTTCGTTCGCGCCGTTCGTGCTGCACGTGCATCGGCGTGCAAGAGGTGTTCCGGAGGTTTCTAGTCATCCAAGTCGCCGTACGGGTCTCGAACACAGCGCGTGCAGAAAGCTTTTTGCGCGTGCGGTGAGTGCGCGGACCTTCAAAATGGCGACCTGCCGCTAGCGCTTCTCGCGGATGACGTCAAGCCTTACTTCGTATAACAATACAATTTGTTGGTATCGCATTCACTGCTTCGAGCTTAAGCGAAACTAACAAATTGTATTGTTACACGAAGCAAGGCCAACTGCTCTTTTGGACCCGATCGCGCGTAACTAAACAGAACGCTGGTTAATGGGAATATGACCACTCCAGGTGCCGAAGCGGTTTTCGTGTTGTCAGTTCTTTAAACGCGAAGTAAGCGTTGAGAACACAGCAAGATTACGAGTAGTCTCACCATGCCTCGAAATAGCGCCAGCGACTGCGCACTTCGAGCGACGCAACCTCCCCCCCCACCAAAAAAAAAAAAAAAAAAAAAAAAAAAAAAAAAAATCCGAGACTTTGGCGCAGTTTGGCGCAATTTCCGTTGATATTATCAGGATGGCGCAGTAAATCTCATTTGGCACACTTTGGCACAGTTGGCGCAGGAGTGGAATCACTGGAAAATAATAAAGGTCAGTCTGACGGAATTCATGATGTATGCGAACCTCCGATTGGCGGTTGCTCCAGCAATTTGCGCACTTGCACTGCTGGTGGAGTTCTTGCCTGCAACGCCTACTTTGCAAACTCAGGTCGAAAACTTCATGACCATGTTTTCTAGCCAAAACACATCGCGAATTCTGTCACACTGGCCATTATTAAATTCTTTGCTTTACCAGAAAGATTGGGCGAATGGTCGCATCATGACGCTGCGAGGAGCAAGTGACATGCTGCATGCGTGTCACTACTGTGTTGCAGTGAAGCACGTTTTCTTTTCCGCAGACACACATGTTAACTGACCACGAGACCTTTATTGCGACAGCAATTACATGGACACTCTCGGCTGCTTTTTGCCGTCAGGCATCGCCGTCATGCCCCTTATATGTACATGTATATATATAAAAGCTACAAAGAAGAAAAATTCAGAAAAATATTTTCCACTGCGCGAAATCGAACAGGCGACCTCTCGCTTCGCAGTGCTAACCACGAGGCCACAGAAGCGAACGTCCTTCAGCATACTAACGGCGAGCTATTTATATACACCATTCACCGCTGACGGTACTCCGATCTCGGGGGAATATCAGCGTGTTGTCTGCCTTACCAGCGAAATGGCGCGAGGTGCGCGCTCAACGCCCCACTCGTTGCGATGCGTTGGCTCCTCAACCTGGACTTTGCCCTACGGGGCATAGTTGCCCGTGCCCGCGTGCGCGCTTATCTTGGGATGGGGGGCAGTTTTACGTCGTGTGCTTTCGCCAGAAACATTGCGTTTAGGTTACAAAGCACACAAAGGTCACTTCGCTCGCTGCAGAGGTCCCGTTTGCGAAAGAAGCGCGTTTTTCAAACACAGTGAAGTAACAACTGTGACACTCGTTAGTTCACGTTCGCCCTGTGTATACCTGTGCGTATGTTTCGGTCGCCCTTTGTGTATGAGCAGCGCATTGAGTGTCGAGCTGTGAATGTTGCTAGTTCGCGCTTGTCCTGTGTGTGTTCTTTCCGGGCGTCCTTTACACTTGAGCAGCGCGCTCCAGGTTTCGATGTGCTCGCTGCTCTTCGCGTGAAATTCCAATTTGTTGCTATCGCATTCATTGCGCCACCCTTGCGACAAAACTGTTTTTTTTTTTTTTTTGTGTGTGCTGGCAGCAGCGAGGCCCTCCGTTCCCCCGTGTTTGCGGAAACATTGGGACCTGGTATTGCTGGAAAACACAACCATTGGAGCCACAAACTAGCCGGCACAGCAAATGACCTCCTCTGATTGCTTCCAATAATTAAGAGTTCCTTGCATCCCACTTTTTGTAGGTTTCATTAATTCGAAAACCCGCTTAATTCAAAGATTTTTTTCCCAGTCCCAGTGACTGAGTTAACGAGGTTTTACTGTACTCTCCAGCTTTTCATGAAAACGTTTTTCTTAAGCACTAAGTCATTTCAGTGGCACTAGCTCCTTCAATGGCAGAATGATGCTGCCATCATGCTATGTATTCATTTTGATATACATTTATTATATTTCCCAGAAATCTTTTACAGTAGAATTTCATTTTACCTTTGCTTTTCTAGTCTTGACAATCTAACCAAGTAGCACTAGTGCAGTATGTTACAGATTGCAAGCCATAAGAACATCTTCATTTTTCTTTTTTGCAAAATTAAGCGAAATCGAAGGAGCAACAAGTTCAGAATAATTTGTTAACGTGGAACACGACAGCTGCACTGTATCCAACTGCACACTCATGTGCTAGAATACCTTGAGTACCTGGGAGTTCTGTGCAAGCATTGCAGAGTAGTCGTGACAGAGGCAGTGACAGTGGTGCACCCTATTCGCGTCGAAGGAACTTTCATACGTGCTTTGCTGGGTTTCATCTGCCTGCAGACGCGCAAAACGAGGGCAAACAAGTGGGAATGTACAAATCATTGGGAATGCGGTACGTTGATAACCATATAGAGCAACGCAATCACATACTATGATCGAACCTGCATACATCGAGCTCAAAAAAAGAAAAAAGAAACAAAAAAGAAAAAAGAAAAAGGGAATTAGTTTGACATATCGGATGATTCGATATACAATGAAATTACAGTAGACTCTCGATAATTCAAAATCGAGGGAACCTCATGATTTGGTTTGAATTATCAGAAGTTCTCGAAAATATGGCTACAGGCAACATACAGTAGAACCTTGGTGTTATGATCATGGCTCGTACAAATTTCGGGGTGATAGAAATGTTTCTGTGCTCTTGGCCAAGGCCCATTAGCTTGCGGTGTAATGGAATATGATTTTTGCCAACCATTTTCAACCCTGCGACGTTTGATACAAACGTACATTACCGACAGGTTCAGACAGGTGCTGCCCGTGCTGCCACGGAAGACACGACAATCATGCGGAGCCGCGGGAGTCCAAGTGCGAGAATTCGCACTGCACTGCCAATTTGTCGGGATTGGTCATCAGCGGCACGTGGCATCCCTCCAAGATAGTGTGTGCAAATCTTGGAGGCCCTAATGCGCCTTCCTGTTTAGATTATATATGGCGTTGGTGTTGCCTCACACCCCCCCCCCCCTCCCTCGTATGCTGGTGTGCTCAAGGCAGCAATGTTGCACAGTGTTTACTACTTGCCTGCCACGTCTATGCAAGCCATCTCCTCCCTATCAGACATCCTATTAAAAGTGGACGAGGACCGAACGAGGAAGGGGACGGTCATGGCGAAAGAGCTAGGCGTTGCAACGTCAACATGCACGATTGTTGGGGAACGTGAACACCTGCCAACTCTCCGATTTGCACAGGAGACTCGAATTTTGAGCAAACTTCTTGAACAGCATCCCCAGCATCACTGCGATTAGAAAATAACAACAAAGGACGGCAGTTCCAAAATTTTCTGGCATTCACCTATCGTGTGCAAAATGCTCCTTAGGTCCCTTTCGCCACAGTACTTTGATGTGATGTATAGAAGCATACTAAGATTAGGAAGGGGCCAATAGCTGTCGTGGGTCGAAACTAGAACCGTGCAAAAAGCTAAATTTTGGGTGTGAAGTGAATTCAATAATAAAGTTTGAGTGGAAATCAAATCAAATAATTTTCTAATATTTCTCAAATACTTCGAAGCAAAATTACAGAAAAGAAGTTGTGGAGGATCCCTCAGCATTTTCTAAATTTTATTCTAAAAAATTATAGCTCTGCAACGGCACAATTGGGTGCCCCCCCCCCCTCCACTTTGGCCTCGTCGAAAGGAGCACATTTCAGTCTTCAAATTTCCCGCTTCAGCTAGGTCCCCCCATTAAGAAACAAGCATATAAAAAGCAAGTGTTTAAAGTTCTTTGAGGCCTCCGATTGGCTGTGTCAACCATGCAGGCTCTAGCACGCCTCGCCATTGGTTAGATGCTTGTTCCTGGAGAGCGTCATCTGCTGCTTGGGCGTCGTGAGGTCACAACTGTCGACAATCGCCCTTAGTGACGCGTTCCCACTCGTTCTGTGTTCACATGTTGACGCTCACTTAGAATATAAATACACTTTAGTTTGGCAGCTGCAAGCGGAAACTCCATCACCAGATTACGATAGTGCACTGCGCTCATCACTAACATCGCAGATGTGCTTCTTGGACCAACTGTATACAGGAGGAGAATGCAACTTTTATAGCAAAGTCGACAGCTGGGGCTAGTTGGTATGGTTCCATATTGTTTAAAGCACAACAGACAGGACCAGGAAGAAGACACAACGAGCGCTTACTCGCAACTGGCACGTTTATTGGAAGAAACTTTTTATGTTTTCTTTTTAAGTTTCTTCCAATAAACGTGCCAGTTGCGAGTAAGCGCTCGTTGTGTCTTCTTCCTGGTCCTGTCTGTTGCGCTTTAAACAATATGGAATACAACTTTATTTAAAAGAAAGTTCAGGGGTTTGGAGCTGGCCGCTTGTCTGCGGCGACCTCTTCTGCCCATGCAACGACAGCTTTTTGCAGTTCTTCGTCGGGGGGGACCGTATTAAAGGGACCGACAACTGCCCAGAACATGAAATGAGATGACTACACTGATGGAAAGATTGTGCGTCGCAATTGACTCAAACCAACCCTGTTTTTTTCGTGAGAGGTGGATTTATATTTTTATTTCTTCATTGAAAGTCTTGAAAAATGACCTGTGGCGCCTCTGGCAGCCAAAACAAACGATTCGATGTACCCGGTCACGTGACTATTGATTGCTGTACGCGGTCGACGATTTTTTTGTTAGTACAGTTAAACCTGGATATAACGAAACCTCCATATAATGAATTCCTCGATATAACGAAGTTTTTCTATTCCCCGTCATTACTCCATAGAAACACATGTATTTGCGACCTCTATGTAACGAAGTGGCAGCAGGAAACACCCTTGATATAACGAATTTTCGCCACCGACAACCTAAAAATTTTGCCCCGGATTTTGCCATTTTGGCACGAGCATGCATCTTCCGCAGTTGCCTCGCTGCCGACTAAGCACGATCAGCGGCGTTGCGCACGGCGGGCTCGGAGCCCCGGTGACTGCAAGGCGGGCAGGCGCGCCGGCCCCCCTCGAGCCGGCGTTGCCGCTGTTCTTGCCACCGCGGGCGAATGCGCGCATGTGCCCTCCCCCTCCCTTCAAACCAAAAAGAAAAAGAAAATGGCTAGCGTTGGCAGCGCCACTCTTCGATTGCTGCAGAAGTCTCTGAACTGCACTTCATTAAAGTGACACATAGAAAAAAAAAACATCTTGCTCCGTGTCGGTACGCTTGAAGTTCGCGTTGCATATGTGAGGCCACGGAGCATATGGAGAGCGCTTTTCCGAATTGTATTCCGCGGTATGCATGTCGTTTGCTCTTCATTTTCGATGCCGTGCGCGCGTGCACGGTTTCACTGCGCGGCGCACGCATGGAGTGGCCCCCGACAACGTTCAGCTTTGCGCTTTTTTTCTTTTTTTTGAGCGGACAACCGTGTCGTCACTGCCGAGATGTCAGATTAGGCGCTGGTGTAAACTGAAACTGTCCCGAGACCGCGGTGACGACGGATCTCCAGAGGTTGACTCGTCGCGCGCTTTGCAGTCTTGCGCCGCGCCGCAGTTCGCTAGACCGTAGCACTCGCGATTAGACGATTAGGTTTGGCAACACGATGGCGCGTTGAATGCAATGCAATGAATGCGAAAGCAACAAATTGTAATGTTATATGAAATAAGGCTGGCAACCTACTCTTTTGGATCCGATATCGCGTAACCCTACAAAACGCTGGTGTAAGAAAATACGACCGCTCCAGGCAGAAGTGCTCTTTTCACAGTCTCTTCGCGTTGAGAGCGCAGCACGTGGAGAGTTATACGGGCCGAGCGCTGATGCTTGCCGAAATAGCATGCGCGCCTGCGATCGTGATCGCGCCCTTAAAATCAAAGTTCACTGTTGCTGCTCGAGTGACCCCCCGTGTCTTTTCATGCTCGTTCAAGATGGGCGGGGGTGTTTCCTCGTTGCTTGAGCATTCGACGGCAGGTCTAATACGCGGGGGGATGTTATCGCATGCAGCCTCCGGGCAATAAAGATGGGCCGGCTCGTTTGATCTCGCTTCAGCAGCACTCGTCGCCGCCCCTCACGCGCTTTTACCCATGCGTAAAAGTTAAGATGTGCGGGGGCTTGATATCAATTTGGACTTTATACGGAACACGGCGGCGACGGCAAAAACCCGTCGAGAGTGTCTATATACATACCTGCCAAGTTCAAGGATTCTGAATCCAGGAGATTTCCGCAACAGGGGGGGAAGGGGGGGGGGGGTGCCAATATACCTCCCCCTTCCTTTCACAAAAAAAAAAAAAAAATTAAAAAATCACGAAAACGGGGGGGTCTGTTTCGAACAACCCTGCAAGCGTAAACATCGGCGTTGTGGTCTTATACAGGCTTGGAGCCGAACACACAACGAAGGTAGGGTTTCCAAACAACAGTAGAAGGTGCGAATCTCACAGGGGCAGAATCTCACAGGGGCAGCAAAAATATTCATATTGCCCGAAATTTCGTATCATCAAAAAACTAGCAAAATCGGTTTTCAAACCTCGATATACGCACAAAGCATTATTTCCGTCAAGAGAACTCGCGTATGTCTTTCTGGGACACAGGTGAACGGACCACAGGTGAACGGACCAATCAGGGATGGCGCAGCTGGCTGCCGCAAAAGCACGAGGCAATGCTTCACTTGAGGCGAACTGAAAACTAAGTGCCAAATAAGCGAAGATCGACAGGAACGCCGAAATGCTTCTAGCCTCTTTTACGTCTTTATTGCCTTTAATCTACCGCTGCGTTAGCGGCGTGCCTTCGGAGCTCGTAGTCGCTATCGATGATCGCGTCACAGCGACCGCGGTTCGTGCGCGGAGTTGCGGCAAACGGTAGTTCCGTTTTCAATCCGCGTGTGCTGGCCGCGCACGCGTACCTTCAAAACTACGTCGTTTGTTGCTATCTATGATCGCATCTGCCACGGTTTTGTCTGCAGCATTCGCGGAAAGCAGCATCGCTTTGATTGGTCGAACGTTCCACGCACGTGCACTTTCGGAGTTCTGTCAGTCACGTCGTTGCCACACAGGATCGTATCAAGAGCGACAGCGGGTTCGTCCACAGCGGTTGTGGTAAACGATAACCACAGCTCTGACAGCGCGTGCGCTGGCCGTGCGCGTACTTCCGAAGCTTCCAGCACGCTGTTCTCGGCCTTCACTCAACGGTTTCAGTACCAAAGTTCGTATCACCCACCGCGATGAGGATTGTTCGGAACATCCGAATTTTGGCCTAATGGACACAGTAAAATTTGGCTGGGGCATTTAACGAAATCGTATCAGCCGGTTTCATATCACCGAGATTCTACTGTACGTTCACATGAGCGCCTTCTATATTCGTTCACATTAGAATGCGATGGGTTCGCAAGAAGCCTGGATTGGGGTGGATTTTTGTCAATGCGGTCAGATCACACACAGAAATTTCGATTTCCGGGAGATTTTCCAGCCAACCGTACAAACGTAAGAAATGGTCGAAATCCGAGAGTCTCCCGGGAAATCCGGGAGACTTGGCAGGTATGCTATATATTTGCTATCGCAATAACAACGCAGTTTTTTACTGCTAAATAAGTGTTTTGGGTGAGCTCTGCCATTCAGTTCCCCTTTTGTTTAATTTGTGCGTTTCCTTTTCGAATTTTCGTGCTGAAACTGGATATAACGAAAACCTGTTTGTAACGAATTTTTTCGGGAATTTGTCAATTTCGTTATATCCAGGTTTAACTGTATTGAAATATTGTTTGTTTCTTTATATTCAAAGATATTACTCCATGAAAATGTACATGTAGGCCTGCGTTAGTAGTATGCATTAAAGTGGCGCAGCCTTCGCGTGATGTAATGATCCCATGCTCGTCAGCGCGTCTTGAGCAACTTTTCAGCGTGCTCATGCAACCGTGCACGGAGTTTCCAGGTCGCTAAGATTTTGGAGCGGCACAGTTTTTCTACCTACACTTAGTCTCAGAAATGACGCGCACTGCTACTCGGCGCGGCCGTGCATATGCGTAGTGACATTTTCGATTACTTGGCTTGGCTAGTGTATCCAGAGAGTAACAACGCCGGGACAAGCCACCCATAACACAGGCGCAGGCAACCTTGGGCACAGGCGCACACAACGCGGTACAAATACAGGGAAAGCGTGTAATGCCACATCATCTCATTGTAACAACTTGTTACTTTCAAAAATAGTTCAAAAGCTCAAAATAAAGGTGGTTAAGCATAGTCACAGGAACTCCTGCGAAAGCAGAACGAAGACAGTTTTTACAAATCGCGAGAAGGGCTGGCGGCATCGCTATCAATTCTCAGTGTTGCTGGAGGAAAGGTACATCTGTGTTCAGAGCCTTTCAGATAGAAAAATACTGCTCGTAAAATAACGACGTGCTTTTGGGATTAACTACTGCAGCTACAAACACTATGAAGGGTGAACTTTCTGTCGCGCCATAAAAAAATGGGTCGAGAAAAATCAGTTGTTGGTCCCTTTAAGGTCTCCCATGTCGCTTCTGAGGGAGCTGGCACAAGCTCTCTGGGTGGGGGAAGGCACTCGCATTCCCAGAGGATGCGACTTTGGTTTGCTACGGCATTTTTATCACAATTTTTGCATATTGAAGCAACCTCTCCGCCTGCGAAGAGTGCTAAGCGGTGAGGAGTGGTTAGGGTGTTAGTTTGTATTCGGCGGAGGACAGTGGCCTGCACTCTCGTTAAGGTTGCTGTGGGGTATGGGGTACAATCGCCTGCCATCTCTCTACATAGTCGTAAGGTCACTGTAAGAGGTCGCTGCCTCTCCCGTCGGTGGGCACGGTTCCAAGCAAAGCGCGACCCAATTTGCTAACCCTCGGGCCACTTTATGTGCCTCCTCGTTACCGGGGTTTCCCGAGTGAGTGGGGGCCCCAATCCAGATTGATTTTGGTTCTGTCGTTCTGACTAAAATTTCTCGGGACCTTGGCTGTATTTTGTCCCACACTTCGCCTCATAAAACTGAGAATAGCGCTCTTAGAGTCGCTAAGGTCATGTACTACCCACCATTCCTATCCTGGCTGAAGGGCACTGCGTTGCAGCTCAAAGAGACTAGCACCAGATTTCCCTATAGTGTACTATAAGGAAACTATGGTTGTCTCTGTTCATGCCATGCGCAACGTTCCCCCCCACAATGTCCGAGCCCGCAGAAGAGGACAAAGGCTCACTCACCTCAAGTGAACTGACCAGGCTGACGGGCTGTGCACCCTGGCTGGCATCGCTGAGAATGATGAGCGTGTCGCACAAGCCCATCGCCTTGAGCTGGTCGACGGTCGGAAGCTCGGCCAGGGCCACCTGCTGAGACGAGGTGCCTGCAACTATGCCGTTCACGCCACTGCAGCTGGCAGCACTGCTGCTGCTCGCAAACGCAGTGGCGGCCGAGGCTACGACCACCGCCACTCCTTCTGTCTGGGAGGCAGAGGACACCCCTCCTCCGTCATGGACTGCTCCCAGGGGCACCTCCTCGTTGCCCTCACCCCCCAGGCGCCCCGGTGGGCACCCAGGACCCTGGCCCTCCGTGCGCCGTCTCTACTCCAGCACAGCGCACACCTCTGTGGATGGGGCAAAAGAGGGAGCAATAAAGACCATGAACAATGTCTGAATTTAGTGCAAATCAAAATAGGTGGAAAGTAAGATGTGAACACTTTCTATGAAGGCTGTTGGATTTCATGGTAGTGAAATAAAAGTCTTCTGCAGAACAAGATGTAGAACAGACATAACTCTACAAAAATTTAACGCCCCATTCTCGTTTCAGTAGTCACGTGATGCTTTTTTCAAGGCTGCCAAGAGGCTTATGAACGAGGTGAACTTCCTCCTTCTTTCTATCAGGGCCATACGACATTAATCCCAAAAAGACACCAACGAACACAGCAATATGAAAGATGCACTAGTGGTACCACCCAAGAACAGCATTCTAGGATAGACTGCAGCCTACAATACAACAGCACGCTCACGCATCACTTAGACATCTTCCATAGGAAATTCTAATCTGTATGGATATTTTTTCTATTGTGCAAGTGCAATTTTTGGTGCTTTCTGCCATGTAGCTTCAGCAACAAGATGAAAGAAGTGCCAGCAATATGTCGAGTCAGTGCCGACGAAACTGACAGCAAGCTCCTGTGCCTGCAGCAATCACTTTGTAACAGTTAAAGAAACAGTCGCTTTGTGTCTTATTACTCAAACGTCATGTTTGCTTAGGCCATGAATGTTTCCAATGGCAGTCTTCCCGAACAGAACGATGTATTTTTTTACCATGCAATGTTGGTTGTGCCAGCGACTATTGTGGAGTGTGTGTGTTAAAAACCAAACACTAAAACAACTGCTCAAGTAAAACATTTCTTCACAGGACTACCATCCCACTTTATCACCCATGTGGGGTTGTTACCATCACTTTTTAAGCGTACAGCAATGAGATGCCAAATGTGCATCGTTTGCTTTGATAAGGTGAAAAATACAAGCTGGTAAAAGGTACAAGCTGTGTGCAACACTGTTTGAGGTCCACCAAATGAAAGCAGTTACATCCATCAAGTAATCTTCACGAGTACTGTAATTAGCACTTCATCTTGCATTTTCACTATATTTCCCATAGTGTTCTACGCGCTGGCTCTCATGCCATCATTTACATTGAAGACGTTTAAACTGCTGCGCGAAGACAACACGTTAGAAACATAGAACACACACACACGTGTTGTATTCTTCGCGCAGTTTAAACATGTCTTCAAAGGCCCAAATCGCCACCTGAATGTCAAAGCAACAAGGCTGGGATGCACTGCATTCTACATGTACCATGCAATACCCACAATTAAGTTCATACAATGCCCAAAAGAAAAAAAAAAGCAAAGGATACTCCCTTAAGGGCTAGACACATTATGATCGGCTAATTAAAAAACTCCAAACAACTTTTGCTAGTAAAAATAAAATATAACCTGCAGCACGGCCACGGCTTCTCCGTTGCAGCCTCTGCATTAAAACTCGTTGAACGGATTAGCTGCAGCTGACGAGACATTAATCTTGCCCTAAGCTTAGTCTACAATATCGCATCACTACCGTTCATGATACGCAGACCCCTAACATGCACTTTCGGCTTCATTTGTGGCATCCACAACGTCGCCAACACTCTCGCAACTTATATAGACGCTCAGTAGCCCGAAAGGAAAAGATAACAGTTGCTATCACGTTGAAGTTACGGCAAACATCTGCCGATGCTTGACGAGAATCACCACCACAAAAACGCACGTAAAGTTTTCACGCGCAAAACGCACGCAGACAGGTTCGCACGAAACCTCACCGCGTGCACACCTCATCGCGGATGCGGCTAGGTTTGAAATTGCAAACTTCGCCCTACAGCGTTTGGTGACTGGCATTTCCGGACAGGATTGTTTCATTTCGCAAGGTATACTTTCGTTTCCGCTGCGCTGCTAGAGCGTCCGAACCAGCATTGCGGTCGTCGCGAACAGCAAAGCACGCCACAGCTGTCCCAAACGAGGCACGCACAACTGCACTGCTGTTTTCGGTAACGGGACCAGCAACGAAAGTACAGCGCAGAAAAACAAGCGGCGAATCCGAGAATTCTGTAACAACTCACGGTCAAGGTGGAGCGACGCTTTCGGCCGCGAAAAAATTGGGCAGGCTTCGGACGGCACGCCGAACCGAGCACAGCGCTGCTCCAATGAACGCGGCAAGGTCAGAAACGGCACGTGAGCACGCGAACCGCTCGGGACGGAACAGCCGAGCGCGAGCGTTGACGCATCGGAGGGAAAACAAAGAAGGCGCACTTCGATTTCATTTCATCGGGCGGTCACAAAATGCGGAACTCCTGGCGAGCCAGCCTTATAAGGCCCGTGCGTCATCGCACAACGCGTTTAGAAAAGGCTAGGCTTACAAGCAACGGCGATTTCTTCAGAGCCCCGCGACGTTACGGCGCGGCGTTCCATGCGCCTTGATGACAAAACTACTTCCAAGGCGCGCCGCAAGAAAAACAATTTAGCCCGCACCTACGAGAAGAGACGAGCGAAATCAGAGACTTCTTGGCGCAAGGCCACTGATAAACAAGGTTTATAACGGGAGCAACAGACTTCAAGCCGTACTCATTTCTCTTTTAAGCACTCGAACGAGAAAAGAAGGGAGACTCCGGGCACAACATGTCACTTGTAAATAGAACCGCGGCAAGGGCCAATAAAGACACAGGCGCAAATTGCGCGACTAACAGAGCACAAAAAAATGCCAGAAACGAAATATGCACTTTACCAGGCCTCAACGGTGGACAGGCGCGAGTGCGAGCCACATACGATGACATAACACGAACTTTTATGCACAATTTATCGCGCTTAGCTTAGCACCAACCTGGCCTTGCGAAATCCCAGCTGGTGGGGAACGCGCATGCGTACGAACCACGTGGGTTGGATTGGTGCCGTGCGAGAAACACGGTGGGCCAATGTTAGGGTAGAGAGTACACTCTCGTTAGGGTGTAGCCAATGGGTGGACGCTGTAAAAGGCGTGGAGCCACTGAAATTTTGTGCATTTCCGAGTGCCCCAGCGCGTCAATTCATTGAGCCTCGAGGTGGCGCGTTTACCGTCCTTGTTGCGACGTGCCGACCACTGTGCCGACAAAGGCTTGACGGCATTTCACAAGGCCGGTAAGATCTATTTAACGCAACACAGTAAAAGAGTGAAGTGCAGCAGTTGGAATCTGATTGATATTAAGCGCAACGTAGCGTCGGCCTAACAGCGCAAAAACAGGACTAAGTAAATGTAACGCACGCCCCCCCCCCCCCCCCCCTCCCCAAATTACGTAAGAGAGGGGGGGCGCTGCAACGAACCTTCGCCCCCCCCCCCCCCCCCCCCTGAAGGGGAGCCCTGCGCACGCTTATGCCTTCAACACACCCTTTTGCAATCCTACAACTCCAACATTACATTGGCCATCCTTACCAAGGTCACAAGACCTGGAAATCCGTACACATGTAATCAAAGGAAATTCGCTCTGGTTAAAATTATGTCCCGAAACGGAAGGCTGACTTTCGCCATCTTACCAGTGGCACAAAGTTTAGGGAACATCAACGTTGACCGCGAAGTGCTTTTGTCCCACTCCCTTCAAGTAGTTATATTTTTTTTCCCCTGCAGTTCTAGCGTTCGCCGAGCGTGCGAATATGTTCCTTGAAACGAAGTACAAACGTAAATGTTCAACATTCATGATCACTTTCGCCGTGAACAACCGGCTCTTATTTTCTATTTAGCCAATGATTATACACAGCACACGAACTTTATCGAACTCGCTCCGTTCATGAGGTGCAACATTTGGCACAAGAGCTGTTCGAACAATTTTTTTTCATCTGATTGATATTAGGCACAACGTAGAAATATGAAAGCAACGTTGAGGCGGTGGTTTCCGTCATGGTTTCCGTCCGCCATTTTTGTTTGCGCCAACTTACGCTAGCTGTGCGCTATGGTGTCGTAAGAAGACCGCTCACGTCGAAGTATACCGGGGAATATTCTACAAAATTGTCTTCTGGCAGGCCACACACTGGCGTGCGAAACGGACTGACCAATGATATCGAGGCTCAAGGCGAGACTTCTCCATTTCTTCTTGCCATCTCACAGCGACGGCACGCCGCCGGAGGAACACCGGCGCGCCACAGAGAAACGTAAACGCGACGAAAGCATGGACGGTGACAGCGACGACGACGACGATGTCATCGTCGAGGCTTGGAACAGCCGTAAGCACTTTCGCGCCGACGACACTCGCCTGGCAGGGCCGGGGAGACCGGAGAATCATCGCGAGAGCTGGCTACGTTGGGCAATCCGCAAGCCGATGCAGAACTTCTTCGTCAGCCAGGCGGTGCGCTGTCTCAGCCCTACCGGCACTCCCGAACCTCCTCGGGAGCGCCCCGTTCTGCCTCGGTTACAACCTCCACACCAGCAGCAGACGACGTTCTGGTCCACAGAACGGCACCAGTACTACAGACCTGCACCCCGTTCTGCATCGCTGCCGTCGGCAGCCGAGCCGACGTCGGAACCCTCTAGGCACGTTATTAGGAACCACAATTCACCGCTAAATTACAGAACAAGCGCCGCGCCATCGCAGAGATCTCCGCCCGAGAGTGTCGAAATGCGAAGCTCGTCAAGTCCAACGAACTCCGGTTCCGCGGCTCCCATACGCAATGGGGGGTCGCTACTTCACTTCGACACCGTACAGTTGCATGCGACTTCAGGAGAAGCGCGAATACCAGCTGCTTCTGCAGCAGCAGTGCACCGCTCCGCACTACCAGTTGAATCCACGCTTGCGGGATGCCACCACGAGTAGCACCGGTGACGCCAGCAGTAGCGCTGGATTTGCGAAGACTGAGTGGCCCCCCTTCGGTACCACCCCGGTCTCAAGATGCGAGGAAGGCCGACAAACCGCGAGGTGAGAGGACAGCACCTGCATCCCTGTTCGTGAACTCGTATTCATCTGCGAAGCACTTGACATCCCCAAAGCTCAAAGCACCCTGGAAACCTACTACTGCGTCAGCGTCATCCAAACCTATTCACTTGACATCGCCATTAACATCTGATACTGCCACAGCGAAAAAGTCAACGGCGTCGACTACATCCTCGGTACGCACGGTGACGCCGGAGATTCCCGAACTGCCATCCAGCCACTTCTTTTCGTCGGCATGGCTTCAAGAGCTAAAAGACAAGCTCACGCACATGGACCAAACGGCCCAGGCAAGCATAATCACCAAGGAGAAGAGCCTGGAAGGCCGGTTGAAAAAAGCCTATTCGGTTCCATCGAGAGAAAAGCCTCCCGTAACAGAGGTCGAGGCCGAAGTGACCAAGAAGGAAGTACTCCCCAAGCTAACACCGAAAATGGAGGCTGCCATTGACCGTGCCCTGAGGCCGACTCCTCCTGACGAAGTGATTGCCACGGGATTCAAGTTGACGGTGACACGTAAGGACATGGAAACGCTCGGCGGTTTGAACTGGCTGAACGATGAGGTCATCAACTTCTACATGAACATGCTCATGGAGCGTGGCCGCACCGAGCCGGGCCTGCCTTCGGTGTATGCTTTTAACACCTTCTTCTACCCCAAGCTTCTCGCCAGCGGTTATGCCGCCATCAAGCGCTGGACCAGACGAGTGGATATTTTTTCGCACGACCTCATCCTCGTTCCGGTGCATTTGGGCGTCCACTGGTGCCTGGCGGTCATTGACTTCCGGCACAGCACGATTCGTTATTACGACTCCATGGGCGGCCAAAACCCCAAGTGCCTCGAGGCGCTGCGCAAGTACCTGCAGGAAGAAAGCAGGGACAAGAAGCAGAAGGAACTCGATCTATCTGACTGGACGTACGAGACTGTGAAAGACATTCCGCAGCAGATGAACGGGAGCGACTGTGGGATGTTTGCGCTCAAGTACGCGGAATACATTACACGGGATGCCAAGATCACTTTCGAACAGTTAAACATGCCCTATTTTAGGAGACGCATGGTGTATGAAATTCTGACCAACAAGCTTCTCTAAAACGAACGCAGACCGTCGACCCACCGGAAAGCAGACCGTCGACTCATCCACATCATCCATCTAGCATCGGGACATGACAAGGCATCGCAGCGGCCTGCGCGGCTTCTGGCAACACTCTTTATTTCTACACTTGCCATGTGTGTTGTAGCTCTACCGTGGAATGTAGGGCTTCGTGGCCATTTGTGGCCGTCATAGTGGCACGATGATTGTTCTGAACTCGGCATGCACAGGTCGCCGTTGTGAGGATGTGCTGGCGCGACCTTTGCCGTGTGTTATGTAGCATTTTCTAATCTTTTTGCAAGTTGTGGTCATTTTAGATGGAACGTGTCATGCATCATAGCACCTGTCCGTTGCCATCACGGAGTATTTATTCTCAGAAACTCCATTCTTACATAGCTCATTTTCTTTTTTGTACCGAAGTTTCAAGCATGTCTGCTTCATATCTAGTGTTGTACTATAAGGAGTGTCTTGACCACTCTCTCTTTTTGTTTTATTTTGGAGGAAAAGGTGTATTTTATATTTGTGAAAAGAAACATGCGCTTTCTTATCTCTGTAATTTTTCAAAAATGAACAAAGCAGACATGGTCGTAATAAACGCAAGTTTTATTATTTGTATGTACTGGACCCCAGCCTGATTTTGAATTTTTTTTGGCTCACTCACGCAAACCGAATAGCTGCAGAAAATTATTTCACTAGTGCTAAAAAAATCATCCCATGTCATCATACACGTGCTCGTAAGATCTAATGAAAGGGAAGAATGTGGCGGGAAGGTGTAGATTAAAGGGGCCCTGCAACTGTTTTTCAGCATGGTAAGGAAACGCTGCCGATTGGTAATCGAGGCATGTGAGAACACATGAGCCAAACGTTATACAGCAGCACTTGGCCTGGTAGTTACAATTAATTCCCAAAGTCGGCTAGAAGCCGTTCTCTCTGCTTTCTACAAATGATGCCATATACCCAAATGACCGCGCCATACACCCAAGTTCACGGCTATCCCCTGCTTTTTTATTTGCGGGTCACAAACACTGATAGTTGGAAATGCCCTTAGCATAAGTCGAAAACATTGATATGAAAATATTTAGCATTTTAATTGTTCAAATCGGCCCTGCAACGCTGTTTGAACATGTTCAGAAAATGCTGCCGATTGGTTGTCGAGGCTCCTGCGAACGTGAGCCCAACATTATAGCACAGCACGCAGCATGAAATTGTCAATTAAATTTCAAAGTCGGCTAGAAATCGCTTGCACTTCTCTCGACAGATGATGCTATTTCAACTGTGTCACATACCCAAAGGCACATGAACACGGCCATTGGCTGCATTGAGCATCATGAGCTGCCTAGTTACCGTGGCGTGCCACAACGATCCAGTGCTGCGCTCTACAGTTTACACTGTGGAGTGCGGCTCATTGCAAGTGAGCTGCGCATTCAAAGAAAGCAAGGAAAGAAAGTGCTCAAGATTGTGACGCGTGCTGACGTATGGACGTAGTGTCTTTCCCTCTTGTCTTCCCCCCCTTGTGTAGGTTTCAGCACGCTCTCTGGCACGAAATGAGAGAGAGCGTGCAACAAAGCCCTGCGACTCCGTTTGTACTTGGTGGATTCTAAAGGTTTTTTTAGCAGTCGATTTGTGAAGCGACAAACTCCAATAGCGCGGTCATTCAATGATTACTTGGGAAAGTGTTGCAGGGCCCCTTTAAAGAGCTCATTGCACCACTACGGATTGAATGAGTGTGTAGTGGCGGTTGCCAGAAGCATATCCGAACGAAACGGCACTAAGTGCTTGTTCGTAACTGGCCGACTAGCAGACAGTCACATTGCTGCTGCTGCAAGATCTTGCTTAAATTTGTATTCAGTCTTGTTTGATGTACTTTTAAGATATACACAGCCAGATACGATTGTAGGATTGTAACATTTTGCTTGTAGCCTCTGAGCTTTGAGAGCTGTGCCATTGGCAGTGCTGCATCATGTCGGTGGGCAAGAGAAATAGAGACGTGATCCCGTGAAATTCAGTGTTAGGGCAGGCGTTTATTTCGAGTTTTCTTGGCCGAATAACTTAGGCTGCATGCCCGTATTGCATCTGTTGTTGCTGTATTTGTCTCTCCACCCTTCAGTCTGCCCAATCCGCACATGCTAAACGGGGGCTGAACGAGTGCTAGGCAGCCCCCTTTAGTAAAGAGCCCCTCACCACCAGGCCTGATCATAAACTTTGGATCATCATGTGGAAGTTATGCTGTGCTGTTTGGGGAGCACGTCACTGAAAGAGGTTTTCAAATTGGTTCATGATTGACATGTTAGAAGAAATTGAGCTGTCCTGTTACGATACCTCCAAGAGGTGAGCTTCACTGCCAAAGCCAACACTCTCTCCCTTTGCTGCAGCTAGCAACCTCAAGTGGCTTAGCTTCTTTACATTCTCTCCGGAGCAAGGAAGTGCGTTGTGTCCCTGTGACAAGCCCTACGTCCATTACTTTTTTAATTTTTCTTCTAGACATTCAGCATTGGATGAAGAATTAAAGTCGTATGGCAGTCCGCGGCGCTTCCTGGAAGTGCGTGCACATCTCCAGATTGGACGTGGACGTTCTGAGCATAGAGTTTCATAACGGCACACTAGAGGGAAATCTGGCACTAGTGTCTATGGGAGCTGCAATGCATGATGTTTCAGCCAGCATGGGAATGATGGGTGGTACATGGATTTGCTTAAGCTTCGTTCTTTCAGGCTCTGTGTAGCCTGCAGCTACTTTGTCGGCAAAAGTTCAGCAATTCCACTTAACCACCTTGACCCTTTTAGGCTGACTGATTTAAATCGGCTCACGAGGTTCACTAGCCGTTCTTTTATCCGAAACAAAAGCCAAAACGCAACAATAATCAAAGCCAAAGTGCGTTTGATGCCGCAGACACGAAAGCTACGCTAATCCATGTGCTGCTCATCATTCCCATGGTTGCTGAACAATTGCAGCGCCACAGTTCCCTCTAGTAAATATTGTAGAAAACTTAAAAAACTCTATGGTTCTGTCTTGTTTTGTTTTATTGCCTAGGCGAAACTGGCTCATACCCACAAGGGGGATTGGCCACACTGTCTATTATAAAGGGAAATTAAAGGTTTTGCAACATAAAAAAAAAAAAGTGGAGGACGAAATGCAACGTAAAGAAAAAAGTCGGAGAAGTAAAATGATTAAAAATTCCACAGATAAAAGATAGGGAAAAAAGAAGAAAACATGAATTTTTCCATCGGTTGGTAACACTAGCAGCGTAACCTTCCGGTTGCTTGTATGAATTTGAAGAGCAACTGTGACAGTGACATATGCGCATGCAACCTTTCACACTCACTCTCGAAGTGCGGTTGCCGTGAAAGGAAGGAAACACGGCCTTCTGTTTCAAAATTTCTGCTATTTTTGCGTCATGCAGGGATTTTATAATTTGCAGACGTGATCTCTACCGAGTAAATATTTGAAATGCACTTGTTTGTTAGCAATGCCTGGACCTGCTAAGGGCTGCCAGACATGCAAACTAACAGGCACTAAATCCAGCTTCGCATGCGCGTTCCCCACTTGGGTGAAGTGTAGATGCTGAGCATAACATCTGACCTCAGTGTGAGTGCTTATGTTGGTTCAGGTACTAGCTTAAAATGGCACAATGAGCACATGGTGTGAGGCACACACTGGAAGCGAACTGCGCGATTGCAGCTGATGTTCAGTTAGCTGGAAAAGTGCTAAAAGAAAAGATGGTTCTCTCATGTCTCTGGAATTGGGCACTCATTTCAACAAGAAAGGAAGATGGCACATTGCTTATTCAATAATTAACATTATTTTGAATCTGATGCACCAGCAATAAAAGTGTTCAAAGATCTGCAGATAAAGATATTGGCAGATTCGAGTGCAGTTGTCATCTACAAAGCGTGAAGTGTAGTGTGAATCATTGCAGCACAAGACGCCGAAACATGTTGGGGACCCAGCAGCCTGTGATGCAGTTGGTCACCTTTCTGTCGCTCAGCGTTTTAAGACAAGGCATGGGTTTGAGATAAAATACAGTAGAATTGCGCCCGCCAAGTATCTGAACATCGCTGGCTTGAATGTAGGAAATTCTTGTGCTTTAGTGCCTCGGAGGAGGTGAGCACTGTTTCAGACTTATTTCTATATCCATGACATTAAAAGGCACTAAACTAAAATAAACTAACAGGACTTAGAAGGTCGTAAAACATTTGAAATAGACGTGGGTTTGAAACGATTCATTGTTTCTTATACAAGTCGCACTTTTGAAAAACCCATGTAAGAGATCAATTGAATTTTCATCGTCTAATCAATAAATATCCATGATATCGACTTTGGTCTTGCTTTAGTAACACTATTTTATGATATCATTTCTAGTAAGTCATTTGTGAAGTTTTTCACCTAAGATGTGGTGTCTCAAGGCAAGTTAAATATTAACGAGATGAGCTTGAAAAAGCTAGCTGTGAATAGCCACAGGATGTTTCGCATTAAGATGTTTCCAATAGAACATGTTACGTTAATGATAAAAAAATTGCAGCAGGAACCATCCAACAAGATTGCCAGTCTATGCATGTAGAACTGTCGTCGATGAGGTGTTTCTTAAGGTACTTATCTGAACTTACACTGAACAGCGACCTGACGCTCCATTGCCATAGTGACGACACACCAAGCATTTCCATGTGCTGATTCGCGTGAAGAGAAACGTTGAGGAAACCATCAGAGTCCTGGAAAATGTACCAAGTGTCTGAACACGCCTGCTTGCACGTGAAACATTCTTAAACGTTCGATGAGGCATACGCTTGTGGTGTAGTGGTTAGAGCGTTGGGGTCCAGTACAGGAGGCCCAGAGCTAAAATCTCGGCGACATTTTTTTTCGTGCTTATTATTAGGCATACAAATGTGCTCACATCACTCGTGTGTGTGTGTGAAGTCGCTGCTAGACACCCGTTCGGGTGGTCGGCCAGTCAAAATTGATAGGAGGTATACCTATAGTCAGGGGCGTAGCCAGAAATTTTTTTCGGGGGGGGGGGGGGGCACCTCCTTGATATGGTCATTTTTTGCTCTGTATGCCATGGCGAAAAAAAAATTTGGTGGGGGGGTACGGGCCCAGTGTGCCATCCAATGGCTACGCCACTGCCTATAGTCAATATAACCTAAGAAATACGAGCTCCACCCCCCAGAACTGGGGTGTGCCTGCCATTCATGTGTGTAAGAGAGGCGTGCTAGTGGTTTCTGTTGTAACCGTCAGTACTTTTTTTGCTGCTAATGTAAATACTACGCATATTAGCAATTAAAGTTTGTCGTCCCTACTTGAAATATAAGGTTTCACTAGCATTGACGTCGGAATCTGTGCTGAAGTTTGCCCGGGAGTTCCAAGCTCTTGACCCAAAATCAGTGACACCAATGTGTGTCTGTATGGAAAAATCGCCAATCTCAAATACACAAAAGCTGCCCGACATCAAGGAAATGAGCAAATGACAAATTCTCGTTGGGTGGGACAGTAACAGCTGTGAGTGGAGCTTACATTTTTTCTTGGGTTGTAATCAACTATCAATATATTTGATACAGGCACTTCAAGTTATTCATTGTTAAGCACAGAACTTTGGTGACGGTATGGGACAGGAAAGAACACACACATGTGTCACAGTGATATAAGTTCTGCACTTAACACTGTAGCTCGCTGTCAGGTCCTTGCTTCGGCGTATCTCGTTAGGTAATCTGTTGCTACGACTATCCACTTGTTACCGGCAGATGACATTGGAAATGGCCCCAGTAAATCTATTCCTATTTGATTGAGGTGGCGTGATTGATTGCAGCAGGCCTGCAGACTTCAGTGGCGGAGATTTGCGGCGTTGACATCCCCAGAAGCTTTTTGCATAGCGCTTGACGTACGTAGCAAGTTTGGGCCAGTAGTACGCCTGTTGAACTCTGGCGAGAGTTTGTGAAGAACCCAAGTGACCGGATGTGGGCTTGTCATGGCAGGCGAGAATATGTCGCACCAACGAGGCCAGAAATCTACCCTTGCTAACTTCAGGTTAGTCTGCATGTTTTCATGTGAAGTCTTTGTTCGAATCAATGTTGAGATATTAATTAGGCTTGCTTTATCAGTGGGCCATGCTGTATATCTATTACCAGCACCATGATTCTGAAATGGCTCTGTGCTTCCTTTTAATGCATGTCGGATAGTGGTGTTGATAAGCTATGCAAGTACTGCAATTGTGGAATTGTCACCGTGAAACAGTTGCAGTTGTTTTCGATTTAGAGTGGTTTATGCGGAATAACTACTTAATATTGCATTATTACTGCAACTTGTGGACAGAAAGTTATGCTGAGTCACTTACTATTTTTACACCTTCACGCTTATGGTATAAAAAAACCGGCAGATCCCACGCACTGTGGGAATCCATATTATGCGAAGCAGCCAGCAAGGAGCAAATCATGCTGTACATAATATGCATGCCATTATTTACATGTTAGGACCTGTCATTTGTGTTCGTCATACAGTCACGTCACGCAATACAAATTTTGGCATATATCAAGCTAGCGAACTGGACGCAAGCGCACCATGAGCGTGGCATGTAAATGGCATTGTAGATGACATGCATGCCAAGATTCTCATGTTACCACCGGCCCCCTTATGTTCGCTTGATTTTTACCTCGAATCGCAGCGAGACGCGAGACCAATCTGCCTCCATTTCGCATGCGTTCGTATTCTCGCACTCTGCGCATCGTGCAGACGCCATCCGCGTTCCAGTGTTTAAATTGACGGACATTTTGTCAATTTCAAAGTGTGTTCCTCGAACACCTGTTCCCACTCAGACGGGGTCAGTAAGAATGGAACGTAATGAGCGCGTCTCCTTCCTTGCATGATTAGAGACGCTGGGCCCAGCGACGCTACGCAAGCAAAGCGCGAGCGCTGTAGAGTCCAACGCGATCGGCACGTTTGCGCGCCCCGGTGCCCACTTGGCACCGTGCCAGGGCACTGCTGGAGGGACGAACGGACGACCGGACGGGCGGACGCGAGCATGAGACATTAAAGGCTTTCGCCTTAAAAATTTCGTGTATATCAAGCTGGCAAAACGGCCACGAGAGTGTCATGAGTGTGGCATGCAAGTCATGTTGCACATGATATGTCATGATTTGCATATTACCACTTGGCATTTATGTCCGTCATACAGTCACGTCGCTGAATACCAAATTTGGTGTATATCAAGCTAGCGAAACGGCCGTCAGCGCGCCATGAGGGTGTCATGTAAATCATGTTGTACATGACATGCAGGTCATGATTTTCATATTACCACCTATCATTTATGTTGGTCATGCAGAAATGTCTCATCGTACCAATTTTTGGATATATCAACTTAAGAAATCGGCCTCAGGAGCACTATGGCCATGGCATGTAAATCACACTTTTGATGACAAGTTATTCATGACTTTCATGATATGACCAGTCATTCATGTTTGTCATACAGTCATGTTATGCCATACCAACTTTGGTATAAATCCCATTAACGATATGGCAAGGAGAGCACGAAGTCGTAGGCGGCTAGATAGACAGATAGATACGCTCAAAGTCGCCGAAGTTCGCTAAGAAATGCTTCGCATTTAAAATACGACTATGAACATATCAGATCGGTTCTGTGGAAGCCTGCATGGCAAGGGAAGATTCGTAGAAGTCACTGAAGCAGAAATCTTTCCAGCCCTGGACAAAAATAAGATTTTTCATGAGCCAGGAAACCTTCTTTCTTTCCGAGATATCCATGTGAATTTCCTTCATAGTCATGCTGTGAATAGATTGATGACAATATTTCCCTTTCATTACCAAAGTATTACGTTTTTGTTGTATGCAAAACCTTTGCACTGTGGCCGTATGTCACAGAAATGTGTCGTTATGCTTCTAGCGAGTTTTAGAGTGGCAACGTCCTCCATGCTCTACGTACGTAATACATTGCAGCATGACACGTTGACTCCAAATGATCCTCTATCTTTCATATGTGATGGACAACATCTTGGTTGTGAATTCCTGCAGTGCTGGGAGAGGCCTCTGTAGGCTTCATATGCTCCTATGCTCCTTATGCTCGGTATCAACCAACTGTGGTTGATACAAAGCATAAGGGTTGCATTAGCAATTTAGCAGTGATGATGCTGTTGAGGCCACAGGCAATCAAGACGTGTTGGAAATGTTTTGGTTCAATGAAACACAACTGCCAAAAGTATAGCTGTATTGATATTGCTACTGCTAGGAGCCTAACAGTAAACACTAGTACATGGTCGTGACATATGGTAGTGACTTGATGAGGATCATGAACACTTTGGTTGAGGATAACTTCTCTATCCACAGTGCGGCATTAACATGCTTGTGTGTCTGCTCGTATACATGCCCACCTTCATTTCTCATGCATGAATGTGAGAATTCGAGACAGTGCAAGTGTAAGTGTAGTAAACGCAAGCGTGAATGCAAATGAGCTGGAAAATTCTAGGATATGTGGTATTGGCAAAAATTTTGCGGGGCAATCCTTTGCAGCAAGGGTACAGATTTCTAACAAGATGTTTTTCCTTGATTAATTGAACGCTATGCATTTTTCTGCTGCGTCCTCTTATGGAAAAAAATAGTTTCTAGCACAGATGTGCAGGTGGATGTGCTAGAAGCATGCACAGATACACCCGGATATATCAACTCAAAATTGGATAGCAAAATAGTTTAATATATCAATAACTTTAAGTACAAAATATGCCCATCTAGAGCTTACCTAAAAGCTCCTATCCATGTTGAGAACGTGAAATGTGGGAATTTACTTATTTATTTCTCTAAAGCTGTTTCTAAGGCATAACGTCTTGCTTACTATTAATTTTTCATACAAGTCTTCTCGTGGAAGGTCCATACCAAACTAGGAAGCATCTTGTAGTCAGCAAGCAGCATGGCCATTCTCTTACCGATAACGATCAAACGGCCTCAGGTGCTTTGGTCTCACGTAGTGTGCTTCACTGTACAGCAATTAATTCTATCCGCTGTTAGTGTTCTTCACGGCGCGACACTTCCATTTTGCGGTGAAGCTTACCACAGCAACCTCATTGTTGTTGTAGAAGAGTGAGCTCGTGCGAAAGGGCTCTCCTCCTCCAACCTGTTCCATATTCATCCATTGTGTCATGCTGTATGACCCTATTAACATTGGAAAATGTGGAATAAATCGCGTGTTGCAAAGAAATAACGTCCCTACACTATTTGGTAGGGTTGCAGTGTCTGTACGGACATGACAGGTAGTATCAGCCGATTCTGCACTAAGACTATGTGCTCACTGCAACGATACAGTTGATGTACCATCTGCGTGCAGGAATACTTGCTATAAATTCTGCTTTCACATTTTTTTCCAGTAGGTTAGCAGTACCAAAAGTACACAAAGCCAGCGACTGGGACAACCATGTGGTATTTATTGCAATCAAAGTGATCAGCTGGTACAGAATATTTGTCAGTTCAAGAGGATTTTTCCTACACGAGACTACAATTTGCATTATTATATTATATGTATATTTATACATACATATCACGAATGACACGCTGTACAGGACAGAAGACACACTCATTCTCAGAGAAAAAGAAAAAAATGATACGGCACATTCCTTTTTTTTTTTTCTTTCTTTCAAGTTGGGGACTGGTGTGTCCATCCCGTACGCTGAAAAAAAAAAAAGGAGCTTGAAGCCCCACGGTTCACGTCATGGCGTACTAAAATGGTTCTCCCTGCCAAACAACGAAAAACAGCGCTTATTTTTCTCTTAGCCTTTTAATGGAATGTCTCAGTTTTGACTCTCGAGCATACAATAAGTACAAACACAAGAAATACAAAAGTGGGAGGGGGTGGGGGGACAGAAATTGTGTAGACTACACAATAGGCAATGCCGTCTCTTTCTTCCCTATAGGTACATGTACCAGCTGCCAAAATACAACAAAAATATGCGAAGATTATATGTAAAGGAAAAGAAGAATGTAATAATTTGTGGCACAATTTCACTGAAAAGCAAGACCTCTCCACAACGTCCTGCTGGCCCCAGCATCGACTCTCGGCGGCATTACCGGTGCAAGCACATCGCGTGTTACCGGGCACACTCACGCCGTTTCTTAAGAATGCTCGTGCGTACAGATTCTTGGCGACACCACTACTTGTTGCAGCCCTAGAGAAATGATAATGCAGAAGGCACCCCCAGTTACCAAAGCAAAAGAGCGACGACTCGCATTTTTCATCGCTTTTTAGTCGCTCCTCGGAGCAAACCGTGCGAGATGTGCCCGGCCGGTAGGTGCGACATGGCGCGCTTCCGTCGCGAAATGCTCCGACTCCTCGCTGGGGCCAGCAGCTAGCCGAGTCAATCTGTCTGGATGATACGTACGATAGCAAACATTACAAAATAGAGGTCCTCGGGCAACAAGCGAGAGCAGGGGGCAAGTAGGGGTGCGGGGCAATGGTGCATTTATACAAGCGGCAACTCACTTAGGCTCCAGATACTGGTGACCATCGACGGTTAGATGTCGTCACTACGCGCGAAACAGTCAACTCAAGGTGGTGACAGCGACCACAGACATCAAACAGCCAAGCAAGAGTGCCTCGAAGACTGACAACAAAAAAACTCCACGTCGCCTGCTCCAACAGGCACCTACTCTTCCTTCGTGCTCGGGGGACGTTCAGCGAAAAGCCGGCTGGTAATGTAGTAGATATGTTGCTTCCTCCTTTAGCACTATACGAAATGTCTTCTGGGGTGAAATTAACGCAGCTCAGACTCTCAAATCGAGGCCAAGTGTAGCAGGCGTAAGTAAGTGCACTCGTACGACAACACAGATTGGCAACACTGAAATCAATGCTTGGAGGCCTTCGTACGTACAAAAAAGAAGAGTAAGCAGGCTTTAAGGATACAATTTTCTTCAACATGATAGTGATGGAAAAAGACGCTGTGACGTTGCGCGGGCAGTGGGTGAAATCAATAAAATGTTAGTATACAGAACCTGTACTGTGGTGAACACCTTGACGAGCTAATCGGAAGAAAATAAACGAAGAAAGGCGCCGTAGACGGCTGACTTTCGCGTGGCTGTAGTTTCTTCTTAACAGCTCCTTTAAATGACAAGTATATTTGAACTCAGCAGTCGTCTGCACTATGGCACGGTAAAAAAGGGTCTCGCTCCCTCGAGCTGTCGACGCGAACGGCGCACATCCTAGACTGCCGCAAGCAACAAAGAACAACTCAACGAGCAACTCAGACAAAACAAGAAACGCTTACGCCGTCGTCGTCGTCTCCCAACGTTCCACACGCTCTCAAACAACCCTCGGAGGCTCGAGAAAGCGAAACATGCATTAAAAAAAAAACAACAAGGTGTGAAGGACAATAAACAGCAGCGCTGTGTGTGTATGTATGTGCAAAAAACCCTAAAAAATGTCCTACTGGATGATGACAACAAGTGCAGCTCAAATACATAACAGCTGAAGTATGACACCCTACAACATGGCAGAAGAAAATTCACAAAAAAGATGCCGATAAAAGCACTGTCCCAGCTGAAGAACCTTAAAGTAGAAATAATAAAAAAAAAGATGCAAAGCTACGAGCGACACATTTGTTCACATTACTCAAGTGACATCGGCACTCAGATAAAGGGTGATAACATGATGAAACATTTTTTTTCTTTGCACACAGATGTTGATTTCGAAAAGGCTACATTTGCAACAAATCACGCCAACTTAACCCAGCGGAAGTGCAGTTAAAAGCACGGTACTTGCCATTTAAACTCACATTCAAGTACTGCGCATATCCTTGCACTGTGCTGCAGGTCATCACATGCAAAGTGCTGCAAAAGCCCCACTACCATATTTTCTCACGTATAGCCCGCACAAAAGATACGGACAATTCAAAGCTGAAGTCGAAGTGAGAGTTATATCTGAATTTCAGCGTGCAAGGTGACTTCACAACAACACTTCACGCCGATGCAAAGAAGGTGGCTTCACTTCAATACGCGGCGATTTTTAAAAATATCTTGCACTGGTTGTAGTTGGGGGGTGCACAGGTGGGTCATATGCGAGAAAGTACAGTACCGACGTGATGTGAAAACTTAGAAATGCATGGTGAACATAGCACAAGCTCCAGTAATCGGCCGACAGTGGCCACTACTCGTGACTGACTGCGCCGGATTTACAAATGACAGCTCACAAAACATTTGAAGAAAATTTGTTCTCGAGCATTAAAAAGAATGCCCCAATTTAGTTGGAAAGTAAAATAAGAAATAAAGAACGGAAGCTGCCAAAAGAAAGAAGTGATGGTGGCATGAAAAATAACCTACTGACACAATGTTGGTAAAGCCGTAAAAAAATACACATTTCATTGTTCCAAAGAAAGGCAGGTCGGTTTTCAAACTTGTGAAGAAAGATTCAGGATAAAGAATAAAGCCACCGTTTCTATAAAAACATGTTTGCATTGTGTAAAAACTGTTTCCGCTAACCCCTGCATAACCAAAATGAGGAACTGTAATAAACAAGTGCCTCACGTGTATTTTTAGTGCACATAAAGCTATGAATGCTGTCGCAAGTTTGATGCATGAACTAAAGTTCGCACATCTCCACAAGTTCCATCCTCCCCGCAACCTGCAGAGGCACGAAGCAAACGAGACGAGTGCGATGCAGTAAAAAGAGAACAGTTCGCAGGCAGGCAATAGATTTATGATATCGTTGCACTCGCATGTTATGAAAGGCCTTTAAGGGGGAAAAAAAATCCACTAACCAAGACAGGCTGTATAATTAATCCAACGGATCCATACAATTCTTCCAAACGTTGTTACTGAGATAATGAAAATTGATGAAAGCAATGAGAAACCTTGAAGCACATGATCAGCCTGCATGTGCGGCAAAAGTCTTTTAACAAATGTACCTATTTCCTTTTTGGAAGGGCCTACAAAAGCACGCGATTCCATACGCTCGCTCACATTGAAAGCCTCTGAGCACAGGCTTATCTGTGTTACTTGGCTATCTTGTCACGGCCTGTCGCATGTTGAGACGCGCCTGCTCTTCGCAGAGTGGTACGGCTCTTCGCTGAAACGACGTACTTAACCCTTCTTTCCACTTCGGCACAGCCAACCACAACCAATGTTTCACTATCTATCCTAGACAAAGCAGCATGGGATAGAAAAAAAACAACAAAACAAGAAGGAAAGTGAAGAAAAAGAAGGGAGTAGGTGTAGATAAATGTAATAAACCATTAAGGCTCCCTCCGTCAGCATCAAAGAAGCCGATGATGTCGCAACACCAACAACACGATACCGCCGTCGATCGCTTGCCCGGCGTTTCATCAATATTCACCGTAGAAAAATTTTGCGTAAATATACTATGTGTGAGTGCATGCACATTTGCTGAGAGAAGACACAATACGACGGTAGAAACTTGAAGAGTACAAATGCTTTTGTTTACAGCTTCCCCTTGTCCCTCGTGCCATCTTTTATTCACTCGAGATATTGTCGGACTCTACAGTTATCTGATCAAAAATGAAGTCCTTAGAAGCGGGAGCCAGGGTGCAACGGCAAATAGCCACAGACGGCTTGAACCTTATGTCGCTCGGCTGTCTGCAGCTCCCATCTCACACTAGGAACAGCATATCTGGCATTTAGAAAGGAAAGAAAGAGGAAAACTGCGGAGCTTTTTGTGAGCCCGTGTGCAACTATGAACAGCACTTGGTGTCAAAACGACGCGTATGATGTGTCGCGTTTCACACGCTGCATTGTGCAGTCCTTTGAATGTCACGTAAAATTGACCTTACACCCGACGTAAACTGCAACTACGGAGAAAGAACAAAAATATGCAATGTTCACTCGAACGGAAAATGTGCTCTTTGGCTCGTTGCCAGCAGTTAGAGCATTCACAAATAAATATGAAACGGGAAAGCAATAAAAAAAAGATAAGAAAGAAAGAAAGAGAGGCAAGAAGGACCCCTCACGATAGGGATCAGTCCTGACTTTTTGAGGAACAATACAGGCAGAGTAAGGTGAAAATGACTTCACCGAGGGGAGAAAGGAAAGAACGGAACACTTGATACGTTACAAATTACGGTTGACGTTTTGAAAAATACTCTGGACTGGCAGCGCAGCTGTGGAGTAATTCTTTAAAATGTTTGAGTCAGATGAGCTAATTCAACTTTCTTTCTACTGCAGACAGCCCACTATGCCAGCATAAAAAGCTCCTTTTCCTTCAGGCAAGCAGCTCGAACTAAAGAACAAAGACAGAAAAAAAAAAGTTACGACCTCTTAATGGCCAGATTGCGAGCTTCTTGAAAAGTTATGCAAACTGCACATCCTTCCGGCTGAAACATTCAATGCTGCAGATCCAAAATGCGCAGATGACCCGGCGGCAGCAAGCACAACAAGCTGTCATCCAATTTTAAAAATTTTCTTTCCAGGCTTGCCTCGGTGCGTGATCCAAACTGCAATTGCGTAGCTGTGAATTCAAGCCAGCTGGAAAATCCCAATGTTTCGGGAGACCCACGGGCTGACCCAAGTCTCGCGTGCACATGATCAGTCCCTGACAGCTAACGGTTTCCGGCCATATTTCCAATGATCTCCACAACGAATTTCTCGCACACGGTAGTGCTCTTGCGTATGGAGAAGCATTAGAAACTCCTCTCCAACCAAGGGAATGGTGGCAAGATCGGTAAAGTAACAAAAAAAATAAAAATAAAAGTGGGGAACCAGAGCTCTTAGTTGTCCAGTGCGAGTTTGTGTACATTATGTACGGGGGGAGGCTGTATGAGTGCAAACGGACACACAGCTCTTTTCAGACGTAAAACGAAGCTTTGCATTGTATAAAGGGGCCACAAAATTTTTGCATTTAGAGTGACGGAAAACACCGCCTTCCCTGCACAGCAGTGCCTGAAAAAGTGCAGATGTTCCATTATGCAAGGACAATCTTGAAGGTGTACACTTTAGAAATTGGCGGATCCCGTGGAGCCAATGAAACAACTGCCAGAATGAAATCAGCATTTCCTTGCAAGCCCGATTAAAACGATAAAATCACTTAATAGGCATTCTTTCTTTCTAAATACCATTGCTTCTGCGACTAGTGCATGTGCTTCGTCCACACCGATTCACATTCCGCAGAGTGATTCCCAATTGTTTTGTGAAACCGAAACTGTGATGTGTTAGAGCTCCGTGGCTTCCTATCCGTGCTGTCTCATGGCTTCTCTTTTGCTGCGGCCAATGCACTGTGTGCTACCTCAGCCTCTGTTCGATAATTACGAGTTTTTCACTGGAGAGCGAATGCACGCAGGGCAAGGGTCACTCATGTATGGGAGCAGCATAAAGTACACACTTCAGTTTTTAAAAAGAAGCCAAGAGACAGATAAAGTGAGACACGTTCTTCATTTTCTCTGTCGAGAGAAGCTGACAAAATTGTGGTACAGCAATTAGAATCCTACCTGGTGGGCCACTAAACCGAGGTTGCGCTTCCACAAGAAACTTCCTAAGCTCAAAGTAACATTCTTTGAACAGTTTTTTTCACCGAAACAAGAAACTGAAAGTGTTGAATGTAGCTGCTCGCAAGGCCGTGGCATGCGCATGCAACTCTTGCGGCATTTGTCACTAACGTTCCAAAGGATTCAGCCAGAATGAGCCAGGCTGAGTCAGACAGCCAGTCATGCCGAGAAGCGGAGCCATCCTCTTTTTTTTTTTTTTTCGGCTGAAGAAGAGAAAGACACTGATGTGCAAGCCCCTCCCGGTCAGCACACTAGGTAGCATTCTGGATCGCTGTAACAAATGCAGCTGTAGGGGCTAGCTTGCGATCCGCAACGCCTTCAATATGAAACCACACTGCGACAGTGGTGAAAACGAAAAGAGGGCCACGCTCTGTTTCCTCATCTTTAGCGATTGCGCCACGGTCGCAGCGCGACTGGGAAATGAAATGGGGCGTCGAGTCTCCCGGGCTAGTCTGCGTGCGATATGGAGCCGAACGGTGCTGCAAGCAGGATGACGCACGGAGGAGGAAAGAAGGAAGGAAGGCCTGCACACACTTACTCTTCCCTGTAATTCAAGGTGTCCTTGTTTGAAGCACTGCTCGGCCTTCACGATCGCAAAGGCGTTACGGATCCCTGCAGCCTTGCGGGAGGCCAAGGACAAGAAGAAACAAATGAAAGAGAAGGGACTGTTGCCTCCTTCACCACTGTGGTGGGCATGCAAGACCCATGTTGCCTTGGCGGCACCTCTCTAGTTCTCTCTCTAAAAGGTAAGGGTCGAGTCATCCCACTCGAGGTCCCCCCTTGGCCTTGGCCTTCTCGGGAGGAGCCCCCTCTTCCTCCTCACTCTCCTCGTGGTAGCTGCTGCCGTCATCCGAACTGTCCGAGTCGTCGTCCTCGGCCGCGGCTCGGCGACCGTTGCTACCCCCGCTGCCGGTGGTGGCTCCCACGCCGCGACGGCTTTCCCGCTCCTCAGATATTTGCTGAAAGACAACCCCCACATTTATTAGATGAGGAGTGCCTAGGACAAAGAGGATGCTTTTGGGGGGACGAAACAGCCCCCCCACAACTAAACACCTGGACATAGGCGGGTGCATTAAGGAAGGAGAGGGGGCACAAATTATTCTGGAAGCAGCCCATGGGATGTCATATATCACACTTGAAATCGCAGTAATGAGTTATGAAACGTTGAAAGCATGCAACTGCAGTGGATACCGGGTATCGTTCCTGCATAGAGCACTGCAACTACAGTAAAGTTTGTAAGCCAAGTTTCGGTTTTCACTGGAAATACATCAAGCACTTTGTGTAAGTGGGCATTTTGTCTCTGGTTTTATCTTGTAACAGGCACTAAAGGCTGCAAAAAAAAAAAAAAGAGGTGCCACCAGGCTCTGGTGCACCACCTAATGCAAGACACCACACACGCCTATGGGCCAGACACGCCTCGTGTTAGAGACAAGTGGTGCACTTACATCCATGGGGTTCACGGTGATTGTGAGTGAGGAGTCATCCCAGGCCATTTCCTGGTCCTGATCGTCCCCTGAGCGGAGGCGTGAACTGCCCTGCCGGTGCTGCTGGTGCTGGTGGGCAGCGCGAATGCGGATCACGCCGAGCACAATCATGAACACCAGGAAGCCGACACACACCACTATGATGATGGTCACTGCGTGGCCTGCATTGACAGAAAAACAAATGCTAGCGTCAAAAGTACACACACACACACACAAAAAATGCATAGCGAGCACACAGCAGAGAACAGGAGCAAAGACTTGTGGGCTAGTTGGTTTGGTACATTCAATGAGGCCATAGCACTGAAGGGACAGGGACAAAGGAAGACGACAGGATGTGCGCACATCCTGTCGTTTTCCTTTGTCCCTGTCCCTTCAGTGTTATGGCCTTATTGAAGGCAAAGTACAGTTAACTTAGTCTGATGGAACCGAATTGACTAAACTGAAAAATCATCCAGTGAGTGAAATCAAACAAGAAGCAAGGAAAAAACATCTAAACACAGTGGTGATTCATTTATATAAGAACTTGCCCAGTTCTAACGCCTTTGAATTGAATATGTCACCTAGTTTTTACGCACTCAGGGTAGAAAAATACATCTTCCAGGTTAAGTAAAAATATAAGACATCCAATTTTCGAATGAAAAAGAAAATAATGCAGCATCCTTGCATTGAATTCTCAAATGGAATACTGCATGGTGGTGCTGCAAAGGTATGTGTATTTTCAGGCATGTCCATAAAATTGGTTGTCCACCGCATTCAGTTGTCTTATTCGATAAGTTTGTTCTTTTCACATGATGTTGGAGTAGCACTGAATAATTGCAGAATCTAGGGGCAACTCGGGAGCTCCAGGCTGATACAATCACTGACAACGCTTCCACTGTTTTGTCCTCACTTTTCGCCAAAGAGACAAGTCATGCAGAAGCATTATTGCATGATACAACAAACTTTCATGCACGTGGCATTATACAAATGTATGGCAACAATGTGTTTCATATACCGTATATACTCGCGTAATGAACCCACCTTTTTTTCAGAAAAGTTGACGCCAATTTGGGGGGGAGGGTTCATTACACGGAAAAAAAAAAATCGCGGGAGTTATAAGAGCAGAAATTTTGCGTGAAATTATTAAGAAACTCGCTGTGAAACCGCTGCCGGCCTTGAAGTCAGTGGCAGGAATGATTTGACTGCGGAGCCTCTTAACATATTCGAGCAACAAGGGGAAACTTTCCTTGTTTTGGCCCGCGAAATGCGTGACGATCCTCATTTTGTAGCCCAAAGCTCTTCCTCTTGTTTTAACGAACGCACACGGATCGACGCTATAATGTCGTCCAGTCGCTCCGTTCTCATGCTCCAGCGCGTGTTTCACCAACTTCTAAGTTTAAAGCCGGCCATGCAGCTAGCGTACCGGCCCAGCGTGCCCTACGCAGCAGGCATCCAACGAAGTTCACCGCGAGAACCCGACAACTAGGGCGCCTCGATGGCAGCGTTCCTTCGTTACTTCGTACGATGGCATAGAGGCGCCCTACCAACAACCAAAACGCAGCGTCGGATGGCGGCGTCGCGCCGTCGCGCGGTTGCGCGGGTTGCGCTTTGTTTTATGCTTTGTTTTTATGCCGCTGTGCTTTCGTGGCGCTATCAGCAAGGAGGTTTCTTCTGCGTTCGACAGATGGCGCTCCACCGCAAAAGGCGCGACTTTTAAATTTCGATCCACGTCGTTAGCGCTCGCGCTGCTCGCAACTGTTTAGCATGGTTGTTAAAATATGTTTGAACTTTTATTGCGTCGTTGTTTTGTGATATAATGGCGTGATTTAACGTCGTTTCCATCGTCAACGGCACTGGCTATCATTCCGAAATAAAATGAACAGATACATACCTTAAAAAAATAGATTTTTATTTTTCAAGGACCAAAGTGGGGGGGTGGGTTCATTATGCGAGTGGGTTCATTACGCGAGTATATACGGTAATTTGATTTTACCCATTAAAACTTCTATAGTAACAGGGGCTACATAACGTATCGGTACATATGTTGTGCACATACGTTAGTCAATCATACATAACACTACAGCCTTAACGAAGTTGCAATACACAGGTAAGTAGTTAACAGGTTAGAAATGCATATGCAGCAATATGGATGTTTAAGAACAAAGGTGATCAGATAAAGCATCAAAAAATGATCTTTGGCAGCTGAAAAAAAAAAAAAAAAGAGAAAAAGTTCTCAAGGTAACGAGGTGCGCATGACGTAACTTCTTCCCCCGTGACATCCCTCCCTGCTTAACTTCCAGCACTTTCATCGGGACAAGAGAAGAGAGAAAGCAACTGCAGCATGCGACAAATTTATGTAACTCCGCTTGTACTGGACGAATTCTAAAAATTTTTGCGGCGGTGATTTCGTGAGGCAACAGCTCCTTTAGTGCATTCATTCCATGGCTACTTGGAAAAGTGTTCCAGGGCCCCTTTAAGGTTAAATTAACATATTACCCTCACATCGATTCTTCCTTTTTTAAACTTAAAAGCTTGGTATGCCGGCTTATATGCTCTAAGTATAGTCAATTTTAAAAGGTAACTTATTTTACAGGTTATCACTTGCATTCTACTGAAAGTCAAATCCTGCTACTGTTCAAAGTTGCTTCCACTTCCTTTGAAAACCAAAAAGAATGACATTTGCACATGCCTTATTTCAATTAAAAAAAAAATATATATATATTGTGCAGGTTAGTTGGGTCATGACAAACAAGCTAATTTTTCTTTATAATATGTGATATATACTATTCGAATTCGATTCAAAATTATTTGAAGCAAATCACTATTCGCTTCGAACCTAAAATTTACTGTTTGCACAAGCCTAGCTGTTATGTGTAATGGAGCTCTGCTTCAGTGAAAGATTGCAAGACCACCACTCACTCGCAGAGCTCTTGGCCAGTGCCTCGGACGCGCCACCGTCGAGCAGTTCCACGTATTTTCCTGCGTGTGTCTTTGCTGGCTTGGCCTCTACGCTGTGTGATGCTACCTGCGCGTGAGCCGCCATGGCAGGTGCGGCTGGAGCCACGGGCCGCGAGGAGGATGGCGAGGCGGGAGTGGTACGCATCGCTCCTGTGGCAGGTGCCGCCGTTTCGTGCTGGCTTGGCGACTCCGGCCGTGGGTGAATCACCGTCAGCTGAAGGTGCGTGAAAGGAATGGTGGTCATGTCATTACAAGAGCATATACGAAGACAATCAGTGGCAGTAAGTGATTAAGAATGTTCAAATATTCGAGGGCTTCGAATATTTGAACAAGTATTACTGCATTCACGTTCACTTCGACACAAGTTTAAGATTTCTGAAACTTAGAAGCATTCAAAATGAACGAACAGACATATTTTACATATGTAACCCGCCTGAAAAGGTGAATTCACTGCAGCATGGGGCCGCTATGCCGTAAAACCTCTTGTTCAAAAATAATCCACACCGCTGTGAAACCACACTTAAGGGCTTCATGTACACATTACCTGCACCCCCCAATGAATTTTTTGAAAGTTTCGAAGTTTGTTATACGAGCTTACACGGGCTCATTAAAGCAAATTTTAAAATTTAGCATATTCTACTGCTTGTAACTGGCACCTTGCTACTATCCTGCTATTATTCGAAATTGCTTGGAAATTATTTTATATTGAATACCATTTACGACTTAGCTTTGAACCAAAAAGTGATCTTCGCGCAAGCTTAGATTATAGGTTTTCCTGATGACATTTCTGAAGCCGCTGAATTATGCAGCACTGAAGATCAAAATGCAATACAAGACAAAACAAATTAGTACATATAACGCGAGTTCTTTTGTTTGGTTTGGCTTGTGTCATGTAACCACAATTTCAACTTGCATGTTTAGTTTGGACCCTACAAAATAATTTGATAAACATTAACAGGTACATTGTACTGTTACTGTGATAAACATTCCCCTTCATACTTTCTTGTTTTCATTTTGTTAGCACACCTGACTTCACCTAAGTATCCTTCTCGAAATTTTTTGCCAGCAGCATGACATGACATTAAAACCTAGCGTGAAACTCGATGAAAGGCATAAAACAAGACTCAACAATGCCTGTCAACCAAACACCCGCTTTGCAGTCAGGTGTGTGACCCCTCTGCTCTCCCAATTTGGAAAAATATTCCTGGCTACTCTACTGGTCTTATCAGTGGACAATGAGCTGTTTGAGCTTAAACAATCTGCCAACGGCGATAGCTACAAGCACAGTCAACTTACCGTCTGGATGTATTCGTTGCTGACAAAGCGGCCATTCAACTCGGAGCAGACCAGCTTGAAAGCACGATTCAGGTAGTAGGCGGGTTTCTTGTTGAAGTACAGGATCTGCCGCAACACGTTTTCATAGTGCTGCACCTTGTCAGCTCCTGGGGGAACACAACAAAGAAATGCACACATCAGTGCAAGGACATACTGGCACTAATAATAGATAATACAAATATGTCGTACAATTGTACATTCATCAGCAAAACATCTAATTGTTTTGAAAGCAAGAATTAAAAGTAAGCAGGAAAGTGAATTTCGAGTGATAGATATCCTGACATGGTGAAAATGCTAAGGTAATGAACGTTTTGCGATTACTGCCGGCAATGGTGTCAATTCAATGTGTTCGTGCAACGTTGAAGGCACATACCGTTGTCTCAATATGTTAGCTGCATAACACAACACTCAAAAGTACATTTTAGAATGCTTCCATTTCATCAACTTGGGGTGCCAGAACCGAAGAGCTCAAATCACTGATGCACAAGCTTCAAGGCCAACTTAAAATGTCGCATCACGCTATACAGCATGTTTTCCGGTCAGGCATTGCATGCTTTCAAGGTGGATTTAAAAAAATCCCAGCTGGAACACAACAGTCCAGCTGGATTACTAAACTGGAAATTTTTCCCAGCTGCATAATTATCCAGCTGAAAAAAATATTTTCGTTGAATACAACAACTGGAACTGAAAAAATTTCCACCTTGGTGTACTCAGTGTGGTTTCATATTAGGTAGCTGATATCATGCCACCAATGTTGTCGTACCTTCAATATCTTTCATACCTGTAGATATGAAAGAGAAACGAAATTTCCTTCAGACCATAGCCCTAAATGCAATGTCATCATGTTACTCTAATGCTGCCAGTACAGTCGCAAATCAAGAGCTCTGCTCAAGTTGGCGCAATCATTTTTATGGCCATGTGGACGGACTGTCCTGGTCATTCTAAACACTGACTCATTTAAAACCATTTTTCAGTAAGAGTTGGGCCATTCTGCATTTGCTGGTGAACCATTTTTATGTTAAGGAAAAGGTCAGTTGTCTAAAACACAAGATGTGCGTTGTGACTATATCTTGCGTGCCTGTCACAAATCCCTATAAACTTCCTCAGCGTCCTGCCACTCATGTGGAACTTCCTGTCGTTCTGCAGTCCTCCACATGTGATGTCATCGTACTGACCGTAAATGACCAGTCCGTCTTTGCTCTCTCGGTGGTGGATACCCAGGTGGGCCATCATGTACGAGGGCAGCTGGAAGTGCTCGTGGTCCGGGTTCAGTGGAGGGTACACCTGCACGCTGCAGGAGTCCAGCCGTCCGGGCCGCTGGGAAGCGGCGGGTGGCGACACCTGGTTGTCCTCTTCGTCGTCATCATCCTCGTCCTCCTGCAACGGCAAGAAAAGCACTTCGTGTGAATCACGTGACTCATCATGACCGAATGAGTGAAATCGGCATGGCCAGTTGCTGTGCACTATACGATGCCCACAGTATAGAGAATGAAGGACTTGTTGGGCTAGTAGGTGTTTGATTATTGTCATAGTGTAGTGTGAATACACAAATGCAAAGACATGGAGACATACAAGACAGGTGCTGTGTTGCCTATATTGTGTGTCTCCTTGTCTTTGCGCTCCTCTAAAATGATCCGAACAGAAAAAATATTTTCGTATCTATCATCACTGCAAAAAGTGACACTGGCTAAGTTCTTATGCTAATACAGTAGAACCGCGTTGATACGTTTCCCCAAAAAACGTGGAAAATAAACGTACGATCCGGGAAAACGTATGATCCGAATCATACGATCCGAATTTCGCGATTAAATTTTCGCGATTGCGATCGTAGGAGCCGGGAAATCGTATTAAGCGGGAACGTATCAACGAGGTTCTACTGTACTCGGGGACAACTTTCTGTGGCCATGCAATCAAATCTATAAATCTACAAAGTCAGAGTGCGCGTGACAGCAATGCTGGATGTAGCTACAAATGACAGCTCATTCTTGTACTGGCACCGCAGTTCTAGCACAACAAAGTATGACCACGGCCTTCATTTTCTTTATAATAGTCGACCTATTAACAAATGGTTAACTAAAATCAAACCTCTGGGTCATCACACTAAACAAAATTGAAGTTACGCTGAATACGGAAGCTTAATTGAAGTCTAACGAGAAGTGCCATAGGAGCCACAATTTGACAAGGGGAGCTCTTTTCACTGCCATCCTGACAAAGACAAGACTCATAGCCGAAATGTTGACTTTAGTGGCATTCCTTGTTTCACGACTCATCAAATCATCTCATCCAACTGAAGTGACAAAATGTTTCAATTTAGTGTCCCACTAGGTCGCCTTGTCAAAGATAGCATAAGAGAATAAATTTTCTCAGCCCACTTTTGCTTCTCTGCACATTAAAAAAAAAGAGAAGCTCTTTCCGATCTTTCCGCACCTGCGAAGAGGAGGAAGCCGTGCTGGCCTGTGTGGTGGTCGGACGCTCGCGGCCCACCGAGATGAAGACGGAGGCGAACAGCTCAATGCCCTGCTTGAAAGGCTCGTACTCGCGAGCCAGGTTGGGTGTGCCATTGATAGGTGATGCTTGGCTGTTCAGGCCGCCAGAATGGTCACCCACGACTCGACCGGGGGAACCTTCTGTGCCTTACCGTTGCTGCACCTGGAGTATTAGGGAGAGGCAGAACAGCAGATAAGATTGATTAACCAACTGTCACTCTGTCCAAATTGTATTTGTTGGATACAGAGTTGGCTGACACCGCCTGAGCGATTGACGGAGTGATTGAGGTTAAAATTTCAATTCACCTTTCCACTGGTTGATTTGCGTTCACGCTTTTCACTGTTAATTTCGAACCCACTTTGTGTCGTGTCGTATTGCTCTCACTTGCTCCACTGATGAGGTGTATGGATTTTAGTGCACATAGGACGGATGCATACGTCGTGTGTAGGCTTGTGCGAATATTCGAATGCTTCGAATATTCGAACGAATATTACAGTATTCAAATTCGCTTCGACTCGAATTTAAATTATTGCAAATTTCGAAGAATTAGAAAGAAACGAATAGATGCATATTAGTACGTATGTAACCCCCTGTAAAGGTGGTTTCACAGCAGTAGAGTGGTGCTAAGCCGTGAAAGCGCCTATCCAGGTGCGTTTTAGTTCGCATGTTACCCCCTGTAATGGTGGTTTCACTGCAGTGACGTGGTGCTAGGACGTGAAAGCACGTATCCAGGCGAAATCCGCACTGCCGCAAAACCCGCTTCACGGTTAAATGAAGAGATTACCCTCACATCGATTCATTTTTTAAATTTAAAAGCTTCTTACACTGGCTTATATGCTCTAAGTATAGTAAATTTTAAAACATAACATATTTTACAGGTTATAGCTAGCATTTTACCGAAAGTCAAATTCTGCTACTATTCAAAGTTGTTTCCACTTCCTTTGAAGCAAAAGAATGGCATTTGCACAGGCCTTGTCTCAATTTTTTTTTTAATATTGTGCAGGTTAGTTAGGTCATGACAAATATGCCCATTTTTTTTTTACAAAATGTGATATATGCTATTCGAATTCGATTCGAAATTATTCGACCAAAATCACTATACGCTTCGAACCTAAAATTCACTATTCGCACAAGCCTAGTCGTGTGCACTTTCGTATTCATGTAAAATCGCACGTGACATTATGCTCACAGTGGGGTGGCGATAGCCTTAAGAATGCACTTCAGCACCATCTCCAGGACCACTTTACGTAGCATGTGAGCAGACGACGGCCGGTATGGTCCTTAGTGGAGCATTTTTGTTCTGTGCTGGCATATCTGCCGATGCATTGATTGCTAAAATTCAATAATTTGCTCCAGAATTTCCAGTTCCAGTTCTTTCCCCAGGCTTTCAGTGGCCGCTTCCAAATCAACCAGTCAAAAACGTCACAAATGGACATCTCTGCTACAACAGACTTTTCAAGCACATTACCATGATACACTCACATGACAGTTGTGGCCACTTGAACAGTACGACGACCTGGTGTTGGGAAGTCACGCGAGTTAACGTAGGCCACACGAGACACCAGGTCTTCAAGAGTGTCCTGATCACGGGCCGTCACGGTCACTTCGCTGCGCTCCGAGTTGGATGTCACCTCCTGCAGTGGTGGGAACAAAGTGATGTGTTCACAGCAGTACAACAGTATTGCTGCAATGTTGAGTTGCTGCACTCATTTGTGCTCAGATATACATGAAGTGAAGGCGACTGCTATCATTATACCATTCCAATCATGTCAATTCAAATGCAAGAACTGATTGATATATTGGGCACAAGAATCACCCAATGCAAAACTTTTATCTGCTACACATACCCCAATCTCCAGTGAATATAGTACAGATCTTCTATGAAACTCTTCAAAACACCACCTTACCACAAACTTTAAGTACTGACATGCAAGCATTTGCAGTTGATCCAGCTATTCATGAATTAAATGCATACGTTTAATTAAATGCAGCATTATGCTTACAGCTAAAGCAAGAACATTGATTCTTAATGGACAAAACAGTGACATACCCACAAGCAAGAGGCACACAATACTTTTGCTGTAATTTAGTGGCTGCATAGATAAGCTTTTCCAGTCAGCAAGTCCTCACAAACATATATGCTAAAGATATATATACACTCGTATTCAATAAAGATGAATGAGCCACAAGCACTGTAGAGTGAGCCTGCACATTTACAACCACTGTACCTGTTATAGCATAGTGCGCTGGTTGAGGGGTGAGGGAAAGCATCGCAGAAAACTGGGGTGTACGCTCGCAATTTAGCTTGGCTTGTATGTGCTCATAAGTACCCCTGCCCCCTCTTCACACTATGACTCTGTGTTGTATCATCAGCGATCGGGATCTTATCTTCCAAGCACACTCGTCTACTTTCCATGCTGCCTGCCTACGCCTGTCGATGCCATGTGCCCTTGTCGATGAACAGGGCAGCTTTGCGAAAAGAAGTAGGCTACAACTCCAGTTGGACCACAGCCACTACATTGCCCTGCCTAGTAGCAAACTGACTTCTTTCCAAAAACAACCTTGCAGTTCCTGTTGCAGCTGCCGTGCTGTTGCACATGCACCATTCATGACTGCTCCATCATTCCTCTAGCACCTCAGTCTTCATTCACCATTCGACTGATCCAGGGTGGAACCATGCACCCTTTCTAAAGAAATTCAGGAGCCCTTCCCCTGTCGGGAAGATGGGGGCAAGCGAAGCTTGGTGTATGCGTGCCTGACCTACTATTTTGCTTTCCTTCTATCAAATTGTGCAATGCTCCCCCCCTAACTGCTTTCTTCCTCAATACCAGGAATTAGACCAAAATGTAAGAAGAAAGCAAGCCCCCCCCCCCCAAAAATTAGGAGCCCTGTCCCTATAGGGAGAATGGTGGCAAGCGAAGCTTGGTATATGCGTGACTGACGTACTACTTTCTTTCTTTCTTTCTTTCTTTCTTTCTTTCTATTGCACTGTGCAATTCTCCCTCCTAACTGTTTCCTTCCTCCCTGCTGGGAATGGGACCTTTATCCACATGCTTAGCAGCGCAACACTTCTCTTGCTACAGGCAACAACAACGGTCATGCATTCGTATCCAGGCAACAATGAAGTGTGAAAACGAGAAATGACAAGTGACCCCAATAAAAGATCAGATTGCTACACCAGAAATGGCTGACTGCCAACAAGCCCATGATTGAGAGAACAGCAATTACAGGAAAACAGCCCACACAAATACTACTGTAACCAGCGTAGCTTCGAAGGCTGCATTTTTGTACACTCGCCACCACTGGCTTTTTGCGTACAATGCTGCCACCACCACCATCCCCAAAATCAGTAACTCATAACAAGGTTCACTCGAAAAAAGAAAGAGCAGCAAAGTGGTATCGTGTGCTCACCGTTCCTGCAGCCTGTGAGTCCGCGGGAGGAATGTCGAGCCATTCCTTGCAACGGTGCAGGCAAGACAGCACGTCGGGAGACTCGGTGCGTCCCCTCAGAACTGACAGGCCAGTCAGGTAGCCACGGAAGTGAAACGCCATCTTGTTGTCCTTGCCTGCAGATGCATGCATTACAGGCGCATGGTAACACTTTCACAATCTACTATTGCAGTTCGATATAAAAGTTGTTGCCAATGGAACTTGGAGTCCAGCCCAGTTTCTCAAGTAATGCCGCTTCATGTACAATCAGGCCTTACTAGAACAACAACTGCCACTTCGATGTCTGCCGCTACTTCAGAAGCATTGTTTGCTATTTCACCCTAACACACCATGAACGTTACTACGATCCAATACATACTTTTCAGAAATTACTGCGTAAATAGCACAATCTTGTCTTTTCAGGCAGGTGCTCTGAAGAGCTGATCTACATATGGTATCTTTTACTGCATTGTTTCTACGTTTTATTAAAGAGGGCTCTTCACTTTTCTCGGCACACATTGCCTGATCAACCATGACAGCGCCTGTTGCATTGTTGCAGAGGCAGCTCCCACATACCTTGCCAGCAAGGCTCCCACGACAAAGGTGGTGTTGATGTTCTTGGTCTGGTGCAGCGGCCAGTCGTCCACGATCTCAGGGGTTGTTGGCTGTCACTTTGAAGGGCCTTCCATCAACGTAAAGGGATGCCTGCACATTTGTTCAGGCATGCCTTAACATCACTACACTTTGAACAGATGACTATTGCAACGCGGTTATGTAGAGCTACAATTTCACACATGAATGTGCTCCTGTAGGGAGTATTCACGTGATCTCAATGTTCGGCATCACAGGTGGTCGTAAACCTCAAGTGGCCAAAATTATGTGAAGCCCTACCGAATCTCTTAGCCCGAGTCACTACGGGATGTTTGGAACCAACCAGCCATTAGCTTACTTTCTGTTTCTGTGCTGTTGAGGCAGGATGAAAAACACAGAGCGAGACTAGTCAGAAGGGCACACGCACCTCAGGGAAGTTGACAGAGACGGCATAGTGGTGCCACCGGTCATCGCAGACCTCGGGTGTCTTCCACCGCCACTCGGCCGGTGTGAACTTGTTGGCCTGCTCCTGGGTGGGCTCTCGTCGCAGCAGCAGGATCAGCCGGCAGTTGCGCAGGAACAGTGCTGTGTGGTGCCTGCTCATTCCTGCACATTGAGAGGGCAAAATTCGTTTTTCTTAAAGTTCTCTCAGGCTGTTGAAACGTCGACATCTCACAGTGGCACACAGAGCAGATTGAAAGGGCCCCTAACCATGCCATTGGCCATGCCACTAAAGCTAACACCCCTATACAATAATCTTCCCTGCATTACATGCTGTGTTGCAGTGAAGCCTACTAAAGCAAATTTGTCATTATGGCGTTCCAAGAAAATTTCTGCTGCGCATTTCAGACGTGCTCCTTGCTAATTTTTTTATTTATCTTGCTCTGCCCTTCAGATTCAATAACCCGCATGACAGGATCTGCCAAGACAGCTCGGTTCAGCGGGCATGAATACTTCCAATGTTGCAAGTGGTTGCAAGCCACTTAGGAAAAGCATACTTACAGGGGTGCAGCACGAAACTACGAATGTGGAGGTGAATGGAAGTGATTCACTATAACAGGGTTCAACATTATGCTGTTGCAGGGTAGTGATGGTGCCCAGGCAGAAACTCTAGTGGAAAGGATGAGTGGTCAGAACAGAGCTCTTTATTGGGCATAATTTTGCCCAGTCATCAGAGCAGAGGTGATAGCAGAGCACATAGGTGATAACAATGGTGAGTATGTTCACTGATACATTAAGTGTTCGAGTTTATGTACCATTGATACACGTGTCGTCACGCATTTCAACGCTGACAGCACTTGCATAAGCCTAGGAACGCATACTATGCACTTTGTGACATGCATGCAATTTCATTACGATGACCTCCACTCAAAATAATCTTAACACAACGTTGATGACAGCTCTCGTAAAGAGGGCACATCTTTTGAGAGAGTGACTTTGTGGTAGCAGAGCTAACTTGGTAAAAGTGATCACTGGCCAAAGAGAACGCGTGTAATCAGCGAACTGCGAACTGGAATCACTGAGTGAAAAAGCGGCACAGCAAATCAAACAACACGTACGGTGGTCATCGGAGTTGCATAGCACGTGCTCCTTGAGGTGGCTGGCATTGTGGGAAGTGGGCGCACGGTGGCGCATCCAGAAGCCCACTGTGAAGACGTTGGTCAGGTTGTGCGACACGGTGGACTCGGGAATGACGACGGCATTAGTGGCACCGTCAAACTCGTAGATCTGGTCACTCTCACGACCCTCGTCAGTCGGCAGCCCCTGCGTCCACTCAGCTCCGACGCCGGGGCTTGGCAGCAGGTCTACGCTGTCCGAGCTGGCACCTGCATTCACACACAAACAGGAGAATGATTGCAAGCATTATCACAGGTATGCGGTAGGCCATTCTAAAAGGGAACATTTCATCTTTATTGAAAGGAAAAGATATCATGTCAGACTTTTTCGAACATGACAACTACTTACTGTGCCATCAGCAAGTCATTCAAACTTGACCTTATGCAAGTTAAATTTTTTTGTTAGTTGTTTTTTGAATGCAGATTAGGTGTTTAAGTTTATACTGGCACCACTTATATGACAACTTAAACTTTGAAAACTGTGTGTTCAGAAATGCATCACATGGTCCGATCTCAATTTCAGAAATACATAACGAGGACAGATCCCAGATTTAGAAATATATATTGCCGACCAGGTCTTTCTGTACAACATTGTGAAACATTGCCTGACAGAGTCATTGCCTGGGGCAGGGGTCTCAAACTCATCTCAGGCAGCGGGCCGTAGTCACAGAATTTAGTCCCGTATGGGCCGGGTCAGGGAAGAAGGTAAGAGCGGAGTGGGGGGGGGGGGGGGTAGGAGGTTAGTTCGTACACATTGTCAGCAAACGTTACCACTTGAAAAGAAAACCTTTCTCATATCTCATATGTGGGTCATATATGGGCCAGCATTCCACCCAACAACTTGTCGACACCGATCTCCAAAATGAGTAACATCTCGACGCCAATTCTGAAATACTGCTTTTGTTTCACGGCTTCGCCTCATCACATGGTGACCACACGGTGTGCCTCACGAAAACAATGCTTTCGACTGGTCATGCGTGTGTAGCTCACGCACATGCTAGCTATGAAAATAAAAGAAAAAAAAAGAAAACTATGGGACGAACATAGCCATGTACAAGCCGCAAGCAAGAGGCATGCGGCCCGCGTGTTTGAGACTCCTGGCCTAGACAGTCCATAAAGTGGACTCCCTAAAAATGCTCTGGCCGAAGGCAATTAACAAACATTCTATTCAGAGCAACAGGGACATTGCTAAAGGTTCTTGTCCAAAAAGTTTGTGTACTGATTGGCGATGCTGCCTCATTGCCAGATGACTGCGATGTATGCAAATGTGACGAACAGGTGACGGCGAACTAAAACAATGTAAGATTATTTTTTTTTGTTAGGCAAGCTTGTGTTCTATCTGATAAAACCAGCTTCTTTCTTACCACTGGCCTGTCGCGATCTCCATCACCAAGTGACAGCCCAAATAAGCGAATAAAATGACAAAAGCTACCGATTCAGTTCTGAGAATTTTCGGAATATTCAGAATTGAATTCAATCCTGAGAACATCATGAAGGCTCAAACAATTTATTTATATCTATACTACATCACTAAACATTCTGAATCAGACCAAGGTAGCTATAGAAGTACAATTTGATTACACGTGGCTGCAGTCTTTACAGGTGTTGATAAGAATGACGATGCCAAGATACAAATGATGCATTGAGCACATCCAGCACAGAAGCACCAATGATTGAGATAGCACTACAAGGAAGGTAAAAGTGACAAGCAAAAAATAGTAAACACAGCGATTCACTGACCACAAAGTTTTCTCTGAGAGTCGACTGAGTAGGTGTCCCGGTCGCAACCCTTGCCCACGTGGCGTGTAGCCAGGGTCAGACGAGTCGACAGCTGTTCAGGTTCGCAGGCTCCTTCGCAAAGCTCCAGCTGTGCATCTGGGAACAGGGCCCTTCGACCAGATCCCGGCGTGTACTCCACATGTTCCTCCATGCCTGCAAGTTGTAAAAGGTTGGGTCACTTCATGAGCGTGTTAGCGTGGCCGCATCTACATGAACATGGGACTGCCCCGTTCCGGTAGCTCACGCTAATTCGATTGTGTTTCAGCAATAATGTCTGTTGAATGCGACAATTTTAACAAAACTTCGGTAGGAATGCCATAAAAATTTTATACCGAATTTAGCCAGTGATGTGCACTTTGTAAACCCTGTACCAAAGGCCTGACAACTTGCAGAATGATTTTTAGACGCTGCAATTGCGACAAAAAACCCACCTTTCCATCCGACCTTGCAGACCCTGTTGACCTTGATGGTGACTGTGACTGGGTGGCTCTGCTTCATGCTACAGTCAAAGGCAACCACCTGGAAGATGTGGTTGCTGCTTGCCTCCCAGTCCAAGGGCTCCGTGGTCCAGATGGTCCCTGAATGCACAGAACCAGCAAGAAGCATGTTTGCTGAATCACATCATCCGCATAAGACGAAGTAATGTTCACAAGGCCTCTCGCTTCCAGCAATATCCAACCTGTTCCTGTCTTGCATCAGATATCTTCACTATTCCACTCTCTATCAGTTTTGCATGTTTGCACATTAACTTATATTATGCCCACATCTCTTCTGGAAGGTTCGAAAGTAGATAAACAAATAAAGGAATGAATAAATCCCCCCCTTTTCATTATTTCGTTTTATGTAGCCAAGAATTTCACAAAAGTTTGCCTGGTCAGGCAACATGATGACGAGGCTGCGGTCACTGACCAAGTGAAGGGCGAAAACACATGAGATGTTTCAGGACCCATATAGGTTCCATGATTACACTGTGATAAGGGAGCCCATATGAGTACCAAATGCTTCTCGTATGTCTTTCACTTAGACTTGATTAGTGAACAAAACTTCTTCGTCATCATTATTTAATTTTAACTAAGGCTTTTGCCAGAAACATTACACAAAGATGCTATTAAAATGTAGATAAAGAGCGAAGAAGATTCAATGAAAGCAAACATGAAACATTTAGAAAACTCCATGCTATGCATTCACTGACAGCAAGCAGTACTGCCTGCCAGCTCAACTTCCTTAAAAACGTTCGACTTCACTGTGAATGCATATCCCACTTTGCTGTTATCTAGGCTTGTGCGAATATTCGAATGCTTCGAATATTCGAACGAATATTGAGGTATTCGAATTCGCTTCAATTCGAATTTAAATTATTGAAAATTTCGAAGTATTCGAAACGAACGAATAGATGCATATTAGTCCGCATGTAACCCCTTGTAAAGGTGGTTTCACTGCAGCGGAGGGGTGCTAAGCCGTGAAAGCACCTATCCAGGAGTATATTAGTCCGCATGTAATCTCCTGTAAAGGTGGTTTCACTGCAGTGAAGTGGTGCTAAACGTAAAAACACGTATCCAGGGGAAATCCGCACTGCCGCGAAGCCCTACTTCACGGTTAAATGAGATATTACCCTCACATCGATTCATTTTTTTAGGTTTAAAAGCTTGTTATACCGGCTTATATGCTCTAACTATAGTAAATTTTAAAATGTAACATATTTTACAGGTTATCACTTGCATTCTACCGAAAGTCCGATTCTGCTACCATTCAAAGTTGTTTCTACTTTCTTTGTAGCAAAACAAATGGCATTTGCACAGGCCTTGTTTCAATTTTTTAAAAAAAATATCGAGCAGGATAGTTAGGGCATGACAAATATGCCCATTTTTCTGTATAATATGTGATATATACTATTCGAATTCGATTCGAAATTATTCGACCAAAATCGATCACTATTCGCTTCGATTTCGCTTCGAACCTAAAATTCACTATTCGCACAAGCCTACTGTTGTCGTTTGCATTGCTACGACTAATACAGCCACACTGACACAGGCAGACGACTCACCTTCAGAGTCGATGGAGAAGGGCACGTGTGTGTCCAGGATGTCGTACTTGCAGATCTCGCTGTTCTTGGGCGTGCAGTCCGCGTCGAGGGCGCGCACACGAAGCACGCGCTCGTGCGGCGGCCGGCCCTCGTCCACGCTGCCCTGGTAGGACTCCTCCTCCCATCGAGGGGCAAACTCGTTGACATCATCTACTGTCAGGTGCACAGTCACGCTGCAATGAGAGCATGCAATGTGCACAAGTCAATTATGCCATTGCAACTCGAGGAGCACAATATGCAAGTCCACTAATGGATATGTTGCATGGTATAGTTAGTGACAAAATGGTCGGCAATTAAGCACGAACCATTCACCTGGACAAACCTCGCGCAGGAAATTTACTTCGTTTTACTTATTTATTCCACCCAATCCCCCCCCCCCCCCCCCACCTCCATGTAAACTCCTGTTTTTAGTTACGTGACCTGCGTGACGCTTACTACTACGCCGCCGCCGGCAAAAAACGAGCCTCCAAAGCTGCCGCGCGGCAGGATTTTCGTGCAGCGATCCGTGCGCCATTTTTCGCGGCAAACTGCGCGTCGCTTTCTGAGGAGACCCAACCACAGCGGCTTGCTCGCCCCTTCCGTGACGCAGGCGCGCGGTATACAGCACGCTGATTGACGGGATGCTCAGGCAGGGACGGTCTGGAGGTGAGCGCGCGCTTCCAGACCGGCCGTGGCTCAGGATACTGGGGGCCGGCATAATCATCTCCAGTTTAATTACTGTAAATTGGCGCGACCCCCGAAAAATGCCTTTTGGAGGGGGCGGCTCGCCGCGAGCTGGTGTGACCACTCCGCCGCAGCAGCCGTTTGCCGCTCGATGCTCCTCCTCCACCGGGGGAGGAGGTGCATCGTTTCCGCTATTTTGTTTAGGCCTTAAGACAGCTAGCTTCTCTGTAAAACACAAGCCTTGATGAGAGTTTCAACCGAATAGCCGTGATCCAGCAATAAACCCACCTCGCTCCTTTTCATTCTCCCCACCCCGCTTTTTCTCCTGTAGCCCTTTCAGCGCGCTCGCTGGGACTCCGTGACGGATTCGAAAAAAAAAATTTGCGGTGATCGATTTTGTCAGGCAATTAACTCAGATAGTGAGGTCATTCGATGATTACGTGGAAAAGTGTTGCATAGCTCATTTGAGCGCCTCTGTAGGTTTTCATTATTATTATTATTATTATTATTATTATTATTATTATTATTATTATTATTATTATTATTATTATTATTATTATTATTATTTAATAACCTCCTTGACTTCAATGTCGCGAGCTGCGTAGATTGACTTCACAACTGCGCGAACGGTCGTACGCGAAGAGGGCAAGCCCCTTCTTATGCCTGGATGCGACCTGTAAACGTTGAGGAATTTTAGCACTTTCTTTCTGTCATGTATGTCCCGAGAACACATGTTCGCAAGAAAACATCGCAGAGGTTCCAATAAATCGAAGAAAGCCTTTTATTTCTATGATTTAACAGTACGTCATAAAAGTTCGGATTCGCGCGTGTACGCTAAAGCAAATTGAAGGGTTGTTGCCTTGTTCGCGCAAAAGTTTTATCAAAGACGTTTCCCGGACGGTGCGGAGATTGTGAGAGATGATGCGTAACGCGCAGAACCCGGCAATTTCTACCAGCGTCTGAAGTAATATAACACCACAATGACGTGGCCGGTTAAGGGACATGTAGCCTGTAATGCCTTACACATCGACGACACGTGTCCCACATTTGAACGGCAGAGCAAAAATCGTCGCCACTGACAAAATCAATATCTTCCCGCGTCTTTTACTACGAAACGAAAGAAGGGGAACGGATCGATGGGCTGGCTCCTTTCTTTGTTCGACACAAACATAAGGAAGCCGACAGAAGACGAACCTATGAAAGCACTATAGAACCACTCGACATACAATTTGCTACTCGTATACACTAAACCGGACACGTGGCAATGCGCCGTAACTATGTGCAAAAATGCCGGCGCGGTCTTTTCTTCGTGAAGAAGGGACCCGCACGGGCTCCGAAACGCCTATTTAAAAGCTTTAAACAATAATGCTTCTGCATTAATGTTCCAACGCACAAAATGGTGCAGTGAAACACGCAGAGTACAACGCTTTAAATTTTCTTTAGAAAGGTTAAAATAGATCTTTTGTCTAACAAGTACCATGGAAGCTGTTCGCACTGACTGGGTTAGCCTACTAGGGTTTATTTTATTTTTTTTTCTTGTTTCTAACTTCATTTTGTGGTTTCGACAGCGACGTTTTTTTTTTTTTTTTTTTTTTAAATAACATCGACAAAACAAAGTATAGGGTGTCACAATGGCAGCTAGGCCTGTCATGCTTTTCACAAGGGAGGTCTTTAAAAAAAAAAAAAAGAAAGAAATGTGCCTATATATGTACGCAGATTGAAAGGTTCATAAGAAAGAAGAAAAACATGACGAGCCCGTCCTGTGCACTTGTTCTTCGTCATTTTTTTTTTTTTTTTCGCGCTGCCCCCCCAAAACTAATTAGCCTAGTATGAACCATACTCGCCTTAGCGTGAACTATAGAACGAGCCAAGGAGGTTAAAAAAGTTCTTTGTAAACCTGCTTATTTTCTGTTATTGTTTCGTTGCCTGTTTGTTACATTCATTGAATGTACTCCTGCATGGGCCCTATGAGGGCCTGCAGCATTGTGCAGCCAGGGGTTGGGGTGGGGGGGCGGTGTCAAAAAATCTTCAATACACACACATACGCAGAAACGCACGCACGAACATACACATAACGAGTGGTTGAACCCCTTCCCGAAAACAAAAATACCTGGCTAGGCCCCTGGCCTGTAGCTTCTGTAAATAATAATAAAAAAATTACACCATCTCCCGCTAAAGGGAACCATGTGTAGATGTGAAGCAGCGGGCGCTAACGCTTACACTGGCGGCGGCGTTGACGCTGGCGCTCATCGCAGCGTTGCGCAGGAGAGAAAACTGGGGAGGCGCAAAGCACGCAGCGATGGACCGGTGTTTCCTACTGGAACATGCCAATCGCTGCTAATGGGCAATGAGAGACAGAAGACGCCGACTGGACACAGAGACCCGCAGTCCGCTTTTAGTTAACGCGCACGCTGCGAATTTTTATTGTTCAACAACGCACAAGAGAAATCTCCCACCGGCACCACCTTGCAGGTCAAGATCCATTGTCATATATACGGGGTGGCCAGTGAACGGCTGTGCAGCGCGAGCAGTCGGTTTTTTCAACCAAGAAACTCGTTAACAGACGCTGCCTGCGTCGGCGTCGCGAGGCGAGAGAGGGGGGGAGCGTAGGAGAGGAGAGAGAGGAGGGGACGCGCATGCGCAGTGGGAGTGTGGACGCCGCGGGCAGGGATGCCCAGAGGAGAGAGGGGGGGAGCGTAGGAGGGGAGAGAGGAGGGGAGGCGCATGCGCAGTGAGGGTGTGGTTGCCGCGGGGAGGGATGCCTAGAGGAGAGAGAGGGGGAAAGGAGGTTTTTATTATTTTTTTTGAAAGGGTTTGCGCATGCGCAGTAAGGGAGGCCACGCGGCACACCACCACCACCACCACCGGATTAAGCTTCGCCATAAGATGCTTCACATCTAAAATAAAATTGGCGAAGCTTGTGCTAGGCCGCGCAAGACTTGAAACACCGAAACTGGACGGTTCTGAAGACTAATCTGGTTGCTTAGGTTATTTCTAGGCATTAGCTAGGTGATACAGGTTGTTTCTATAGGTTGCTTCCAGGTTGTTGCTAGGCTTTAGCTATATGTATATGCTATAGATATATGCTATAGATATATATAGATTGTTTCTACGTTGATTCTCAGCGCAGAGAGGTTCGAAGTTAAACCACATACAGTCACAGACACGACACGGGCAGGTCGTCGTTGGGTAGGCTTCCATCGCTTCGGGTTCTTCTCGTAGCCGACGTTGCCTTTCCCGTTCCCTAGTGTTGGGCTAACTGTTGTCTTCTCCATTTATAGTGGACAAATGGTGGGATTCACCTAATTTATGTGGCACATACCTGGTAGGCAGGGGCGTAGGCAGAAATTTTTTTTCGGGGGGGAGGGGGGGGGGGGGGGGGCACCTCCTTGATCTGAAGTGGGGGGTAGGGCAGACAAATGGTCATTTTTCGCTCTGTACGCCATGACGAAAACGAATTTCGGGGGGGGAAGGGGGGGGCACGGGCCCAGGTGTGCCACCCCCTGGCTACGCCAATGCTGATAGGCCGCACAGGAGAGGCCACACAAAGTAGGCCGCAAAAATAACGGCTGCCTTAAACAGCTCCGCTGTTAAAAAGAAACCTCCATGGTTTGAGCTAACCAGGCCAAACCGAAGGTTTAATGCGATAACCGGTCGCGGACGTGCAGTGTCTTTCACACGCTGCAACAGGACACAAGAAGGAACCCCCAGCAACAGCCTATGAAAACGAGAGTGTGCTCGCGTAGCGCACGGTTATCGCTTCTGGGCGATAAACGAGCGAAGTTCGAGAGCCACTCTTTCTAGTGGCGACAACATGGGTGTATACGCGAGTGAAGACCTGAGATACAGAATATGAATACTCCAGTACATCTACAGTGTACACGCGAGCGGCTCGCTCAAGAGGCATTGTTCCAAGAGAGCTGACTGCTTGCTCAGCTGCGATATATGCAAATCGCGCGTCCGTTCGTTCTTGTCGCTAAGCGTACCGCCAAAAGGCTGCACTGCGCTTAATATTAGTCGACGGTTGGTAAATGTCGGTCAAAAGTTGGTACACTCGATAGAGAAGGTGTGCCGCGTGTACCTCTTCAGGGCTAATTGACAATACGAGCGAACTCCCAAAGCAGGTCCCCTTGGGTTTTTCATTATAAGGAAACACACTGTATACAGGTGTCGATAGAACATCGTTCAGACGTGCTTATTGTTTTTTACTGTCGTAAACTGGTAGTCAAAGATCGCGGGATCGAATTCCGGCCGCTGCGGCCGCACTTCGATGGAGGCAAAATGCCCATGTGGTCGACATCTCCGGAATCCCCAACGATATATACGGCGTCTCTCACAATCATATCGTGGTTGTGGGACGTGAAACCCCGACAATTATATGCAGGAATATAACAAAGGTGCATGCATGCGCTCACTTTTCGGAGACGAGCCCGTTGCATCCGACGGCGGCGATGTCGAACTTGTAGTTTCGGTGCTTCTCGCAGTTGAGCTCCTTCTTGGCGAACAGCTCGGCCTTGCCCGTCGCCTCGTCGGTGATGCGAACCTCGAAGGGCGCCTCGCCGTGACGCTTGTTGGTCACCAGGAAGCGGCACACCTTGGCTGCAGAGGAAGAAGAAAGCATGCACAATAAGGCATCATTGTATTCATTATTCAATAAAGCATCATTACGTCAGACGATCGATGGGCTGAATGCGTATCCTGTCACAGTCAACAACAATACCATTCAGGGTGGCGTCACTCGCAAACTCTGGGTTGCAGCGCAAGGGAGGCGCCGTCGAGAAACAGTGTATCATATGGCTAAGGAAACAGAACGGCCAGACCTCTCTGCCTTCCTCTAATAATCACTAAAACACTCTCTCTCCCTCTCCATTAACATCATCTCTTACTCCTATCTTCGATCACAAAGTGACATGCCAATCAATCAATCAATCAATCAATCAATCAATCAATCAATCAATCAATCAATCAATCAATCAATCAATCAATCAATCAATCAATGGCCTACAGGAGGAGTGTAGGCTGGCTGCAATATTAAGTACACAACATACCCGCCCCTTCCTGCTCTGACGCTGAGGCAATTTAGACAATTTGGTTAGCGTGCTTGTATGCAGAGGTCTCCGCACGCATGCGGTTAGACGGCTAAAGCGTTGGTGAAAAAAATAAACAGCAAAACAAACAAACAAACAAACAAACAAACAAAAAAAAGGCAACGCAAACCGAAGGCGACATAAAAGGAGGCTCAGTAAGCTGTCTCGCGAATGCTTTAAAAAGCGTTGGCGAGTTTGTCTATATATGTGTAGGTACAGTGCCGTCCACTGTTAGGGTGAACACGGCTCAGCGTGGCCGCGCTCCGCCAGTGCAGCCAGCGCGGCCGCGCATCGAAACGTATCCGCGCATGCGAGCACGGACACGCGGGAGATGCTTTATTTCGTCTGCTACATCCGCTCGAGCGTGTCGTTCCGTAGTAGCCAGGCGCTGGTCTTGCTTGTCGGTAGTACAGCAAGAGCGGCGCGCTTTTGTGCGCCTGCGCCACTTCCGATTCGATGCGCGGCCGCGCCGGCTGCACTGGCGCTCCGCAGAGCGCTGCCACGCTGAGCCGTGTTCACCCTAACAGTGGACGGCACTGTACATGAAGAACACCATCTCGAAACCCATATACCACTTTACCGTATAGACAACACCGAGCGCAGCGATTGCAATGCGCTCAGTGTTTGCTTGAGCGCGCGAACTTTCCCGGAAGTGTGCACATCCCTTGCAGTGGGACAGATACTCGTGCAATGATACAGATGACACTCGTACGGCAGCACCAAAACCCCATAAGATCCTGCGGCTTGCCGATAGCCACGCTCCCTTGTATACAGAAGCTGTCTGTGCATGTACGTAAGTCGGTGTTTACCGCGAATGTTGCCCTTCATAGCCGATTAATAGTGTACCGATGTGTGTACGTCGTTTCTGCGAGCTCTCGCTGTTTGCCTTAGAAGCGTCGTCCGTGATTTGCCCAGAGCAAGTGCGGATTAAACGAGCCCCGTTTCTCGGAATCAGAGGCAAACAGTCATTATTTACACTGGCCAAGAAGCCGCGGACATTAATTAATTCCTACAACTCAAGCATGAGTTCTTATAACTACTTATAACGTGACGGTCAGTCCAATAAACGAATCGCGCCAATGGCGCTCAGCTAACGGACGAATCGCGAGGGACGGGCACCCAAACTTATATCAGAAGCGAGACGAGTAAAAGAAAGAAAGAAAGAAAGAAAGAAAGAAAGAAAGAAAGAAAGAAAGAAAGAAAGAAAGAAAGAAAGAAAGAAAGAAAGAAAGAAAGAAAGAAAGAAAGAAAGAAAGAAAGAAAATGAAGTCTACATACAGACGAAACCAACTTAAAGGGGCCCTGCAACACTTTTTGAGCATGGTCAGAAAACGCTGCCGATCGGTAGTCGAGGCTCCCGAGAACACGCGAGCCAAATATTTTAGCGCAGCACGCGGCCTGGAATTTACAATAAATTCTCAAAGTCAGCTAAAAATCGCTTTCTCTTCTCTCGACAAATGACGCTAAAAGGCCCAAAATCACTGCGTCACAGGCCAAGTATCAGCCACTGCCTGATTCGAGCATGGCGCGCTCGGTCGTTACTGGGGCCACCGCGGGAGACCGCGACTTTGTCCACGCGTGAGCGCGTGATCGCACTGAAGAGCCGCGCATTCGAAGAAAAAAAGAAGATAAAAAGTGCTCAAGGTCACGAGGCGCGCGTGACGTATTTTCCTCCCCCGTGCCATCCCTCCCTGCTCAGCTTCCAGCGCTTTCGTCGGGACGAGAGAAGAGAGAATGCAATTGCAGCGTGCGACATATCTTTGTAACTCCGCTCGTACCGGACGGATTCTAAAAATTATTGCGGCGGTGAATTCGTGAGGCAATAAGCTCTTTTAGTGAATACATTCCATGGCTACTTGGAAAAGTGTTGCAGGGCCCCTTTAAGACCTAAAAAGACCACTGAATTAGAAGAATGCTTTTTTTTTTTGGTTTGTGTGTTACCTGGAGTTTCTTAGATCCCAGGGTAGAGTCACCTCCATCTAAAGCCGGATTCCATGAATGAAACATTTTAGTTTCTAAGTTCCTTCCTCCAAACTTTAACGTGGCTTCGCGCGCGCGCGTCTTTGTGTGTGTGTGTGTGTGTGTGTGTGTGTGTGTGTGTGTGTGTGTGTGTGTGTGTGTGTGTGTGTGTGTGTGTGTGTGTGTGTGTGTGTGGACGCGCGAATGTTTCCAAGGGCTCTCAAAATCCTTTAGGATTTAACCAAGTCTTAACCCTGCCCCCCCCCCCCCCCTCCCCTCGAGACAGCTTAGAAAAACTGGGTAACGGAAGGTCGGGCTCCTCAAACCGCTTTTGGGGAAGCCGCCACCAAGTCCAAGTAAAAATGCCGGAAACTCGGGCACTGATGCCTGCATCCGGGAATGATTTTTCATTATACTTTTTCAATGGGGCGTTTGATACCAGCGCGCCACAGCAAACATAGTATTCGCCCATTGAATTAAAACTGCATACTACATTTTGCATATTTATTCACTGTATATTTTCAGGGATTCGGGGGCGGATTGTTCATGCGAGAGTGAACTGATACCCTAGAAGCTACGTTTTGCATTATTTTTCCACCGCGATTGCCGATTATGAAAGCTTTGCAGCGGAGGGGCGCAGAAAATATATAAAAAAAATTGAAATTTGCAAATAATATCCATGAGTGATAACATTAATAAAAACAACCACGTGATAATGCGATAAGCATGCCCATCATATATATTCGCCAAATTCAGAAACTTCGAGAATTAATAAAATGTGAAACGGAGCGAACACATAGTGCAGCAAAAGTCAATAATTTCTTTTGATTAGCTGAAAAGGCGTTCAAGTGACGCGCAAGAAGATATTTCCCAATCAAGGCTCCGTGGGCCATCTCTTTAAGGTGATTCGAAGGAAAGCCCGTACATTCTTTGGCCAAGTGTATAGAATTTGAATTAGAGCTCTGTAGAAAAAGTTTATTGGGGGCTCGAAAAGTGTGCGCGCACGGCGTCGTAAATTGTACAGCGGGAAACCGAGTCGTTGGGAGGCGCTCTCCTCGAGAACCACGCACAAACGAGTCGGCCGGCCAGAATTCCCAGAAAACGACCTACCCCCGTTACGTCACCCCAACCAACGCACGGTTACCGAACAACCCAACCAAAGAAAGAAACTCGCTGCTCTGCAATTCGCCCTACGAAACGGCTCACAACGTACAACAATGCGAACATACGGACGCACAAAGAAAGCCATGCCAGCTATAGGGGAACGCCTCAACCACAGACCATTATTATTACCGTGTCTTTTCTTTTTTTTTTCCCCTCCTTCTAACGCGTCACTGACGCGTCTCAATGTCCAGTCATGAAGAAAACGCAAGATAAAAGAAAGGCCTAAAGAAATATAAAAAAAGGGGGGCACCGTCGACGACAGACATTTCGTGAAATATCGAACGGAAAGGAACCGCTGACGAAGCAAGAAAAGAGAAGGCAGCACAGATCAAAAAACGCAATCGAACAAGGACGAACGGCCGACGCGACAGATAGAGCCAAGATGCGGCGAACCGGAAAGGTCGAATCAATATCCGCTCTCACTCTCTTTCTCTATGGTGAGCGCTATATAGAAGACAGGAGAGGGAGAGAGTAGAACTGAGGGTTTGCGCGTAAAGCATGGTTCCACGAGACGACGACAACGACAGTGGTGGTGTTGCCGCAATAGTATGGTGCTGAATGCCGCACGGCTGTCCGGTCTCCCCGACAACAACCGGTCAAGCCCTCCGAGAGCCAAAAACCAACCCGCCCACTACGAGAGCGCTGACAACCGAACCGAAGAAGCGACGAACACGACGCCACCACGTGTCAGTAGGAGGAAGAGGAGAAAGAAAGACACGAGAAAACGACACGAGAAATAAGGACAGAGAAGCTGTGTTGGTGTCGCGGCAGTGTCGCAACAGGTCGTATATATATGAAGGATGGGAGCGGCAGTTACACGGCAGAAGGTACATAAAATAGACAAAACGGAAGGAAGCTGCAGAAAGCGCGGAGACCGCACTCTTTCTTGCCCTGCCGTGTCGCGCGCGGGTTATTTATGTCAAACGATCCACTTCCCCATGGTCGGTTGCAGTCGCAATGCTTTCTCGCTTTTCTTATTCTCTCGCGTTCTTCCTCTCCGCCCTACTTATTTATCTACCGCTGTTCATGTTTGCAACAGTTTTTACCGCAGATTCCGGATGCGACTCACTTAGTCAGTCTTCGCACTTCCAGTGGAATTCGCAGAAATCCCTTTGTGCGAATAGGTAATATGACCCCCACACACACACACTTTCTTTAAGTGCGGAGCCCTTTGAGGGGCCCAACGCCTCGCCAAAAGCACAATAGCTCCTCCCACCTGCACTTCGCCGGCGCTTGGTCCCACATCTGCGGGAGAAACAACCTGACGGAACTGGACTGCAGGCGACACGTATCTCGAACTGCCGTAACAAGCAGGAAGTCGATAAAGCGCACCAAAAAGTAGTGCGCCTGTTTCACACTCCGAGTTTGTGAATCTCCCTAACAAAATTCTACTCGTGCCGGGGAAACCCTACATGCTTAGCTCAAGCATTGAAGTCATCGACAGGTGTGGTTAACGAAGCAGCAGGCAACTCTAGGAACGGGAATCTCTGCGTGACCGTGCTGCGCACGTCCTCAGGTTTCACAGTAGTAGAGCTGCATTTGGTTTTTATTACTGCGACAGTAGGGACAATACAACTGAAAGTTCGCCGTCGCCGTTATGTCCCGTTTAATGTCGAAGCGCGATAAGACCTTGCCACGCCTCGCGAACGGAACCCTAGGGAAAGTGTGGAAGGTAGTGCGCCGTCTTCGAGCGCCTGGGCAGGATGGGGTCGAGATGAGTGCGCCGTATGGGTGGAGGGAGGAATGAGTGCGCGCGGTCAAGGACTGGGAGAAGAGTTTGAATAGCAATGCGAGCGCCGTAGCGGAAAAGGGACGCAAGCGCGCAGTAAGTGGGGGGAAGGGGGGTGGGGTTCAGGCGACGCGTGTCTCCTTTCTCGTCAGCCTGGCGGGGCCATTGCTCCGCGCAGCGACGGCCGCAAAATGGTCGCGGTGCAAAGGCTCACCGAGCCGAGATGGCTTACGGTCACTCCGTGTGCGCTGGCGCCGCGCGCCTTTACTCGTTGAAGACAGAGCCTGCCTCTGATAAGTGGGAGGCAACGGGATGCGTTTGCTGACTTTGGTTTCAGCAAACGTTTACTTTGGTTTGGCGAAGCCACTCTCGTGAAAGACAGTGCTCCGGGCCACGGAGTGAGATGCTTGTTAATTGCGTCAGCAAGCGAATGTTCACTGGTCCATCAAAATATGAACCTAAGTCTGCGCAGATAGCTGCGTGATGTACAATACTCACGGATTTAAACAGGACAATCTAGGGCTAAGTAACGCACATAGTTTCGTTCCCACCGCCTACAGTTCACGTCATTACGGCGTGATTTCGACTCTAACGCGTAGATAAGAGCCAACATTATCTTAAGAGACCAGATTCGCCGCGACATTACGTGGTTATCTCGAGCAATTGTGCATACCAGTCGTTGTATTAAAAATTGACGTCACGTTTGAATCCGTGAGCACTGCACTACTATCGCTACCAGTACTTCAGCTTTTTTGCGAGACTGACATTCCTTTTGAAATACACGGCGCGATAGTAAGTCCGTTTCGTCCTCGACAGAATAATTCTTTTTTCGCCGCTTAACTACGCCAACTGTGCTCAACTGCACCAAAGCAATCGCATGATGCAGATACAGTATAGCCTTGACACGCCTTTTCCGTTATTCCTTTTCATTTTGATCCTCGGCACTCAAGGTTTCCCGCTCTTGCACCTCTCTACCCGAGCGCGGGCATCCTTTAGCTTTCGTGGACGCGATAGTGAAATGTATGGCCGCTCTCTCGTGCCCCGGTCTCTTGCACACGCGTATCGCCAGTTGCTCGGTCTGCACTACATACACGGGCGGCATCGTTTGTTTCCAGGCGATAAATATTCTTGGCTAACAATAAAAGCCCGTGGACAGAGAGAGAGAGTGAAAGAGCGAGCCCTGCAGAGGGGCTCTCGTTCCTTAGCGCTGGCTCGGAGCCGCACACTTTGCGGCAGCGCTGCAGGCGTGTAAATCAGACGGGCGTTCGTTGTTTCGCAAGGTCTCCTCCTGCCAAGACAGATTGGCGGAGATGAATATCGCGGTTCGTGAAAAGGGTGATGAAAAGAAAAGAGAAATCACAACGTCACTTTACCGTTTCCCGATGACGGCGCGTTAGTGTGATTCTTTCGAAGAAAGGCGCGCCGCTAAAGGGCAGGGCGAAAAAGAATAAAAACCGGCCAGTCGCTGGGCGCTGCTTTCGGGAATGGCTTCCACGAATGAATCAGGAGCAATTTGCTTTCTTTTTTCGCGTCTGTCTAGCCACACTTCTCTCGAGGAGAGTGGATGTCGCGGACCGTTCTCGGAACTATACCGGTTCGCGCCGTTTTTACTCTTAAAATGGCCCGCTGTAATCGAGTCTCGTACTCTTGTTTATGTGTTTGTTTTCGTGTCACCTCCCGTCCTGTAAAGCGGTGTGGGTAACGGGATTGTTTCTGACATCCATACAGCTTTCGACACTGCGGTTAGGTCACCCCCCCCCTCCCCCCCCTTAAAAAAAAAAAAAGGGGGCAAGGACTTCGGTTGCCGAGGAAAAAAAAAAAGGATATTAAGGAAAGAGTGAAAGGGATAACAAATCGTCGAAGCACGCGGTCTGCCTAGTAATTTCATGAGAAACGCGCTCTTCTTTTTTTTTCTTCTTTTTCTTTTATTTTTTTTAACGTCTCCGACAGACGCCAACGAAAGGACTTTCACCGCCATCCATCCCTAAGAAGATAGTTTTCGTTTTATCGTTGTACACGAAAAACGAAAAAAGACAGATTGAGTGATTTATTGATTGATCGATTCATTGATTAAACGTAGCATTGAGCTGCTGTCGTGAAGAAAGAGAGAGCGAGAGAAAGAAAGAAGTCCGCCACGGTGGATCAGTGGTTACGGTGCTCGGCTGCTGTCCCGATGGTCGCGCGTTCGATGCCGGCCGCGGCGGTAGCATTTCGGTGGACGCGAAATGGTAGAGACCCGCGTACTGTGCGATGTCAGTGCACGTTAAAGAACACCAGGCGGTCGAAATTTCCGGAGCCCTCCACTACAGCGTCCCTCATAATCATATGTTGGTTTTGGCATCCAAAACACCAGATGTTATTAAAGAAAGAAAGAAAGTGCACACGTCCCTAAGGCCAAGCAAAATGACGGTGTCTTCAGAGAGAGGTGTTTTTTTTTTCTTTTTTTTCTTCCCGAAATGGAAGGAATGGCACGAATCTCTCGCGAAAGATACTACACCCACACCCACTCAGCCAAGTCACGTTCGCGAGGTTGAAACCAGCGCAGGCGAGACGTCACACAACACTTCAAGCTCGGCGCACCGCGTTCAGGAATACGTATACACTGTAGAGACGGAATACACTCTGAAAGTCGTGACAACAACAGAAGCGCCTGCCCTGCCCAGGCCCCGCGCCCACGACGAGAATTCAACTTCACTGAACCTCGCTGCAAATGACAAGTTTTTGTTGCCAGGACGCACGTGCAGTGCCGACACGTGGCCCTCGCACAGAAAGAACAAAACTTCTTCCATTCTTACTTCTTCCAACTTCTTCCACCGACATCTGTACGCGGCACGAGTTCCCCTCTTAGGCAAAAAAAAAAAAAAAAAGAAGAAGAAGAAGAAAAGAAAAAGAAAAAGAAAGCCGTACTCAAAAGGTGTACGTGAAGCGCGCGTTGATTCGCCAAGACGCTTCCCTCGCTGCTGCTTCTAGACGTCGAAGTAGCTATTCCGAATATTTTACAACCGTTACGAGCAGCGACGCGAGCAAACGTCGTGTGAAGAATAAGCACAGCACAGAGGAACTCCTTACAGCCCTCGGTTACCTCTGCTGGTAGACTAAACTAATTTATTCGTGATCAGTAAACGCCTAACCCTAGTTGACACAGCCGTTGTTAAAAATTTCCAACTGACAATGTTCGAGTTCCGAAAGCGAACTATCCTTCGTTCACGTACTCATTGTTTTTGTTTTGTTTTTTTTTACTTAGGGGTTCTGCTTAGATCGGGCGCGTCGAAGCACCCTCAGTTCAATATTATGGCCGACATAAACGAAGTCGCGTTAATAATTCCAGAACCCCTGAAAGATGAAATATACGTTGGGCTTTTCAGGACAACAGACAAGTGCTTGCACGACAGGCCTCGTCTTTTTTTTTTTTTTTTATGTAAGAGCAAATTTTAAGAAAAATAAACGTAACGACTTTATGACCACTTTGTCTCGTCGCAACTGATTACAAATTAATTACATCGAATGCAATCCCAAATGACGTCTCGGGCAGCCCGTCTGTTTTCCGCATTCTTGGTACTTTGTGCACACTCAAGAAGTACGATTCTGTTTTTTTTTTTTTTGCTTTGTTGTCTCCACTAGTCAGTACCACTGACAAACACTAAGTGCGCGTCGTAAGTATTTTAGTTCTAGAATAGAACAGGAAACGCCGCTCGAATAAGCGCCAACAGGAAACCGTGCCAAGAAGGAATTACGTTTTACTACAATCGGACGTTGCAGTCGCCAACCAAGCCTAACCGACCATGGAGAGCAAAAGTTAAACGGACCGTTGCAAGAACACGCGAATGGCTCAAGCGTTTCCTGCGCACTTAACGGCACACGCGGAAATTAACGCGACTACAACAAAAAGAACGAAAAGAAAAAAAAGAAACGAATTCTACGAGCCACGGTGACGATTCCACTGCGACGACGCCACCACCATAAATGCTACTCCCTAAACGCGCGCCTTGCAAGCTGGCTTTCCCGTTTAACGCAGCTGTTAGGCGAGAAAACAGTCTGTCGCGAAGCGGAGGGGTACAACTATGGAGGGAAAAGGCGTCGTGGATAGGTGCAGCGAACGAACAAATCTTTTTTGTTTTCTTCTTTTGAGCGAACGCGAGAAACTAACAGCACACAGTGATTCGTTCATTCTCCTCCTCCTCTATTCTTTCACTCAGATTCTCTCCCTCCCGTGTAGAACACGACAGAAGTTTTTCGCCACGCGCAGTCAAATTATCCATTCTAACGACCTCGAAGAGGGAAATGAGAGAAAATTCTAGAAAATAAAACATAGAAGAAAGGAACAGCGGGAGGAAAAGAGATCGGTCGTAATTTCACCGCCGCCGCCTGGGGAGCGAGCAATATCCGCCGCTCGGGAAAAGTGCCAACGGGTGTGCCCCGACCAACGAAACAGTTTCTTTCACTGCGTAGCAACGACGTCATCAGTTTGCAGTGGGAGAGGGAGAGGGGAGGCGGGCGCTTATACGGACGAAGAAGGTGCGCTGCAATTGGCGAGAACGCGGGCACGGGCGTATAACCGGTGATCGATATTGACGAAGAACGAGGTTACAACGGGAGAATAGCGGAGAGAGAGAGCATGTAACGAAGAAACACAAATACGGTTAAAATAAAATCGAGCACGAACTGTAGGACAGCGGGCGCCTGTGGTTTTGGGCGGCGGAAGAACGAGCTCCGATCCGTCCAGACAACGCTGTCGTCAAGCGCGCGATTCGAGAGATTCCCTTGCCTGACAACGCTTTAAGCCGCGGAGAAGAAATAAAATAAGGAGATTGATGATGATGATGATGATGATGATTCTGCGTGTAAGTTGCGCGAACAGCGCGTTGTTTCCAGCAAAATGCATGCTGGAGAAATTAAACAATCAGTTTCAAGTAAGTGCAATATACTGAGTGGGCGAGTGCGTCCGTCCGTCCGTCTATCTATCCATCCTGTCTGTCTCAATGAAAAAGACGAAATAATATTAGATAGATAGATAGATAGATAGATAGATAGATAGATAGATAGATAGATAGATAGATAGATAGATAGATAGATAGATAGATAGATAGATAGATAGATAGATAGATAGATAGATAGATAGATAGCCGAGCGCGAGCTCTAATTTCACTTGTGACAGCGAACCTGACTGGTACGACGTGATAGGAATGAATATTTAGTGTTCCTCCTCCCCCAACCTCCCCTCCTACACTTAAAGAAAATGGACTGCAAGGGGTTGACAGCACCGCGGCGGCGGTGAAAATGAGGAAAATTGATACTGATGAGGCGGTTTGTGCCGCTTTACAAAGCGAACGCGTGATGCATGGTGTATCGCATTACACGAACGCAGGCACCACACGTGCGTATAGATTACACCCGAACACAATCCCGTCATCTGTCTTCTTCTGCTTCGAGAAGATAAGTGAACCACGTTTCCGACAGGAGAAGAACTTCTGTTTTAATTCGTTGCTCGTTTAAATACGCACTCGGCACCGATGGCATTGCTTCGAAGTTGGGACGCGCTCGTGCATGGTTGTTATAAACATAAACCGGTGTATGTACTGTCTCCCCGTCGCCGAATAAAAGAAAAAAGAAGTTTTAATAACCAACTTTGTGTGCAACGTTCCTTGATTCATAACTTGGAACTGGTGATGACGCAAGGCTGAGACACTGTACATTACGCACAGGTATCTGCAACGAGGGGAAAAAAATGTAAGAAGCAAAGCTTCGTAGGAACTTTAACGCATGTTATGCAAGTGTGCTTAAATTGATGCCCGAGACGCGCGAAAAAAAAAAAAAAGAAAAGACGACTCAAAGTGGAAGATCGAATTTCTAATATTGAGTTACGGGAATGTCGCTGCTGCCTCGTTACGCAAAACGGAATAATTATCTGCACGACGTGTCGGTGACCGATAGTTCCGAGAATGCCCCAGCCTGACAAAATAAACGAAAATAGTGTAAAATAATAGGCAGCAGCAGCAGCTGTCGTGAGAAAATTGAGCGTCTCGAGCGCGTACTCAGTCACGTTTCGAGCCGGGAGCGCAGCCAGAATTTTTTTTTTTCGGGGGGGGGGTTCAACCATACGTTATGTATGTTCGTGCGTGCGTGCGTCTCTATGTGTGCGTGTATATATACGCAAGCAAAAGTGACAAATTTCGGGGAATTGGGGGGGGGGGGGGTCTGAACCCCCCCCAATCCCCCCCTTGGCTACGCCCCTGTTTCGAGCAATCGAGATTAAAGGCTTGCAGTGACAGGTCATATGGGATGTCTATCCCTCTCTTTCTGTCTTTTTTTTTTTTTTGTAGCTGCAAAGAGTATTTTTATTTGTTCGCTACAAGTCGCGCGTATCAGATAGCGGAAGTCTAGAACCCTTGAACCAGATTACGCTAACAAGCGGAGCACTTGTTGGAGACCTTCACCTATTTTCATTACTTATTTCCGATAAAAACACCCCTCCCCCTCCTCAGAACTTCGGGGGGGGGGGAGAGGGGAGGCTTGGGCACCTCCCCTGGCTACGGGTCTGCCTGGGTCTACTCGTTCTCTTCATTTAAATTTATTCTTAGAAGCTAATGCATAGCAGGAACATTTATTTCGTTTTACTTGTTTATATTCATATTGATTATATTTTTCAGTGCTCTGTATATTCACACTCACTCTTGCAATAGCTTATCAGGGCTGCACAAATAAATAAGTTAATAAATAAATAAAAAAATACTCGACCGGTATAACATTTTAGTGTCTATCGATGCTCGTTATATTTAAAAAAAAATGGTAAAAGACGTCACAGAAGACGCAAAACACTTCAAACTCGTAGCGTCCTTCGTGTCGCGCCGTCTGAATACATGCATACGAGCTTTCAACACGAACCTACGCGAATGACTCTCGAAAACGAAAGTATGCATTTGCGAGTTGGTGCAAGCGCGTGCCAGAGGACACCCGTTAAAACGAACCCAAAGATGGAAAAGTTATTAAGCCTATACGCCTTTCAGCGACACGAGCGCGCGCGCCGCTAATGAACCCGGAAGAGGCGCATCAGCGTCGGTTGTACACACTGCACGCATTTGCAAAGCCACTGAAGCCCGTTGGGAAACTACAACGCCCGTAGAGACTGTAGGTCGCAGATTAGGACTGCGGCACGAATTTGTACAGAATTCGTGGTTATATTCGGGCTAAAGCATGTATTAAAAATTACCCAGAATGTCCCATTACTGAGAACTAACAAAAGTGATGTGAAGGAAAGTATAGAGGATGTTATTAGTGGTAATTGTAATGTAAATGTGCGTGGTGCTCGGCTGCTGACCCGAAGGTCACGGGTTCGATCCCGGCCGCGGCGATCGCATTTCAATGGAGGCGGAATGGTAGAAGCCCGTGTACTGTGCGATGTCAGTGCACGTTAAAGAACACCAGATGGTCGAAATTTCCGGAGCCCTCCGCTACGGCGTCCCTCATAATCATATCGTGGCTTTGGGACGTAAAACGCCAGATATTATTATCATAAATGTGAAGAAAGAAAAGTGGCCGAAAAGATAACTTGCCGCTGGCAGGGACCGAACCTGCGGCCTTCGAACGCGACCGAACCTGCGACCTTCGAACTGATATTCGAAGGTCGCAGGTTCGGTCCCTGCCAGCGGCAAGTTATCTTTTCGCCCACTTTTCTTTCTTCACATTTACATTACAATTACCGCTAACAATATCCCTAAACTTTCTTTGGCATCATTGTCTGTTAGTTATCAATAATATTCTGTATGACAAAGAAAAACAAGCCCTTAAGCTTCCTCTTCTTTCCTACAGAATGTCCCAATAACACGGAGCGTGCAAAAAATTAACACCATCGTCCCAAAGGGAACCCTAACGGGATGCGAAGCAGCAGCGTTGCGCACGGGTGGCGTCACGGGTTGAACGGCGCTAACGTGCAAGCTCCGGTCCAGCGCCCGTGTCCACTCTGAAGAAACGACAAGACCTACGCCAGCCATCGCTTCAAACGAATCTTCCAGCGCTCACCGCAGCACCCGCGTTAGCGCCGTTCAACCCGTGACGCCACCCGTGCGCAACGCTGCTGCTTCGCATCTCATCAGGGTTCCCTTTGGGAACATGGTGTTAATTTTTTGCGCGTGAACCGACGAGTCGGAGGTGTAGCGAGCGGCGGTAGCGGCAGGTGTTGCGGGCAAACGGACGAGGCGGCAGCTGCGGGCGCTGCGGCGAGCGCGCGGCAGGCGAGGGAGAGAGTGACGTCAGCGCGCACTGCGAGGGGAGCGTGACGTCAACGCCGTGGCCTACTTGGCACCACTCCAACACCTGCGGCGAGGGAAGCGCGTTGCGGCGCGTTCGTACGGACGCACGGAGGGACAGCGTTACACAGGCTAGCCAAAGAGCTGCTTCGCATCTAAAACCAACAAGAAATAAACTCTGCCCTTAAAGGGTATTCTTCATAAGCCAGAGATCGCATGTGTACACAGTGCTTCTGATTTTCGCTTTTTATTTCTTACACTATCCTTTTATTCGTTCTCGACTTCTTGTTTCTGTGTTTTTTTGTTTGTTTGTTTGTTTTTTTCAATATGAATGCCATGATGTTGGCATAACCGGCTTTAACGTGGCCTACATTTCCATGTTGTCCTGTATAAATAAAAAATAAAATAAATTGAAATAAAAAAGGCTCTTCTCTGAAAATCCTAGGGTTTTTTTTTTCTTTTTTTGTGTTGGTGTGATTTAACTAACCGTTACGAAACTCCAGCACAGGGAATGGACGCAAGGAAAGCAGACAGACACGACGAAGCGCAGTAACAATAGGCCCAATTGATTATAGTATCGATTGTTCGATTTGATTATATGAGTTGGCTTTGTGAATGAATGCGACATTATGTGATTTCTTTTGTTCTTCTTTTTTTTTCTTTTATTCCAGTGGCCTTCATTAATTGCACTGATATGTGCAAAGTAGCAGACGACGTCAATTAAACCTCTCATCATCAATTGAACGCGATAAATTAAAGGAGAAAGAAAAAAAGAATCTACATGTAGATTGCCAGTTGCCTCCTGAACACGGTATAAGAATATACACTACGCCCCAGAAGAAGCCGCCAAGCGCTATTATTCGCTTTGTGATTACACAGTTCAAGAGTAAATTACGTAGGCTTACCGTCAAGTACCCTGATCCTGGGCATGATCTCGACATTCCGGCTGTTCTCCTTGACGATGGCATGGTAGCCCACGTCCGCGTTCACGTGCTCCAGCCGAGGGGCTGCGAGAGAGAGAGAGAGAGAGAGAGGGGGGGAGGTTAGAGAAGAACCGCGGTGCATCTTATTACTCTATATACTATAGCTATCTTCTTTGCTGACGTCATCGCATGAGAAAGCCTCCCTCGCAGACAGCTACACCATGTGTAGTGTGTTTCATAAGACATCACAAAATCATTGAAGATAACCTTGAAACTCCCTGGTTGCGGGCGACTGTTAAGGTATACAAACTGGTCCCGTAAACACGCACATAACACGTGCAATCACAAACACATGCATGCACAAAGGTGTTACAGTCGCAAGGCTTCGTTGCGGCATGAGGAACTCAAAAATTCCAGTCGTACTTTCGTAGAGCGTACAGCGTCGGCGCATTTTCTTGCACACGAGCCGTGAATGTGCCTTAGCTCCAGCGTCGAGCGGCACCTAAAAAAGTATTGCTGCCTTCACACTGAAGAGCTGAGCGAGTCCGTCCGTTGAACTTTGCATGTATGGTTACTCTATGTAGCTTGAGTGAAGTGTGGGATGGTAAAGACATTTTTGATGTCGCCTTAGTGGGCAGGCTGATGCCCGTGTAAATCGCATAAGATGGATACGCTTACACGAGAGCTGTCTCATACAGTCTCTCACACACACACACAAACACAAACACACACACACACACACACACACACACACACACACACACACACACACACACACACACACACACACACACACACACACACACACACACACACACACACACACACACACACACACACACACACACACACACACACACACACACACACACACACACACAACCCATCAGAGCCTTGAGTGCGCAGGCTTACAGAAAGCGTTATGACACAATGCTGTAATCAATGTCTGCGGATCTGGGCACTTCGACCGTGGTTGCCATGGAAGTAAATTGTTCACGCCACTCCTTACATGCTCCAAGCAATGCTCAAATAAAACGTCGGTGCGCGGACAAATGGTCTCGGCTGAAGCCTTCGCTAGCGTGAAAACGCATATGGCCGTTCGGTCGACTCTAAGGCCGCTATGGCGCGGTCAAGATTGTCGCCAAGCTCATCAAAACCATCTTCCGAAAAAAGAGGACAGACGAGCATCTTTCTTCGGTAGGGTGGTAACGTGAGAAAGAGAGGGAGAGAGAAGGAGAGAGGGGGGAGGGGTGGGAACCACTTTTCACGCACTACTGCCACTCCGTTCAAAGGAAATGCGTACAGCCACTCAGTCGAGGAGCACTACGCGAACTTTTGCTAGACAACTTTTCTTATGCACGCCACTCGGATCAGATAGAAGCAAAGGAGGTAAAATGAGGCACCGTAGCAGAGCGGCATCCGGTTTGTGGAAGCCAGAGAAAGTCGAAGGTGAACGAAAAAACAAAACAAAAAGCATTAAAGAGCCGTGGGGGGTTTGGATCGAGGTGAGTAAATGAAACGGAGACCGCCACTAAAGCCTAGAGACAGAGTCGAAAGGCTATCTCCCAATTGAAGTCGCGCAAAACGAATCCAACTCGTCCAGCAAAAACAAGGAACGCACAGATACATAACGAAATATATATATATATATATATATATATATATATATATATATATATAAAATCAACCCTGCGTGCAATCTCAACTCCCACCCTGTGTATCGGTGGCGATCGCTGCTTTGCGGGATGCGACATTTGGAAACGCGGACGCAGGACAAAAAGACGCCAGTGGGAAAAGAAAAATAATAATAAGGAAATGAAAAAGGAATGCACCTTAGCACTCCCGAGTTGACGAGAGATCGGACACGCGAAAACTGAAAAAAAAAAGGAAAAGAAAAAAAGAACAAAAAAAGACGATGCGAAATGAACGAAAGTGCAAGTATACGTAAAAAGTAAAGAAAAATAAAAAAAATAAATAAATAAGGTGAGTTGGGAAGGCGAGAAACAGTCCTAAATGTAACGCAGGAAAGGAGCACACGGGGCTTGCCTTTCACTGCCAACTCCCCCCCCTTTTCTTAAACTCAGCTCCCCATACCAGGCGCTGTTCATCCGCGACAGCCCCATTGGGGCGACGCACAAAGAAGGTTTTCTAAAGGAATGTCGGGAAGAAGGGGATTCATCTCTCCATGTGCCCGAGCCGAATAAGAAAGAGCAAAAGGGAATCAGACGCCATTCGTGTCAAGATTCGGGAGGGATCTCGCGTGTCAAACATTAAGTAAAGAGAGGAGAATTCGAAATAAGGGAAAAAAGTGACTCGGAGAAGAGAACATTTATTCGAAGAAAGAGAAAGCAAACGTGACGTTACGCAGGAGTAGGAGCGACTTAATGGAATGAAGAAGAAAAAAGAAACTAAGAGAGGAATTGGAAGTTCGGAGAAAGTGACAAAGGGACAAAAAAAGAAAAGAAAAAAGGGTGACACGAACACGACAGGTTGGGAAGGAGGAAATAGAGACAGGAGGAAAGAAATAAAGGTTAAGACGAGGTAAGGTAAGGTAACGTCAGGAAGTTTTGTCAGGCTGCAAGGTCGGCATCTTTATCTGTACAGCAACTTGAATCTATGTCTGCGCAAGTCTTGGACGAAGCGGTTTCGGAAACAAAGTAAGCGCATTGGGGAATAAAAAGGAAATAAGGGCAAGACAGACTCCCTTCGGCGCGTTTGTGAGCTCCTGTTGCTATAGGGCGGCGGCAAGCCAGGGAGAATTGGGAAGGCGTTGATTTCTGTGACAGAGGCCTGCACACGTATACGGGTGCTGACACCCCCACAGTCACTTTTTAAAGGGACAATAAAGAGAACAAATTTTTTTTGTTGTATTAGAAAATCCCTCTTTCACAATACTAACATCGCCACCAGTGGCGTAAATCCACAAAAATCACAAGGGGGGGACACACATGTTCCCATGGCGGCCATTTCGTTTTTATAAATGTTGTGTATGTTTTATTTTTACCTCAATAAAAATTAAAATGATGCCTTGAAATGAAATTGAAAAACGAACATATGGGTACCTAACTCGCTTAATTTAATTGTTCTGTTGAGTATCTTCTGAAACCAATCTCGTGGCAGTTGCGATTTCACTAGTCTCACACAGCTGAGGGGTATTGAACACCAATACGCTACACCAATACGCTACAAATAAACAAAAAATACAGACATTATAAATGTTGAACGCGCTATACTTAACTGTCAAGTTATTCAGATATATAATGTTTGAACGAGAAATTTCAAGGGGGGGACACTTGCACGGGGGTGTCCCCCCACAGCGTGAGCAAAAGGGGGGTCAAGACCCCCCTGACCCCCGCCCCCCCTCCCACATGATTTACGCCACTGATCGCCACCCTTTCCGCGAGAAGAGGCTTGGTGAGCGATAAAACGCGCGAAAAGAAAATGCGGGGGGAGGGGGGGGGGGGAGCGTAGGAGAGGAGAGAGAGAGAGGGGGGGGACGCGCATTCGCAGTGGGAGTGTGGACCCCGCGTGCAGGGATGCCTAGAGGAGAAAGGAGGGGAGGCGCATGCGCAGTGAGGGTGTGGTTGCCGCGGGGAGGGATGCCTAGAGGAGGGGGAAGAGGAGGTTTTTTTATTTTTTTTAAAGGGTTTGCGCATGCGCAGTAAGGGTGGTTCTCGCGGCACACCACCACCAGCAACACCGGATTAAGCTTCGCCATAAGATGCTTCTCATCTAAAAAACCAGACGCTGAGCCGTATCCCCTACTATAGGGCCGCAGAAGCAGCGCATTGTGCTCATAGTTACCACACCACCTTTTTACCTTCCTGTGAAAGGAGGTAACAACGCGCTTGGCGGCTCTGCCACTATTCGGATGCACTCATGCTGCTTCGCCCGTTTTCATCAAGAAGGTAAAAGCAACAATTGAAAAAAGAAACATTATTTACTTACTTAACTATTTATTTCTTTATTTATTGGGTACTGTTCCCCGACACACACGCACACACAAACAATTCTGCTTCTTAGACTATTACTCTAGACGGGCATTACTAGCACAAGGCATCAAAACTATAATTGTCGACTGGCTAGTGGAAGTGACATTCGCTAGTTCATTCACTGATCAACTTACGGCATATATTGTAATTCACGAGTGTATAGCCAGTGATGTCACAATGCATGCTCATTTTGTAGAAATTATTGCGAGGTTAGCCCTGTATAGTTTCGAAATACGTGCATGAGTTCCGAAATTCTGCAAGCGATGTGCCCACATTAGCAGCGAAAAATTTTGCCTGCACTTCCTAACGATGCGTATTGACAACAAGACCAGAAAAGCATTAATTCTACCACGAATTTGACCGGGGCTTAACGCTAGACCTGTTAGCGTCAAAGGTTAGAAAATGCTTTCGACGTAAACGTACGAACACAAGCGAGCGCGGCGACCACGCGCAAGTATTGGCCGCTTTCAGCGCACCATTCTGTTCGCTCGTCGTTCAGTTCGAAAAAGCTTGAAAGGTAACAAGCATTGTATTTTTACGTTTCCGCCAAATCCTTGCAAAACGCGCGGAGCTGAGCGGCCAAAGCTTTTTTTTCAACGCGGCTCGAGGGAGCTATATTTCGTAACGCGAGCGCTGAACCACGTATGCGTCCGGGCGTTCGCTTCACCGGGCTCTGCAGCCAGCGCTCGTACTGCTACTTTCTTTACTTCGTTTAATTTACACCACCAATCCTTCGTCACGCCGCTAGCGACCCGTTCGCCGCTCAACGCCGAAGACGCTCAGAATTTATCGCTCGGCTTTAAATACGGACACGGGCTGTCGAACGCAAGCATACGTGCGCGCTCAGAGCCGGCTGTATATGGTGCGGAGCCGTATAGGAGCCTGTTTATTTATTCTCCGAGCCCGCAAAAAGAAAGAAAGAAAGAAAGAAAGAAAGAAAGAAAGAAAGAAAGAAAGAAAGAAAGAAAGAAAGAAAGAAAGAAAGAAAGAAAGAAAGAAAGGGGAGCCACGTTGTGAAAAGGAGAATCGAACCATCAGAAGGAGAACAACGCTCGAGAGTTTTCCACACCACGTTTTCGCGGCGCACGTAAACATGTGACTATAGGGCATACCCATTCTCCTCTTCCTGCTTTTATTTCTTTAAACAATGTACTACACTCTTTATATTCTAACCACCCTCTCCACTCTTGGTTCCTAGTCAAACGAAAACACCTTGGAAGGTGGGGAGAAGGTAAGGTGGATGGGGAAGGATGATCTGAGCATGCGCCGTCGTAGCCACAGCCTTTACCTCGGACCGGAAACGAGCGGACGCCGGCAGCCTGCAGCCGCCGCGAACGTTTTCCGTGCTCGCGAAATACCGCTGCGGCGCCGCGAGGCGTTGACGTAACATTCTTCAGCGCCTCCCTCCCTCTCTCTCTCTCTCTCGCTCAATCCTGCAAAGGAGCGTGGGTAAGATCTGCAGAAAATAGCACATCTTCCTCTCCACAACGACTTTATCTCTCTCTTTTTCGTGGGTGAGAAACGCGCCGGAGCTTGCTTAACGTTTCCCAGACACAAAACGAAAATGACGAAAAGAATAAAGAAAAAAAAAGAAACTGTGGCGACGTGCGTATATAGGATAAGCGGGCCGCTGAGGAGGACGAAGAAAAAGAGGATGACTTGGGAACGCCGTCATAATATTCGTGCGCGGAATTCGGGTATCCGCGGGGACAAACATCGCACAAGCAGCGCGCACAATAAACATCGCTCGCTCGCCTCACGTAGGTATATAAAAAGGAAGTGGGATTGAAATGTGGTGGGAGGTGTGTATACGTAGACAGAGCATAAAAGCCACGAGTTCCGGGCGTCGCTGGGATTTTGGGGACGACGGAAGTGCTTCCCTTTCTCTCTCCCTCTTTCATCACACGCTTGCTCGCAGCATCGTTTCCGCTCTCCAGCGTGCCATACCCGAGTGCCATACCAACACCGTATGCGCGCACCTTTGCACAGCTTGGCTTTACGAAACGACGCCCGCCCATCCCACGTCTCTCGTTCCTCGTTCTTTTCTTTTTTCTTTCTTTCTTTATTATTATTTATTATTATTATTTTTTTTTTGAACCTCAGAGCCCCCCTCCACCAAACGGAACACGTAGAAGACTGACGGAAGTGGCCAATGCCGCTTGACAAAAGAAGCAGGCAGAGAAGAGAGGGAGAGACAAAGCAGGTTCCCTACTATTTTTGATATGCGAGGAAATCATGTCGTGTATAGTGTTGTGCCACGCCCTTGCCATGCCCTTGCCAGCCCCGAACACCGACTCCGGTCGTCGTTCTACGCGACTGCAAGTCCACATACCAGAGCGGGAGGAACAACAAAGCCCCGCGCACGTTGCTGTTGGGCCGCACCCTTGCCGACGCCTTGCTGATTTCGCCGGGCCGGTCTTACCCCGCCCTGTTGCGACAGGCGCTGTCAACAAGCCACCGTCTCCCCAACAGGGTCACCAGAGCGGTCATTACCCAGTCTCGTGGTCCTTCGTCATCGTACAGGTACTGACCCTTGGAGGCGAAGGCGTGGTCACTATTGTGCACCAGCAGGTGGTGCAGGATTGGCGGACTTTTGGCCACCGCTTGGAGAGGAGGATATGGGGGTGGACCCCAACCACCACATTTAATCCGGCGCATCGAGGAGCGCCGTGCCTGTTCAGCCTGTTCACGAAGACCGTCAACATGTAAATACTCTGTATAAAGTATTTTCCGTCTTCCAACTTGTCCTGATGACTGCTCCGAGCACGACACCCGCACGCGGTCGCACCGGCCACGCAACCCCATTCCTAACAGTGGTGGCAGCGGTGGGATCGGCCAGCGTCAGCTACCCTGGTGTGGTGAGTGCTGAAGTTTACCTCTCGTATTGCCAGACCTAGCTAGCGCTCTTTGATAGTAGGTTTTGGTTGTTTTGTTGTTGGTTTCTAACTTTGTTCAGTCAGCCAAGAATTGGATGGTTTGACTGCTAAGTTAAAGGAGAGGGTAAACGAGGCGGAGTGAAGTGTCACGATGGACAAGTTCAAGGTGCAGGACCTCCTTGAAATTTGCGAAGAGTTAGGGATTCGGGTTGGCTCCGCTAAGCGTAGACGACAGATCCTGCCGCTATTGGAGGCAGAGAAAGTGACTGTCGAGGAGGCCCGGGAAGCTCATGAGGATATTCGAGCTAGGAAAATCGCATTTCAGGAGAAAAAGGAAAAAGAGAAAGCTGCCCGAGAGATAAGGGAAAAAGAGAAAGCTGCCCGAGAGATAAGGGAAAAAGAGAAGGCTGCCCGAGAGATAAAGGAAAGAGAAGAGAAAGCTGCCCAGAGGCAACGTGAGCTGGAGCTAAGAGAGATAGAACTTAGGCTATCAGCAGCAAGGCGTATTTCCGGTTTAAGGGAGCCGGTAAAGATGGAAGACCTTTTGCAGCCGTTCGAAATTGGCAGGGACATCGCACTCTTTCTTGTCAATTTTGAGCGAACGTGCGAAAAGGCAGGATTCTCCCTCGAAAGTTGGCCACAGGAATTGCTAACACTTCTGCCCTGCGAGGCCGCCGATGTGGTAGCTAGACTCAGTAGAGAGGACGCTGAAGCGTATGACAGGGGTCAAAGGGGCGCTATTGCGCAAATATAGCTCGTCTTTTAGGCATACGCTCAAGGCTAGACAATCGGATCGGCACACGCATGGGGGAAGAGGGAAGATGAGTAACCGGCACGCGGAGTACCTTAGACGGGGAGGAAGAAAAGCGTGATGAACAGCCGAAAGAAGGGCAGGACATGGATTATAAAGAGGGTATTTCAAATCCGTCTATTGATTTGAACCGCACGTTTGATGCGCGGAGACCAGTTGTATGCTACATCTGCGGAGGAAAAGGTCATATAGCCAGAAGTTGCAGAAAGAGAATGGAGTTCGCGACCATACGAGAGTCGGCCGAATTTGAAAGCCGAAAGTATGATGACCAATCGCAGTTTGACAATGCCACTTTGGCTAGCCCGTTGTGTGTCAGCGAGGCTGTGTTACCTGTAGAGTACATACAGAGGGAGCAGTGCAGTACGTTTTCTGCATTTGAAAGAGAGGCCGACTGCGAATGCCAAGGAGAAGGGTCCGTGTATGACAGCGATAGAGAATCGCTACTTGAGGGCACTTCTCAGAGCAAGCTGACTAGCTTAGAAAGCGTCACAGATGTTGTCCAGTCACAGGTACCAACTGGCGATGACCGCGAGGATAGCTCAGTTAAGCAGTTTGGAGCTTTGACTCCACAAGTAGAGAGTTACGTACTAGTGAGTACGAGTAATGAGGCTCTGTGCAATGCGAGCCGTCCCGAGGGCAAGAGATCGCGTCGAAAGCGATGTAAGAGAGAAAACTCCGTACCTGAGAGTACGAGTGAGGCTCTGAGCACTGAGAGCCGTACAGAGGGGCAGGAGACCGCGTCGAAAGCGTGGTAAAATAAAGAGCTCCGTACAAGCAAGTACGATGGATGAGGCTTCTAGCATTGCGAGCCATCCCGAGGGCAAGAGATCGCGTCGAAAGCGATGTAAAAGAGAGAGTTCCGTACATGCGAGTACGATGGATGAGGCTGCTAGCCAGGTCAGCGCAGGTGAATCGGCCCGACAGGGCAACAGAGCTGAGGAATCGAAGGGAGCCTTGAGCTGTGAAACCGCCGATGACGCAACCCGAAGCGAAGTTGCGAGCAGCGAGAGACAGGTCCGCCGAAAACGTCGCCGCAAAATAAAGAAGCTAGCACGTGGGGCACAGCAAAGGCCCGAGACAGGTGGCACTCCGCAGCGCGAGAAAAAGGGTGGGTCATCGGCCAGTTCAGCGAAACGTTCTGTGAGGCGTAAACGGCGAAAGGGGCGAAGTAGGGGACAAAGATGCTCATCGCCGCGACGGAATGCACGGTTGAGATGTGCAACTTTGCGAAGAGAAGAGTGTCGCAGTGGTCCTAGAAGAAAGGCTCCAGTAGCAAAGCACCGCGCGGGAGCAAGCACAAAGATGGCATGTCCATTGTTTCCCCCGCTTTCCTGGGGTCCCCCTCCGCCAAACTGACAGGAACCGGCCGAAATCCCGAATGAAGCGGGACGGCGTAGTTCAGCTGGTAGCACGTGCACGCTGTGGTCCCGGGAGTCGTCAAAATCCGCCAAGACCGCGACCGCCCCGTGTGCGATTGAAGTGAGACAGCTGTAAGCTTTTGGAGAATGAGACACAGGAATTTCTTGAAAGGGTTTTTGTTTGTTGATTTTTGTTTTCAGGTAATGTTCCTTTGTTATCTCCGCGACGAGTTTGTTTAGCTAAACAGTTTCTTACTTTTTTGGCTTTTTTAAGCGTTGTACGAGTTGTGTTTTTTTATTAAACCGTTAAGGATTGTACGGAAGCAGTGGTCGCATCAGAGCGCGCTGTCTGCGTAAAGAGTTTTCTTTGTTATAAGAGCACGTCAGTCGCGAGTGAAGATTTGTACGACCGCCAATGTTGAAAGAGTAGTAGCGTTTCTTGAGCGGAAGGTTTTGGCGTAAAGAAGTTTGAGAAGCGTTTGGTGCAGGGTATTTGGCACGAAACCAGCGCAGATTTTGTCATGTGCTCCTCATGTGTATGGCATCATGTGTTATTTTCATTGCGGGATGTTCTTCGTGAACATTTAGGTTCAGACACGAGTTTAGATGACCTCAGTTTCGAGGGACATGGTGTACGGTTAATGTTGAGTTAATGTTTCAGCGCTCTATGAATGTGAGTAGCGTAGAGCTAAGGTGCACATCAGTGCTCAGTGCGTTGTCGTTGAGGTTCTGGCTCATCAGGTCTCACGTGAGGTGGTTGCATTAACCACACGGGCCTGTTAGTACGCTATGTTTATTCCCTTTACGTTGTTATATTCAGTGAGTGTTTATGGATCGTATGATCCCTTGATCTGGAGAATTGGCCTTTACCGAACGTTGAGGTTAGGGATACGTTTCAGAGAATTCTAGATCGCGAAGTGGCCGCTTCGTCTCATCTGTTTCACTGCACAAAGGATGCAGGAATGCCGCGAAGACTCGCGAAGTTATGAGTACGAGCAAAGGTCGTCACCCTCCGTGGAGGAAGGGTGGTTGTTTGACGAGGAAGGGGTGAGTGAGCATAAGGAACCGTTCACGGGCCGCCTTCTCGCGCAGTGGAGGTCGAAAATCGGAGTGCGCGACCAATTGCTCTGTCGGGCGGGTTAACCGCTCCTTCTTTTGTCGGGATCGCAATTCACGAAAGCCGTGGAATGCGCGACTCCCCAGAGTTCGTTTGAAAGGGCGTGTTTGTGGAAATTCCGCGGTAACCTCCGTTTTGTAGTTGATTGACCGCGTATTCAGCTTTGAAGTTTTCAGATTACTTCATCTGCTGATGTTGCGTCGCGGGTTTGTAATGGAGGACACTTTGAGGTATTACTGGACAGTTTAATTGTCACGATGACCGTTTATTGAGTTCTTTTGTCATGCGTATGACTTTTACGTCCAAATGTGTCGAGAAATGTCACTTGTGTTTACTGTAGCGTCAGTAATTTTGAGCTACGTAGTGTCGATATTTTAGAGAGTAACCTCCTGGCGTTGTGGTTGATAAGTATTTCAACTACGCTAGCTGTAGGTTAAGTTTTGTTTTGTTTTTGTACTAGTTAGCGTGAGCGTTTAGGGGAAGGGTAGTTCAACATTGTTTTATGTCGAGCGCGTAATCTTTAGTTTCACTTTTATTTCATAGTTAGCAGAACTGTTGTGTTACTGTATTACGCGTTAAAGAGAGCGCTAAGAGAGGATTTAGCGAAGCCTTTGAGCTTCCGTTGGCTTCCTTGATTGTTTACTTTTCCTGCCTAAGTAACTATGGTACAATTCCAATTTTTATATTCTCTCGAAGTTGTTGTTTTATCAACACCAGAAATTGAGGCCTGTTCTTGGGCTTGTCACCATGAGATACGCACTTCTCCTCGTTTTATTTAAGGGCGGGAACGCTAGTCGTCAGGTATGTTTTGTTTCATTCTGGTCTGGCATTCCGAGGGGTGTGCAGAGGGCACTTGCAGCGTTAGGTGTGGTTTGACAATGGTTGTCCTGTCGAGTTCGTCTTATCCACAGGAACCATGAGTCCGTGTAAGCTGCGTGTTCGTGAGGAATGCCTGCAGAGACAGCCAATGCTCCTGAGAGCTTCGCCTCGAGACCCATGGACGAGCCTGGTGTCCGGCCGCATCAATTCAGCCGAGCCGCGTGGAGCCGCACGTCCTCCTGATGCATTGTTTGGTGGCGGGGGAGCTGTTGTGCCACGCCCTTGCCATGCCCTTGCCAGCCCCGAACACCGACTCCGGTCGTCGTTCTACGCGACTGCAAGTCCACATACCAGAGCGGGAGGAACAACAAAGCCCCGCGCACGTTGCTGTTGGGCCGCACCCTTGCCGACGCCTTGCTGATTTCGCCGGGCCGGTCTTACCCCACCCTGTTGCGACAGGCGCTGTCAACAAGCCACCGTCTCCCCAACAGGGTCACCAGAGCGGTCATTACCCAGTCTCGTGGTCCTTCGTCATCGTACAGGTACTGACCCTTGGAGGCGAAGGCGTGGTCACTATTGTGCACCAGCAGGTGGTGCAGGATTGGCGGACTTTTGGCCACCGCTTGGAGAGGAGGATATGGGGGTGGACCCCAACCACCACATTTAATCCGGCGCATCGAGGAGCGCCGTGCCTGTTCAGCCTGTTCACGAAGACCGTCAACATGTAAATACTCTGTATAAAGTATTTTCCGTCTTCCAACTTGTCCTGATGACTGCTCCGAGCACGACACCCGCACGCGGTCGCACCGGCCACGCAACCCCATTCCTAACATAGTCGCCATCAAGCGCATATCATTGTTCACGTCTCTGGGAGCTGGGACACTCGACTGCGACTCGCCCCCGTGATTAAAAAAAAAGACAAAAAAAAAGATAAAATGTCGTACGGTTCCTTATGCATTCACTCAAGGCGACTGGAAGGCGAAAAGCACGTTGTTTCTTTTCTTACCAGTCGACCCTATGGATCCCCTTACCCTCACTCCACCCGAAAGCTTTCAGCCTCAATAGTGGTTTCGCATGGCCTCCGGGATCGCCCCATTACTGACGAAGCGATGACGTCATGCGATGAAGCTGACGGTCAACTTTCGTCTTTGATGAGGCAATCTAAGGCTTTCGCCTTTAAAAAACGTTCATGCACATGGCCAGCCGGCCGTCGTATAAGAGAGTTCCAGCAAACGTATAGTGACCTTTCACACTTCGATAGCTGACAAGCGTGTTTGACGTAAGAGACTTTCCGGGAACAATTCTGTACACAACTCAAAACCGAATATCAGTTTAGTATTTCGTCTCCGATTTCTATCTTACTTTTAAGGAGTAAAGAAGTACACAGTTCGCGTTGGAGGCGGTTATCAAGAAACCTGTAACCTATAAGAATATCCACGATGGCTTCGATTCGAAGGTTCAGCTGGCTGTATTCAAGTACGTTGACTCTAGAAAAAAAACACATGTTAAATTAAAGGCGGGATGAACGACGTTTTAAAGAAAGTGGTGTATATGAAAGAAGATGAGGATGAGCGCGTGGGGACATACATCGGATGCATCGTTCCTGTGTGTTCTAAATACAACAGGAAGAAAAAAACGGAACGTCGCACCAAGGCTTAATGACCATCCGGCTAAACACGAAGCAACGCACTGCACGCAAGGAATCGAGAGATTCGAAGCACCGACGCTTTCTAACTTCGCGCACATATTTCGCTCCTCCTTCCCTTGGAAATTTCCACCTTCTTTAATAAATTCGTAGTTTGCTTTTTTTTTTTTCATTGTCGTTAGTTTCGCTGACGAGAGTGAACGGACGATTTAAGAGGTTCGCACAGTCCTTTAGACAAGGCAGAAATGCACGAAAAAGTCTGGAAACAAATACAACTTGCGCCACACAGCTACATAACAAAACACCACGAATGCGAAAGAAAACAGCAAGTGTGAGCTACACCCCAAAAAGAAGCGAGAATTCTCTAAACGAAATTTCTCTATTTGCTTTTTTTTAATTTTTATACCACGTTTCTTCTCTCTCTCATTCCTCGTTTGTTTGCTTCACCCTCTTCGTCCCTTTTTGTTCTCACCGTCTCTGCTTCGTACGCTCCTTCATTTTTTTTGTTTCATTTTTTTTTCTTTTTGTCTTACGCTATATAATTCCTACGCTCCTTCCCAAAGAGGAGAAGCAGGGCGTGGGCGTGGAGGAACGCATTAGGCCTAGATCCCTCGCTGGAAGCCAAGGGATTTCGCGCCGCACAGTTGAAATAAACCTGGCTGATGTGGCCGCGGGGGGCGCAGAAGCTACGCAGACGCAAAAACAAAAAAAGGGGGGGGGGGGCGACGGCGGAAAGTGCGGGGGGGGGGGGGGGCAGGAGCTTTACCGTAACCGTAGCTGTGTATAGATAGGCTGGGCTCAGGCCGTGCAGACGCAAAAAAAAAGGGGGGGGGGGGGAGGCGACGGGGGCAAAGGGGGGGGGGCGGGGACAGGAGCTTTACCGTAACCATAGCTGCGTATAGGCTGGGCTCAGGCCGTAGGTTTGCACGGGGGTGAAGAAGAAGAAGAAGGGGCTCCGGAAAAAAAGCGTGGAATCTTTCGCGTTCTGGCGTGCGCGCCGTTTTGCGTATTTATTTTGCTTTAGTTTCTTTTTTCTCAGCGGTGCTATATGCGGACTCAGGGGAGCCAAAGTCAAGGCTGCTACAAAGCGTCGGCCGAAACGAGCGGCTCGCTGCAAACGACCGCGGCGCGCGAGGAATGCGCCGCCCGTATAAACCGCGGAGAAAAAAACAACGCGGCCCGTCGTAAAATGTTCTCGGCATAATGGCGCGTACACGGGACGAGCGGAGCCGAGAAAAGACAACCGCGCGTTGAAACAGAACGCGCCAAATGAATAGCGCTTATGTATTCAACTAAGCACTGAGTCGGAAAACGCTGAGAGAGATTAGCAGAACTAAGCGGAAAACCGAATAAATTGAAGCCTATAGAAACAGCTACGAAAGTGTGATACGTGCATATAAAATAGAAATATACTAAGCAGAACCCGCTGCGGTGGCTCAGTGTCAATGGTGTTCTAGCGCTGAAGAAGAAGTCGCGGGTTCGCTTCTCGTACGGGGCCACCGCATATCCGTGGGGGGCGATATGCTAAAGTGCACGTGTACGCAGATTTCGGTGCAAATTGAAATGAAAGAAAGACTGAAATACCGGATGGTCGAAATATACTCGGAGCGCTCAACTATATACGCAAGGCGTCTCTCATAATTCAATTTCTAATTTGCGCGTGTTAAGTGTGCACCTTCTCTTTTCTTCAAGAAATGCATTTACGACAGTCTTATGTAGTCACCTGTTTTATGTCTTATGTAGTCACCGACAGTCACCTGTTTCGGAAAAGAGTGGCTGATTTCTCACAGCGAACACGTGTAAGTCGGTTAACTCTTAGCGCCCTCTTCTCCCTACAAATGATGTCATATACCCAAATTCACGACCACTGGGTGATTTGAGCATTGCGGGCTGCATAGTACCCGAAGCCGCCGTGGGAGGCCGCCACGCGCCCACGCGCGTGCCAGCGATCACAATGAAGGTAAGCCGCGCGCACGAAGAAAAAAAAATAGTGCTCAAAGTCACGACGCGTGCGAGACGTATCTTCTTTCCCCCCGTGCCATCCTTCCTAGCTAGCTTCCAGCGTGTTTGTCGCGACGAGAGAAGAGAAAAAGCAACTACAGCGTGCGACAAATATATGTAACTCCGCTCGTACTTGACGGATTCTAAAAATTTCTGCGGAGGTCGATTCGTGAGGCAACAAACTCATTTAGTGAAGCAATTCGATGGTTAATTGGAAAAGTGTAGCAGGACCCCTTTAATAACACCGAGAACGCAAGCGCCACATACAAGTGACTCAGTAATGTGGACCCTCGCAACGGCACTCATCTCGATGCGTGCACCCACCTGAAGCGCACATCAAGGCACCCTAGGCGCGCCTACAAGGCGCCCACTCCCCTCGCCAGGTGTGTGTGCGCTTATGTATACTTGCAGGTGCGCGGCGACGCTCGATCGAAGCGACGCGGCGGTGAGATATCGACGCAATAGCGCGGGATCCTGTACACGGCCAGCATCGCGACCGAAGGAAGCCCATAAGCAGCGCCGTCGACGCGGCAAACGTCTTCCGGGACGGATAAGCGAACGCACTGTTATTCCAGGACGAAGGAACCAACGATCGGTCGCGGGCGCCCGCCGACGCGAGCAACCGCGAACGTACACACGGCGTACAGAAAATGGCGTCGAGAATCGAAAACACGCTTCCAGCCATCATCATATCCTGCGCATAGCGGAAACAAGGAGCGCGGTAGAGAGACGTATGCAAGTAAACGGGAAAACTCGGAGAAAGCATTGAAGAAAAGAGGCAGAGGGAATAAAATAAAAATAAAAAGAAGGCACGTGGAAATAACGCAGTGACAGATGACATCCGCACCGGCAATCTTATAGCTGCGGGACACCGACGACGGTGTCGCGTTGCATAAGCGCGGCGCAATTCCCGCTACACACGAGCGATGAAGAACGCAAACCGGGTCGTGCCGCGTTCACACTTGCGTCGAAAACGTGCGGCGACGCAGATGGCTCTGCCAACGAGCGCAATCACAAATATGTATGTAATCTCAATGACGATAACGCTTTCGCGGTTTCTTCGACGAGCGCGAACTAAATGAGGTGAAAGTCGTGGTGCGCATGCGCGCCGTCTATCACGCCGAATGAGCCTGCGGTGGAATGTTGCGGCGAAGAACGATCGTGGACGTTCGCGTTTTAAGACTAACGACCCGCGCGAAAAAGTACGAGAACGGATACGCGTGACTTGTACGTTTATACGAGGTACGACGACGACGCTGAGAAAATTTTTTAGGCCGCAGGTGCGAACGACCGGCTGTTGCAATTCTCGAGAACGGTCGACGCGATTCGGTTTCGAATTTTGCGAACGCGCTTACAGTCTCGTGGAGCAAAGAAATTTATCCGTAAAGAGAAACTGTAACGACGACTAACATCTATAGACCGAAAGATTGCGTGCAAATGCAAATCTGGCAGTGAAAAAGAAAGAGAGAGAAAAAGAAAAGCCAGGCTGAAGAGATTTTCGTGAATCGTCTAATACGCACAAGCCGTTTCGGAACGATAAGTGTCGCAATATTGGGCGAGACATGCGTTTCAAGCGCCACCTCAAAAGAGAAATTCGTTTCTGAATGTTATTCCGCATCATTTAGAGGCGTAAACATTCGTGTCAATGGTCCGGGGGCCGCAGCGTGCACTTGCCTCCGTACATTCGAAAGCATATACGCTCAGCCATTCGAAGACGACGTCTCCCATGCGACCCATACACCTGCAGACGCGAAAACGTGTTTTCTCCTCAAGCAGACACGCATATTTTTTAAAGTATAGTAGAATCACGAGATTTATACACGCAGACAGTTTGTCGCGCCCTGAAACGTCTGAAGCCCATAACGCCACTGGGGTAGCCAGGAGGGGGGGAAGGGGGGGTTCAAATCTTCCTGGAAGTTTTTCAATTTTGAATGTGTACACATATAAACGCACGCACGAAACATACATAAAGTATGGTTGAATCCGCCCTCGACGAAAATTTCTGGCTACGCTACTGCACCACGAAGGCGAGGGCATGACGTATACTATATACGTCGTTCTGGTGTTTTTTGTTGCGCATTACACACTTCGTCCTCGTCGTCGACGCGCCTATAAGGACGGATTCCCTGGCCATAAATGCAGCTCCCCTTCTTTATTTTATTTTCTCTCTCTCCCCTCTGGTTCCCCAAGGAGACATAACACGCGTCGGTGCCCGGCTGCGCGATAATGATCCGCAACGACCGCGGTCGTTCGGAAAGCTGGCTCGTGCGAGGGCGGGTCCCACCGCATCGTTCTCCGGTGAAGGAAAAGAAGGACTTCTCGATATACGACCTGCTACACGCGTTGGCCGCGTACACTGCATGTATGCCATCTCAGTGCCACGGTTACGAAGAGATACAAGTTTGAATCTTAGCGTGAGCTATACGACGGTGGCGGTTCACGTTTGAAAAAATTTGCGGTGTAACTGAGACGAAGACGAAGTAACACCAACAATGTCTGCCGTCCTACTTGCGTTAATAAACAATAAACGATGTGTTAATAAAGGTAATAATATGTGGGCTTTTACGTGGCCAAAACCACGATATGATTATGAGGCACGCCGTATAGTGGAGGGCTCCGGAGATTTCGACCATCTGGTGTTTACGATATCGCACAGTACACGGGCCCTCTAGCATTTCGCCTCCATCGAAATGCGACCGCCGCGGCCGGAATCGAACCCGCGACCTTCGGATCAGCAGCCGAGCACCGTAACCACTGCTCCACCGCGGCGGACTGTGTTCGTGTTTCCTTGTTTGCACCGCAAATTTTTTTGAACATGACCTACAACTGCGCGCTATACAGGACATATAAGCTTGGTGCTTTGCCTAGTTAACAGATGTACAGTCGGGAACAATATGAAAGGAAACAGCGAATCCACGCTTAAGCAGCGATTACTCGTGACTTACGGATACGAGTGCGAAGTTGTGATTTGAAAGATGCGCCTCTCCACTTCAATATTTAACCTTATGAAGAACTCTGAGCTTGTCAAATGCATGTAGCAGATATAGACATCTGAAGGTAACTTCACTGTTCCCTTTCATATCGTTCATGACTGTACGTCCTCCCAGATACAGAAATTTTGCTCTGGCCTCACTCTCACAAAGCGCGCGTTCGGCATGTTCTTTATGTATATATATAGCAGTATTGGAAACATTTCGGCGCGCGCACAATAGACGAAAACGAAAGGCGAGAAGACAAACGGGCGCGACAAACGGGCGCCCGCTTGTCTTCTCGCCTTTCGTTTTCGTCTATTGTGCGCGCCGAAATGTTTCCAATAATGTCCCCAAACCAACTCTCCCAGCTTTCCATACTATTACATATATATATAGCAGTTCCACTCGTACGTGAAATCACAAGTGGTTTATCCATACTCTTCGACTTTTTCTCTGTCTCCGCAATGCCTTTTTTTTTATTATTAAATGTGTTTAAGGAGAGGTCGGTACCTAGGTGTGGCTCCGGCTACTCTTGTCTTAAATAATAGTCTAAATCGTGAAGTTGTTAATAAGTTAATAATAATTCCATAAAACAGCACAAAATTTACACATGCATGGAGATTCACATTCCCAATCTCGGTAACCATATAACTGTCCGCGCAAGGACAATGTCTTCTTTTCTGCAAAAGCGGTAAAAGAAAGAGTGAAGAAAAGACAAACGTAAAGCAAGAAAGAAAATTAGGGAGGTAGAGGGGGGAGGGGGGGGGGGTAACTCTGCATCTTCAAACGCATGTAACAGCAGATATACTGAAGGAGCGGCGCGGTGGTCATTAAGTACACGCCGATGAAATACAGCCAGTTAAAACGAAAACTATAGAGAGACAGAAAAAAATAAAAGTACCACGAGAACAGAACGTAGTGTAATCGAAGGCCGAAACTCTCCCCAAGTGCTCGAGTGCGCCGCATATCGTTCCTCGGGCTCAGCGATATCGGAGAAAGGGAGACAGTGTGCAAATGAGCAACTTTGCGAAGCTCTTCTGCGAGGACAGCTCCGTGCTCTCAACTCAGGGGACCTCGAGTGAAAGACACAAAAAGAAAAAAAGAAAAAAAAGATAGAAGGAAAAAGGTCGGAGGATCGCGCTATGGAGCTGTTCGATAGCTAGAACCGAGAGAATCGGTGACAAAGTCAATTCTTCGAAGAGAGAGAGGAAATAAAGGAAAATAAAGTTAGCAGTGATCTTACGAGTTCTCGCGTAAGTACCGCGTTTGCCACGAACGAGGGACGCTTCGTTTTGTACTTGAACGTGAAAATAAAATTTGAATTTCGCGAACTCGTTTGTGCGTGCGTGTACTTGTGCACGTGCGTGTGAACGTTAGAACTATACTGTATTTTGAATCGACGTTCTTTCCTTCGAGAGAATGTGTTAGGCTATTCGGCGACTCCTGACTTGCCACGCGCATGACGCTCTTTAAAGAGCCGCTTGAACTCCCTTTTGGGCCCCGCGCCTCTCCCACGAGAGTATAAAGACTCTCCAAAAAGAGTTCATGTATCTCTTTGAAGAGAGTCATACACGCGGTAAGTCAGGACTCACAAAAAGGAGTCAAAGGACTCAAGTAAAGCTGCTATGTTGCTAAGTTGGTACGAATACATATGGCTTATTCGAGCTGCCAGGAACTAGACAACGTGATCGCAGAAAAACACACACTCATGTTTAAAGCAAAAGCTTTTTAAGCGCACCTGAAACGAGGACAGAAGAACGAAGAATTTGAATCTGTCCTGTAAAATTCTTCGTTCTTCTGTCCTCGTTTCATGTGCGCTTAAAAAGCTTTTGCTTTAAACATGAATGTTCACCAACTAGCCCATCTCGCCGTCTTGTTTTAAAAAAGACACACACAAGGTGATGTGGTCACATATTCTAGTTCCTGGCAGCGCGAATAAGCCGTAATAAGGGCTTTTTTTTTTTTTCTTTCTTTTCTTAGCGCGTAGGAGGAGAGCATGCAGCAGGCGCAGTCTATTGCAGGTATACTCCACTTCCCGCTGTCGACGCTTCTACGTATGGCATCCGGCTGTTGGATCGTCTTTTACGCGAGATCGGATTCGAAGCGCCCTGAGACAATGTGTTCGGGCTCAATTCGACGCGGCGTCGAGCGAACGGTGAAAGCCGAGTTGCGGACGGAGTCGGTGTGGAAGCCGCTTCGCGCGTCGCACAATGAACGAAATATGATCGCGACCAAGCAGCACGACTACGCAAACAGCGGCGACGTAACTCTATGCAACGACTTCTTCGCTCACAGCCACCAGCTCGGATTTCCAAAGCGGATAGGAGGAAAGCTGCATAGGGACGAACTTTTACTCAAGTAGTTGTCTATATGACAGTACTAAGGCTTATACTAAGAGGTGAGTAAAAAAAAATTAATTGCGCGCGCTCTATGCATTAACCACTTTCATAACGAGCATAGCAGTACACTAAACCCGCCACTTAGTATGCCTGAGCATCTCATGATGTATATCGTAGTGAGTTTTGTCATACGTGTCGATTTTTCCTTGCGTGTTTACGTTTTTATTTTTATTTTTCCTGCGCTAGAACGAAGGAGAGAAGTTGCAGTAACGCCAAATCCCCCCGCTTTTTTCAAATTTTCTCGTGTAGTGTCATTTTTCAGAGCCTCCTTTGCATGAGCCTAATGCGCGACGAACAAGTGAGAAAGCACGTTTGAGGGGCCCTCTCGGATTTCATCATTTCAAAGGTAATAACCGTTTTCTTCGCTGTATGTAAAAACCGTATGAGAGAAAGAAATGAAGAGATCGAACTCTCTCCGCATCGTGGGTGTTACACGCACACGCATATATATATATATATATATATATATATATATATATATATATATATATATATATATATATATATATATATATATAGTGAAGCCAACTGTCTCTATAGTACTGAAGAAATGCTAAGAATGTTATACAAATAAATATATTATTCTCTGACATGTGTACATTATTTCTCTTTACACATGTCACATGAGTGCAGCAGTGCTACAGCTGACCTGCCAGGGGGGGGGGGGGGGCAGCCTCTCCTTAAATAATGGAAGGGGGGGCCGGGCCCCCGTTATTTAGGCCTTTATATATATATATATATATATATATATATATATATATATATATATATATATATCTCATATATATATATATATATATATATATATATATATATATATATATATATATATATAGAGAGAGAGAGAGAGAGAGAGAGAGAGAAAATCTCTTCGCCGCATGTTTACAGCAAACGCGCGCGGGGAACGTGACGAAAACAGGGGGGGCGAAGTGAAACACTGGATGCCGCTCGCCTCGAACAAAAAACCGATTCGCCAAAGCTGTCCCTTTATTTATGCTATCCTTTTTTGTCAGAGCTCGCGCAGCAGCTACAGGATGCGTGGGTGGTCGATATTGCCGCGCGCCGCCGTGTCGGGAAACTCGGCGCGGTGCAACCTTCATTATGAACGTGCTCGGCATACCTTCATACACGCACTGAGCGAGTACGAAGAAAGGAGAAAGAAGGGACTGATCGCTCGTTTCTCCCTCTCTGTCTCATCTGCTTCCGCTCCCTGTGTATACATCTATATGTTTGCCTCGACGAGCCGTTAAAAAAAAAGAGAACACAAGAAGAAGGAAGGAAAGACAAAAGCTTGGCATGAAATGGGAAATGCCTTACGCGCGGCAAATGAGCCGTAGGAAACAGGAAGCAACGCGAGCTGGCTACGTCGTTCCCCATTTTATCATTTCGTTCTCGTTCAAAAGAACGAGAACGCACGCTTCAAATCGCGACGAGAAGTGAATGCTTATATATATAGCTATAGGAACCCGAAAGCCATGGATTGTTGCGATGGTCTTTTTTTTTGTCTGTGTCGGAGGGTTTCATTTCCTGTCGTCTTCATCGGAGTGTCGTTTCCGGAACGATGAAGCAACCACATAGGCGCGCATCTAGCCGGGGTTTTAAATCGATACCTTTACAGGTACACCAAAGAGAAAAACGATCTTCCCGTATTAGTATAAATTACTTTTTCACGATACCAAAAAGCACCACGTTTAACGCAGAAGCTTAATAAGCGAGGAAAACGCGCGCAAAAAAAAAAAAGAAAAAAAAGAAAAAAAAAAGAAAATGCTCGTGGCGACGCCAACTTAATATTCCCGCACGAAAGACCATGACGTCATAGATTTCGACGGCGCCTACAATGGCGTACGTGCTTTCTAGTCGGAAAAAACGAAATTCATTGTCCTCTGAAACGGCGAGAGACTTAATATACCAAGTTATGGGAAACTTCGTTGAGCCAATGTCACCAAAATACCAAAAGTACACTTTGAAATTGTGACGTGACGTGACGCGCGGAGCATTCGGCGCCAAACATAAAAATGAAACTTTGGCCTTGACTTTCCCCTCTATTAATAAACATATGACTGTGAAATTAACGACATTTGAGCTACCGTAGTAAAATTTATCACTGTAAACCAATTCATTGTTTCGCTTTAGTGTCCTTGTAATGCGGCTTCGGCTACAAGGCAGTGTTTCAGTTCTGGCCGTCGTCGCATGCTGCTGTTGACAAAAAAAAAAAAAAAAAAAAAAAAAAAAAAAAAAAAAAAAAAAAAAGACGCATTAACATGGGCTTTTGTGTAGCTCGTGCACCAGACACATTTGCTTGTGTGTACGCACGCACGCACGCACGCATACGCGCGCACACACACACACACACACACACACACGCACACACACACACACACACACACACACGCACACACACACGCACACACACACACACACACACACACACACACACACACACACACACACACACACACACACACACACACACACACACACACACACACACACACACACACACACACACACACACACACACACACACACACACACACACACACACACACACACACACACACACACACACACACACACTCAAAACAGGCGCAGGCAGACGTGGTGGTAAGCCGCAGTCTGGGCAGAGATTCGCTACGTGGAATGTGTGCATTACATCCGACGTCCATTAGCGGAGCGCGGTTGCTGGGGCCCTAAAGGTTTCACCGAGGATCCACAGAACGAACGGCCAAGCGCGGGACGGCCGCTGACCACTACAGGGTCGGTTTTTGCCGAGAAAACGAGAGGACGGAAACCTACAGAAGGATGGCGGGAAAGACACCGGAAGGCGATCAGTGAGATCGAAATAAAGAAAGGAATGGATGGAGGCCAACAGCGGATCGTTCTCTATCCCGACACAAGACCCTATGTACCTATCCTCCTTTCCCTCATCCTATCCTTAAAAGGAAACTACGCGGTTTGGCGCCAAAACCGTGCAGCGAGACCGGCAGCTATTCAGCTGACGCTATAGTCACTCAGGCCCAAACCCAAGTTTTCATAGGATACTCGCATGTTAAGTATTGGTCGTGACTTGTCAGCAACGTTTGTTATGTATACCGCTATCTGTGAAACCCCGGACCCGTTTTCACGAGGCTGCTCACACGTTCGGGCTAGTCGTGACTGTGATTACAGCATCCGCACTGACCGTCGCTAACTTGACAAGACGCCGAAATCATGAGGTTGGTCATCCGCGTACGTCAAATGCCGGTATTTTATTGTCAGGAGCATCTGCACCACGCAGTGTCACTTATGTAAGCAAGGTAACCTACTCAGGAGGTTGATCCTGTATAAGGAGTGGCAGTGATTGTTCAGCACCATCTCTACTGCATATCGCTATCTAGCAACCTATATAGAACCGAATTCACAAGGCTGCTCACTTATGAAGATGCCATCATTGGTCAGAAGCGTATCTCTAATGTAAAGCCAGCCAATCAATCTGGGATCGAATTTACGACGTTGCTATGAAGTAGTAACGAACATGTCGTGATTGCTCAGCAACGTGAGCACTCACTGACTTGGACGAGAATCCGAGAAAAGGGGAGACTTTTGCAAAGCGGAAATCGGCAACCATTATCCGTGGTCTTCTCGCACCATCTGGGCCGGCATTTGGCAGTGATGCTTTTTTCTTACTCAACTGCATTTGCGTGGTTTTCGCGCTTGGGCCAGTGGTCAGAGCGTATAGGTCATTCGACGCTGTCAACGGCATCAGCCGGCCGTTAGTGGTAGATGGCAAGACTATAGCACGGAATAAAACGCAACGCATCGATACCTGCCCAGTCTGCTATTCCAAATCAATCCGCGTTAGGTGGACACCGCTGTACGGTATATCGCTGACAACGCTGCACCGTATTAAAGACGGCTCAACGCGTCCGAGCGGGCATGCAGGGCCGCTGACCACCGGCTTCTTCCATTTGCAGCGTCCGCGCCTAAGACCCCACGCGACCGCTGCAATGGCCAAGCACTCGTCAGGAAGCGGGGCTCTAACAGCAGTAGCACGGGAAGGGAAGCTGGCTGTCTGGGCGAGAGGTGGCGGACGACGCAAGATTAACGAATGGACATGGCTGGGCGGCGCGGTGCTTTCTGCCTGCCTCCAGCAGACAACGGGAAACGCGCGGGGGGTTACACGATACAGCGGGGAGGGAGGTCGTAAAGCACTGTAACGGCAGCGGTGCGTCAAGAAGAACGGCTGCGTGGGAGCACTGTGTGATATCTTCGCGCGGTGGCCATCTCCGGCGATGAGTCACCCATTAGGAGAGCGAAGCTCCACTCCTGGTCGATGGTGCACGTATATAACGCCACGGTAGCGAGACTGTATTTTTTTTTTGCCTAGGTCCATCCTTCGTGACGGCGCGGCAGGTGCTATACACCTGTGCTACTAGCGAGCTGTAGCGATAAGAGTGGCAATAGCGACATCACTCGCACATTTGGGAGGACGGCGTTAGACGAGCTTAGTGGGTGCTCCACTGTCTGCAGAAAGCCTCTTACGCGTGGCAAATATTGTAACATACAGTGAGCCCTAACCTCCACAGTATACCACTGATAACAGGCACTGATAACAACGTATACCAGTCTTACTTTACCGTAGTTTCCCACAATATTTACTAGAAGCAGCTGTGGCGCTGCGACTGTTCAGCCACCATGGCAATGATGGATACTGCATGGATTTGCCTATATAGTCTTTGTGCTTGCGGCTTCGAACGCACTTGTGGCTTTGTTTATTGTTGTATTTTGTTCTGGATGAAATAATGGCTCGTTGCAAACCTCGTCAGCCTGAAAGGGTGAATGTATGAAGTGGCACTGCTGAACTTCTTTAGTCAGTACTATAGTTTCAAAAGTCAAAAAGCCCCATGGAGCTGGAAAGAACGAATCTTAGGCAAATCCATCAGCTACCCATCATTCCTATGCTGGCTGAAGCGCCATGCCTTGTAGCTTCCATAGGCACTAGCGCCAGATTTCCATCTAGGTGGATTATTATGAAACTTTGTCTACTTTACGTATTTCTTCTCTCTATCCTAATTTTCTTTCGCACCACCTGCTATTTTGAATGCGTTAGCTTTAGGAGGGGCAAAATGGAGTTTAGTACACGACTTTGTCATAAGCATATCCAGTCAAGCCTAACGTAATGATGTCATAACACCAGTTCTAAGCAATGCTGATAAATTTTTGGCTAATGTTGGCAACCGATGTAACTTGGAATTGATTAAAGGCAATGCTAACACATTTCTTTACCAGTTACCGTTAAATTTCCAGTGTTTTCTTTTATACACCTCTCATTCATCAATTCCTGACACTAAGCGCAAAAAGTAATATACAAAGAGACAGCAGCACTCATATATTTGCGACCTGTGTAGGCATACACGATTTTTTCGCGCTTTTGGTTTAACCACTGCCATACAACCAACCCCAAAACCATCAACTCTTCTCGTTCACCAAGCTGTATATCTCGTACGGGCTGCGCGAAACATTTCAATCGTCGCTAACAAAGACGCCGCGTCACGAAGTTAAGTTGACACCCGCGTTGTCGTTTATAACATAGCCGGCGGCGGGCATCATTGGGAGGGACACATCGGCAACACACGGCGGCAAAAGGGACTCCCTCCCTTATATGTGCGGTGTTGCTCTGCGCCGTGTGTTCCCCGCGAGAAAAGGTTACCGGGGGAGCGGCGATCGATCGACGACGGCAAGGCAGGTTTTCCTCGCTTCCCTACAACGCCAAGGCAAAAAAAGAAAAAAAAAGGCGACGAGGGAAGGGAAAGGAATCGCGCGCACGTTGCCCCGGTGACAGCGAAGAAAAGGGGGAAGGGGAATGAGGGAGAGGGGAAGCATTCGGACCTCCTCCTCCGCCTCCCAACCATTCCTCCTTCCTCATTTTTCCCTAAAGCTCGCTCGCCGGAGGCGTCAAGCAAAGCTTGGCGTCTTCATTCCTTCCTTCCTTTCGCTCGCCGAACACGCACGTAGCCTCGAACCCAGAGCGCATGCGCGCGAGATCCTCAGGTAGACGAGTGGAAATAGGGAGTAGGGAAGCGCGGAAGGGGGAGAGGAGGAAAAAGGCAGCTGCGTTCTTTCCCCAGCGCCCGCCCAGGTCAAGGATCTCTCCTCCCCAACTCGGCGACGAGAAAAAAACCCTTTCTGCGGCTCTTCGAGGGAACGAGAGCGCTAAAGCGAACACGAGGCGCAATATACTACCGGTGCGCATGTTTGCGCTCCCTCCCTTTCCCCTTCCTCTCTCTCCCTCTCTCTTCGCAGGCAAGAACGGGATCCAGCCAACCAGCGCGAGCCTCAGAGAGCGTTCAACGCGCTACAGTACTGCTCGTACGTCGCAGCGCCGTTATGTCTGTGCTTAACCCAATCTCGGTGGCAGCAGGGGTGCGCCAATGCGGCCGGACCATACGTTTCCCTTATCTGGTCGTTAATTTCTTCCGACAAGGGTGACGCGTCTGGCAAAGCGAACGTATGGATTCGAGAGGCGCCGCAGTCATTTGTACCAGACGTAAACACTTGTTGAATTCCTTTGTTTTCCTAGTTCTAGGGCGCTGTAGAAAAAAGCCACCAAAAGTACGCAGGTGTACAGCCGACTCTCTGAGTCCTTCCTAATTTGCTCTACTAATAAGAATGCCATATGAAAGGAGGCATGTTAACCACAGGTATAGTTACGGTCAGCCACGTTGTAGAGGACAAAAGGGGGTTAAGGGATAGGAAGAGAGGAGAAGAGCATACAAACAACGTAAAGCCCGGAGGTTAACAATACCAGCCGTAGCAAGCGGTATGTTCTCGAGGTACCGTCATTTACGCCACAAAAGAACGCAATTACATAAAGTGCGCCCGAAACTAACTTAGTAGGCCATTGCGGCCAGCGATGTGAAGTGTGTCAGTCTACCTCACTGAGCGAACTCGTATATGGGCTAGCGCGTTACGGGAAAAAAAAAAAAAAAAAAGCGCTGACAAAACAAATACACACGAGTGGTGCGCAAATCTTTCAACAGGTTTAATTTTAAAGGTCGCTGCACATAAGAAAATACAACCAAATTTCAACAAGAAAAGAATGCAAGAAAAAAATCGGAGACGCAAAAATTTTCATGGACGTATCTGATACATTACGCTACCCTAAAGGCTAAAAAAAAGTTGCTCTGACGCGTTAATTACAAACGTAACTGCAGACCAGTTGTAAGTTTACGCACGACTCATCAGTACGGGTTTTCTTTCTGCGTTTTATGTTCCCAGTAACGTGTTAATGCACGAGGAAAAGTGTGAAGAGCCACCAACACTACAAGCAACCCTCGTACACCTCACCAACTTCATTCGCAGAACAAAGTTGTTAATCGCCCGTGTGACCAACATGACCCAATTAAGCGGCATGTTATCTTGATTCATTAATGACCTTCACGTTCCGCGTGCCGCTCGTCCGCCCTTCTCGTGGCGCATGTGATGTGGCCCGCGGCGTACAGCGGTGGAAACTGTTTGCTCTCAAACGATGCATGCGCATGCACAGCAAGCCGGCGGCAGCGCGAGCAGTTGTTTGCGAGCGGCTCAGTCGCTTGGCAACGCGCATCGCTCTGACCACTTTTTTACTATTATTATTTTGTATATCTCTTTGCTCAGTGCGTTTTGTTTTTTCTTCCTGATGTCCGCAGGCAAAGTCGAGGGTGTCCACGCGGTCGGCAAACAAAAGAGCCGGTCATCCTCCGCACTCGAGGCTCACTCAAACACCACTTCGTCCTTTTTTTTTTTTCCCTTTTCGGCCAGTTGCTATGCGTCACACAGTGTCGGAAAGTTGCGAAGAGTGTATTTTCGGTATGTAGATTTACAGGCTTACAGCGCAAAGTCTATGGACTACAAGGACGACAGGATACAGGAACAAAAAACGCTTATCCCAGCCCGCCCTCTTCTTTATCGCTTACTCTTCCGAGATATAACCCACGCGTATAATGGAGTACAATGTAGCCCAAATGGCCACCGTTCTAAGCTTATAGATCCATATACAGGCATTATTTAATCACCCGCTATTTCCAATACCTGGAAGGCCCCAGATGGGTTTTACATGAGGAGTGGGCGCGTGCATACATTAGCAGGTGAGCTTGACATCGATGCTCTTGAAATGAAGGACGCAAGCATGAAGCACAGCAAAAGCGGTATGTTCACTAGAGACCTTGGATGTACACGACCAAAGAAAGAAGACAAACGGGCAGTAGAACGGGCTGGAGAAGGACACACAGCCTTATGGTGGTTAGTGCGGCTGGGACGGTGGCACGCGAACAAAAATATGCGGAAAATTTTGCTCTACTCCACCGGGAATACCTAACCAGGCTGGTGTATACTTTTTGGATGATGATACGGTTATTGTATTATGATCGACAGACAAGACGTAGAACTATTCGAGGCCATGAGAGATGACTAGAATAACGCGAAAAGAACTTGAAACCGCCGTGGATTCGCATTGCATATTAATAAAGCCTTACGTAGCATATATAACGCATCGCAGAGCTAACATGGTACACACCCCCTCACACACAACGTATATGTTGGAATGTACCGAAATGGCGACACCGCGCATTGCAACACTTCGCTCCCTTCTACAGCGTACTCGCGAAGTGACAGCGGCAAACCACATATACATTTCTCTTAGTTCTATCTTGTTTTTTTTTCTTTATGTTTCTATCTCTTGCGCTAATCTAGCTATAGCCTATAGGTGTACTTTTTTTTTCTTATGCAGGTATTACTTGAACCTCCCAGCTAACGCAAGCGGCGGTCCCGCTGTCAGCGAGTCTCACATGTCGTCTCTGTTTACCCAGACAGATGTAGAGAATTCCGAATTGAGCAAGCAATCGTTCTCATACCTTACGCGTGCCAGCGACTTGTATGCAGTTTTGCAACGAAGTTTGCTTCTACCATACTCGCATATAACGTGCACGGGCCACCTCCGTCGCCAAATATGTGCAGCGCGAAGCGAAAACGCACACATACACACAAAAAGACCCGTCAATCATCAATGTATGAGTAAAAAGTTTGTAACCAGCGTTCTGCTTACCTATACCTTACCTAACACAATATAACGCAACTCCAAACACGAAACGATACAGAGACGGCATTGCGATGCGAAAAGAATGTTTCGTGGCGTTGCTGAAGTCGTGTGTCCGTAAAGCCGTTCGATATATCCACCCAGGCAAGTAATAGGAACGCTGTGCGCTGAACCCATAGCTGCTCTTGCAAACACTGACGGCGGCGGTGTAGGGCCAGGCAGTCAACGAAGCATGTCTCAAATGTTGACGCTCGAATAAAACAACTTCCGTTTTTTTATTAACGTCTCGCGTTCAGGAATTCGAGAAAGCTCAACTGTGGATATTGAGATGCATTTGCGAAGCGGCTGTGAGGTATGTACTGCGACACGAGAGAACGTCTGTACGCGAAAGATAAAGTCAGAAAACGTTGAGTGTCGCATAGCTTACCTATGAATAGATTTATTTATTTTATATCACTTATTTATTCGTTTTTCGAACACAGCGCAAGAAGACAGTGCTATGAAAACGGTAGCGGCCCAGGTAAAAGCGTGCCTCCGATATATGCTATTCTACGGATGGGTTTCAGAGGCGCCATATTGGGCTGTAACCTTGCCGTATTGTGTCCATAAAGGGACCGACAACTAGCCAGAACGTGTGATCAGATCCTGAAAGATATGAAGAGACCGTGAAATACAGTCACAGATTTCAGCATCCTTTTCGGGTTGTAAGCAGGATTTATATTTTTATGTCGTGTTTAAAACTTCAAAGTAACAAAGAACCGGTATGTCGCGCAGTCTAGCGGAGGAGCCTTGAAGCTGGATTATGGAGTCGATCACTTTGCTGTGCGTAGTCTCGTAGTCTGATGCTGTCTTGCGCGCCATAATTAGTCCTCAAAATTAGAGTATGTATGTTATCTACCTCGCTCTATTCTGGGCTGCTTACGATGTAAAAGGAGTTGCACGGTGATAAGTGGCGCTGCCTTCGCGGCAGCTAGTGGACCATGTCAAGCCACGGCGCATGCGCGCGGGGAGCACGCATGCGCAGTAAACCGCCGCCCTCGAACACGAACAGCTCGCGCGCTCGCTGTTTGCAGCATGTGATGTCGCGTGAGTATACGACTTCGTATTCGCCGCAGATAGAAAAATTCTGATTACAAATGTTTCACGGCGTTTTTCATGTTACCGTTCCTGTGATTAGACACTTTTACCGGTAAGCTTTCCGTTCCGCTAAAGAAAATATGTACCATAAAAAATTGGTTGCTGGCCCCTTTAACTAAACGAAAAGTGCTACGGTAGACGCATACGCGTGAAGACGGTTGGGTTGGTGCATTGGACGTTTCAGATAAATAAATAAATAAATAAATAAATAAATAAATAAATAAATAAAATTGTGTTTAGAGTTCACCGGACCCGCCGCGGCGGTCTTGTAGTTGTGGCGCTACAATGCTGACCCCGAAGGTCGTGGGATCGACTCCCGGCCACGGCGTCCGCATTTGAATGGAGGCGAAATGCTATAGCGGCCCGTGAGCTTAGATTTTAGGCGCCTGCGCGCGATAAAGAACCCCAGGTGGTCGACAGTGGCGGAGCCATCCATTAAGGCATCTCTCATAATCGTATCGTAGTTTTGGGACGTAAACCCAAACAATTATTATTATTATTATTAAAAGTTCACCGGCCCGCAGCACCGCCCGTTTTAAAATACGCTGTCAGTTCTCGTTAAGACACCATCCCGCAGGGTGGTATAGGACAGATCCCACTTCCGGGGTCTGAAAAGAGAGCCGCTCCCTACAATCTAGAGCCGGGTTCACGACCGGAAGTTGTGCAGAGCGAGCGCTGCGCGCGCACCAGTTAGGCGAGTTAACGCGATAACGTTACGCAGGCGCGCGAGCCCGACTCTTCGTCGTTCGTCGTATACTCCGACGGGAAAAACTAATCCCGTAAACCACGCCCGAGGCGAACGCACGCATACATTGCCCCGAACGACCTATCCGACACGACCTTTTTACGCAGCAAACGGCAAGCAATCGTGCGCGGCTCTTATCAGACCACCGCGTGCCGCGAAAGACTAGAACGGGAAACGGAGGTGGGGAGGGGGGGGGGGGGGGCAGCTTTGATAAGGGGTCGGCGTTCCAGAACCGCGTGCCATCTGCGTAAAAATGCCGCGCAACGAACAGGCGGTCGTAAACTCCTGCGGCGCCTCGTCGCGCGGTGCACACACGCATCAGCCGCCCCTGTTCTATGCAGCCTGCTTCTCGCGCAACGTGCGTCCGGAAATGCGCGCTTACTGAACGGCCCCGCAGCCAAACCGAATAAGTGTGGGGGGCGCAATTTTTAATATAACTTCCTGGCGCACCGAGCGTCATCTGCGCGCCGCTGTTGTGCGGGTCTTAAACTATAAGATAACCGGGGCTGTGTGAACGCATCTAAAAGGGCGAGGAGAACACCCTGTGTGTGCGTGTGTGTGTGTGTGTGTGTGTGTGTGTGTGTGTGTGTGCGTGCGTGTGTGCGTGTGTGCGTGTGTGTGCGTGCGTGTGTGTGCGTGTGTGTGTGTGTGTGTGTGTGTGTGTGTGTGTGTGTGTGTGTGTGTGTGTGTGTGTGTGTGTGTGTGTGTGTGTGTGTGTGTGTGTGTTTTGTATTCTGTTTCTGCCTATTCAAATTTTTACGACCACGTCTTTTTCCCAACATCAACAGCGCGGAGTAACAGCGAACAGGGAGCAATAGAGGTTACTGTCATAGCCGACTTAACAACACGTTAAGGTTTGATGACTACCATTTGCCCATTTGATACCGGTCATTTGCCCTCTTGTCTATCTTTCTCTTTTTCTCCCAACACACACACGCAGACACACACACATATATATATACACACGCAAGCACGCACACGCAGACACACGCACACACAGACAGGCAAAGACCACACACACACACACACACACACACACACACACACACACACACACACACACACACACACACACACACACACACACACGCACGCACACACACACACACACACACACACACACGCACGCACGCACACGCACACACACGCACGCACACAGAGAGAGAGAGAGTCGATGAAAGAAACGTATGGTACCAAGGTTGACCATAACAAATATCCGGATAGCTACACTGCACTGTGAGGTTGGGGTGGGAACTAGAAGATAAGAGACATAGGGATGGTAAACAGTGAACTCGCACGCAATCATTGACGGCTATGTCAGCTGGTTCTGGTGAATGCTGTGAAACATTGTACTGGCGAACAAAGGGCATGGACGGGGTAGGAAGAGTATCTTCCTCTCCTGTCCATATCTTTGTTCACCAGTACAATGTTTTCACAGTGCAAGTAATCGCAGGTGTTAAAAGCGCACAGCTAAACCTAGTCAATGCTGCAATAGTTCACGCCGGTTTATAGTGGTCAGCCTTCGAGTCGGCCTGCATGTGCGGGCGCCTTTTGCAAGAGCGCCATCCGAAAGCTGGCTTCTCCACAACAAGGGTAATCCTGGGGAGAAGCCCACTTTCGGTAGCCTCATTGGTCAATCGTAGATTTAACTGTACGGTATACAGACGTCGTTTAATTCAAGCGTGAGCGTTGTACTAGATCTAGCGGTAAACACCATTGCCTATAAATGTACGCCCGCAGACATCTAAGACGTAAACTCCCAGTTCCGAGATTTTTCTGACTGCGATACAGGCTTGCCCCTGAGGCTTAATGCTTGCTATGTATACGGGCTGAAAGGCCTGCGTTGTGTATGAATCGAAGCAGTGTTTCGTAAAATCTGCAATCATGTATACAATGGTCATAGCTGGTAGTGGCCCTGTAATGGAGGCGAGCTTCAGCGATTGCGCAATAAGGGCATGATGCGGTCTTCGAAGGCGATCTGCATTTACGGACACCACTGGAGTAATGCTATCGGAAAGCTGGTTTCACCACCGAAAGATGCTTAATCGGGTGAAGACAACTTCTCTACTGAGTTGCCGCTGTCATGCAGGCTTAACTATGCAGTGGAGTAGTTAACCCTAGTGTGTGAGGGAGAGTGCTTTAACACGACCGTAAATATCATTACCATACGCACAATAGCAGGCAGCATACCGGTACCCCGCAAAGGCAGAAACAAAGGACATCAAGCTACATATTCCATTATTCAAAAGCTGAAGGGTTTCTCACGCGCTTAAGATCGAAGTTCACTCCACACCAAGCAACATAAAGAAATGGTGAAAGTGGGTGTCGAAAGCTGTAATCGTTATAAAATAGTAAACGTTAAGCCACGCTAATAAAACAACGACTGAGCCTGACCACGTGGATTGGTTTACACGGGTTAGCTGTGTGACACTGATATCGCCCCATCGACCGAAGATTTCTATCTCGTTTTCGCCTAGCTTCAGCGTCACGGGTAGGATGGATTTTTACTATATATATATATATATATATATATATATATATATATATATATATATATATATATATATATATATATATATATATATATATATATATATATATATATATATATATCACCCAAGGCACGCTAATAAACGTGCTAGCGTAACGTCGAAGCTGCGCTGCGGTACTACAGGACAGAAAAGAACAACTTTAATTAAATATGTTATTTTAGGGGAGGAGCCTAAGTCGAGGGCCCCGCTGGCCTGGGCTGCGGATTTGGATTTGACCGTGTTCGGTCATTACACACGCTCAGCTAAACCACAGCACGCGAGCGTGCAAATACAAAAGGAACCTGCCCGAACTGTGCAAATCGACGAGTTTTTCACTCGCAAGTTACACATTCCATGTTTTAGGAAAAATACAAGGCGTGGCATGCTTCTACTCGCGTACGTGCTACTTATGAAACTTTCAAGCGTTTGGACTCGGTGCAAACGCATATACGCATGCTAAAGCAAGACGCGCATGCCAAAAGCTACAGTACAGCCAGGGCAAGGTTTACTTGCGTATGCACCGCTCGAAAACAAGGCCGCTAGGGCGTAACAATTTTCCGCATGACAATGCATACAAAGAACAAGATAACGAAAACAAGCGTACGCCTCGTATAGAGTCCACCGCACCGAATAAGCACGCGAATAACCTTTTATTCTTTGCAATTAATATTGATCTTGCCGCCGATGTTTGCCGTTTGCCACGCGCGCACATGGCGTGAGTGGTGCGGCGAAGCGTAAGCGGCATACATGTATATACAACACAAGCGGCTCGCCGGTCATCCCGTATTGAAAGTGTATACCCGTCGCGTGTCGTTCCGCTCTACGTGCACCAACGCCCACCATTTGCCCCACGCATATTACTTATCGTATAAACACGAACTCGTTCACGCAGTAATACACTAAGCACATTCTTTTGTTCTCCCTTCCTTTTGTTTTTATTTAAGAGCACGGCCGTACGGGCATTGCGAATAAGCCACCACGAACCGTGGATCCCCAGCGAGCAAGGAGGCGCGCAGCCGGCAAAGTGCGCTTCCCTGGACAACGGAGCACTTTGTACGCAAATGAAGCAACGCCGCCGCCGCCTTTGCCTCTTTCTCAGCCGGTGCTGCCGCTGCTTTCTTCCTCTGCACCTCACTTCCCTGTAAAGCTGTTGTTCCCTCGGCGCTCCTCTTCTTATTCTTCCTCTGGCGTCCGCTGTACACGACTGGCCGTGCCAGCAAGCAAGCCAGCCAGCCTCCCGGTACTCGTACCCAGTTCCACTAGCTCTGCTTCTGCTGCTTCGGTCTCCGCCGCACTCGCGACGAGGCTGTCACCCCACCACCCATGCCAGGCACTTGGCCCGCACGCCGGAATCGATTGGACTCTCTCACGTTGTTGCGTCGCTCGCCATTTTCATGTCCCGCACAGTCGGATTTTATTGTGTTTACTCCGTCCCCACTGAGTCCCTCTTGCTTCTTTCTTGCCACCCTATAGCAAAGAAAATTTCGCGCGTACGTGCCTCACGGCCCTGTTCACGCTGTCTCCCTCCCTTACGGTTGTATAAAGCGAGCGTCAAAAACATTTCACCGACACGGTTGCAGCCTCGAGAGCAGCCACCGCCTTTATTCTTACAAGAGTCACGCCTGGCTGCAAACTTCGCGCGCCAGGCTCGTTCGTACAGTGTTATCGGGAAGTTAAGTTTTCGGTTCGTGTCGAGACGCGCAGCACTCCTTTCCACCACGTTGTACCGCGCCATCTTCGCTCCATATACGTTTTTTATACCCCCCCCCCCCCCCCCCCCACCACACTATCCTTGGGAGGCATTCCCTCCCTCCCTCACCTTAATTCTATTGCCCGAGGTTCTCTCGCAAAACTGCGCGAGTGAACAAAGAGCCAGCCGCAGCTGTTTTCGCTCAGGCGCGAACTAATCGAGACCGTCTTTTCTCTACTTCTCGTATCTCTTTATTTCTACAGGAGGCGCTGCTCCCCGAGAGTACTGCAGATAAAACTGCGCCGGCGCGATCACCGCCTCGCCGTCCTGTCCGCGATGGTTGCCGCCACAAGTTACGGTGCGCGCGTAATCTTTTGTCATTTCTTTGTTTCATCGAGTGCGCAGGGTATATACTCCCGCGCTGTGCCCTGCTAAGCGTCTTCCGGCGGGGAAATATATTTGTCGCGACTGCCTGCTCCGTTCCTTCCCTTCCGAAGAGACTTATAGAAACGAATCGAGTTTGCTCGCGCGCGGGCTTGTTACTTACTTCATTAGGTAAGCGCGGGAGACGCATAACTCGGGAAAACTCCCGCCTTCGTTTAGTACGTGCGACATTTAATAATTTTAAGATATACGCCAGGCCCTCGTATCTCAGCCACGCGTCGTCGGATTAAGGAGTTCCGAAAACATACGTGCCGTATAGATTTTTTCTTTCTTTCTTTATTTATTATTATTATTATATATATATTATTATTATTATTATTATTATTATTATTTTATTTATTTATTATTATTTTTTTTTTTTGCGCAGAGCGCGGTTGTGTGCATTTCCGTCCGAATGTTCGGCCGCTATACAGACACTTTTGTGAGTACATAAGAACAGCCAATAAGCACCACCGCAAAATGTCCACCGATTGAATAACTACTTTCTACGAGATACTCATCAGTGTTACGGTGTTCATCGCACCAGAAGCTAAGGGATTGCGGTGCGCTCACCGGGCTTTCCAATCAATCAATCAATCAATCAATCAATCAATCAATCAATCAATCAATCAATCAATCAATCAATCAATCAATCAATCAATCAATCAATCAATCAATCAATCAATGGGGAGATACGTTCGTCCGTGTGCGAAGTATCTACGCGCATGACACTCAACTATGCAATACTGCAAGCAAAGCAGGCAATACTCCCTGGCTGCTTCTCTTTCAAAAATAACTAAATTTTCGAGCGAGCGCACGCACGCACGCACACACACACACACACACACACACACACACACACACACACACACACACACACACACACACACACACACACACACACACGCGCGCGCGCGCGCACACACACACTCACACGCTTACACACACACACACACACACACACACACACACACACACCCACCCACGCACAGGCCATCGTCATCGTCGCCATATTGGAAACGCGAATAATATTACACGCGAATTCCCATTAGATGGATGAAAGACATGGAAGAGGAAGACATCAGACGTTAAATAGAACGCGGGGCGAGCGCCTATAGCTGCAGTGCCAACCATTGAGCGTCGAGCATGCGTCGCACGCTTTCCTTCTAGCCATTTTCATCCCCAATCTTCCTTTACAACTCTACTCGGGCACCCCTTCTACAATAGAGAATTGACAGGCGCCAATTAGGGGGAAAACTCCATTATGTCTTAGAACTCGTCTGTGCCGTGCCTTTACGGACGCACAATGGCCGACGCATAATTTATTACCCTCAGCCTTTTCATGTTTTCGGCTGACAGCACACTCTGTCATCTCTCTTCATTCCAAGCTCCACGTATTCCTTAAGAACTGTGCCGGGATGACATACACGCCAACAACCTTCTTATCTAAAGGACATGTTAACCCATCTTCGTAGTCGATATCAAGGCTCCGGCTGTGCAGAAAATACTGAAAGAAATGAAAAGATCCTTTACGGCACACGCGGTGTGTAAGTATATGACAATCCTTGGAATCAATCGGCAGTCTTAGAATAGGGTACGCAAAGCTTCGCGTTAGCATTTGTCGTCACTGCGCACGCGTCATACGTTATCCTTTTGGGTACCCACGTTAAGTTACGGAAATCGCGTATCGTACCCAACGAACGCTAACCCTGAGTACACTGTTCTAAAACTGTCTATTGAAACAACTTTTATATAGTCTAGTCAGTGAAGTTGATACGGGGCGGGCCTCAGCCCCGGCCTAGGTATCGGCCGCGAGCCGTTGTACTAGGGCGGCTTCCTTGGCTCGCTTCACAAACAAACAAACCTTGTTCACAAACAAACGTTATACTTATCTTACGTTTTCCTTAAGTTTCTGTACACTCTACGAGTGCTATAAGGGCTCGAAGATGGTAACACGGTAAAAGATAACTACTAGATTTACTTGGGAATACTGACCTACTTTGCTTATCAAACGCACTAAACGGATAAGGAAAATGCTGGATAAGGATAACATTGGTTCGTGAATACGGGCGCCTCTGTGTACTCTGTCATCGAAACTCGACCAGCGGTGAGCCCCCCCTTGTTTGTGTGCCTTAGCTTTTTTTTCCTCGTTCTTGTCACGCTGTAACATAATGAACCAATACCAACTAGCCTACTTCAACATGCTCCCAGAGCATGTGTCCCCGTGCTGCCCTGGCATTGCACGTCTTACAGTTATCCGTGTATGTATGTTTATTCGTGTATGTTTGCAGTTGTCTCCACGCAACTGCCTCCTTCTTACTTAATTTAAGCAAAAAAAAAAAAACAAGCAAACTAGGCCACTTATTCAGGGACTTAATGTGTCACTTTTGACTGCCAACAGTCTGTTGGTTACCTCTGCAGTCCCTGGTAATCGTTCACAGACTGACGTGTACTCTTGCCGCACTTTGTGACCTAAGCCAATTTAGATAAATCAATGGAGCATTAAGTTTGTGAAGAGGAGAGGCACTAGTCCATCGGCTGACAGCCGGTCTCTTACCCGAAAATTGACGAACGAAAAAATAAAGCTTGCTATAACCCCATTTTACCATCGCTTTGCATGCAGGATAACTAACGCACCGCTGAGACGATATACGTCGGGTACAGCGTTTGCAAGCGTTCTGATCCTTGTAATACAATGGGAGGAGGGATGAGGGGGGGGGGAGGGGGGGGCGATGCAGCGTCATTTTTAGAGAGTAAATCTTCATGAAGTCAGAAGTTTTCGTTTTCAGAAGCCCCCTACATAATCAATGATAATTTAGTGGTAACGATCTCGAGTGATTATACATGCAATGAGCTCCTTCTCTTTACGAATTGCTTTTAAGCTTACCAACCAAATTACGTAAGTACCAAGAGAGAGAGAAAAAAAGGACGCACAAAAGACAGGACAGAAATAGAGAATGCTGCTGCCTGTTTCATCAGTCTTTTTTTTTTAATTTATTTTTTTATTTGTGTGTGTGTGTGTAACGTAACACATCAGCACGTTGTGTTAAAGCTGCCAGCTCGCCCACTCTCCTGTCACGCCATTCTCCCGTCCTGAACTTGATTCCCTTCCAGTTTACTTCCTCAGGACTTCCTTTATCTAACCGGCCTCAGTTCATGCACGCCAGAGAAGTGGCGACGATGTTTACGTCGCCGAGAATGAGCCTCTAGTATTCCCTCCCATCAAAAGCGACGACGAGGTGTCCGCGACCTTTGCATAAGGAGGCATAACCGCGTGCACGAGAGGATGCTCGAAACGAAGAACGCCGCATAAACAAGAAAAGTGCACAACACAACAACGCACAACAACGCCGCGTGGATACGGCGAGCGGAGTGGGGGTCATCTAATCACCCTTCCCCGCTCCTTCTTCCTTCAAGCTACCGCCACCCTGCCTAGAGTTCACAGACGACTGCAACACCGGCGCGCTGCAAACAAGCAGGGCGGAGATAACAAGCCCCGCTACAGTTGCACCACCATTTTTGCTGCTTCTTTCGACCCGAGGCATGGTCTGTCGACAAGGGTCTTTAAATATAGCGCCGCACGGCGCCTAGCCGGCACGCACGTACTACGTCGTCGGGCTGGAATTTGCGCGGGGGGGTCAGGGTGTATAACGAGTCAAGTGCAACACACTCCGAGCCTCCGGCAACGACGTCCGGGCAGGCTCGCAACGCGTGACGAAGAGACGCCCCTCTCTTGCCGAGGTCTTGCAGCCTGGAGCAGGCACGATGAAAGCCCGCCCCAACGCAACTTTCCTGCGGTTACGCGTAATTCAGCAGATGCTGCGAGAAGTTCTAAATAAAGGATATCTGACGTAAAGTTGGTTTCCCTGCAATATGTCGCCAAAT